>JANQBM010000008.1:2625049-2637863 GCA_025594535.1 Erythroxylum domingense
CCATGATTTACACCTACTTATTATGTGCTTTTATGTCTGTAGAACATAATTCTGTTGAGTCAATTTTTGAATATAGCTATATTGAAATTGAACCAGTTCTGGTTCAGCTTGCTGTTGTAATGACTGGTGCTTCCATTTAGCTCTGACCGTTAAGCATTGCTCAATTTTATAAGGTTTTACATTCCTTCAAAATACACCTAGAGTCAAGCTGAAAGAGAGTTTGTCTATACAAGTTGATATGCAAGATTAGTTCTGCATATTTAATGATACATCGCATTACTTTTGTTTTTATTTAGCTTTTATCAAGTACAAAATAAAAAAAAAAACTAGCCCTACAAATTATGGAAATGTGAATACATAACTTTATGAAAAATTAAAGTGATCGGAGACTTGTAAAACCAAAACATGACATTAAGCAACAAAGATGCTATCCATTAGAATCGCCGTAAATACGTGAAATGATAATCTGATACTAAAACCACTTGAAAGACATGAAAATAATGGAAAAGTAGGTTAAATTCTAGCACGTTACAACCAAACATGGCAACCCTAAAACACACATTGAATCACATGCTCGTGGTGCCTAACATATCTGGAAATCTCGCGGGGTTTAGTATAGACTGGCCAAGCTATAGGTGTCAAGAAGTCGTGAAAATACAAATTGAAAGCTTTGAGAAGACGACAGCACTTACAATTTCAACCATGCCAAGAACCGTAAAATAACATTAACACGTCCAGCGTAAATTTCTCAACATCTTCAATTCAATTCAGTTTCTGCGAGCTGTTTCATGTATGATCAGCTGATGCCTTGCCGCCCAAAATTGAACAAGAATTACCTGGCAATCAATAACTTCAGAACTCATCACCATCTGTATACTGGCAAATTCACGAACAATTCAAAGTGCTGAGCAACCTAGTATTGAAGCTTCTCATCAGTGTCAAAGTTCAGGTTCTCAATGCCCTTGATGTTGGATTCATATGCCTTCATGTATGAAATATTTCTAGCTGATGATGAGCGCCTATGATCTGAAGATCCAAGAGGAGGACTTTTTTGCTCGGTTGATATCTTCTGCATGGTCCCTGCACTTGGATCAGTTACCCGAGGGCGTTGGGAATCTGACTCAGTTCCAGCAAATGCATCGCGGCTGCTAGAAACAGCAGCAGCTTGCCTTGCAGATCCACTTGGACGCCCCAGAAAATTGGAGCTTGGTAACTGCATTGTCCAAACAAAAAATAATTAGATCTGAAATCAATTGGAGAAAACTAAACTGCCAAGCTTTGGGCACGGTAGGAGGAAAAAGCATGAAATTCAAAAGAGCAGTTTCTGAATAGCATTACAATGCTTCGAAGAGCTACCAAACAAATTGAGAATTATACAAAAAGATAAGGAAGAAAAGTTTATGATAATCAAACATTCATGCAGCAACGGAGGTGTAGATATTAAGAGCTCCATAATATGATCAGAATTCAATTACAATATTCACAGATGCCAAAGAAGTAGGAATAAGTTGAGGCCTGCCAGCAAATAACAACTTAAATATTAATTGTTATAGAGGCAAAATGTAAAACCACATCTTCCGTTAATCTCAAATCACTTGTGTTGCACAAAATTGGGAGCCACGAGGGGTGAAAATCCAATTTTCCTTCTTTTTACCATAGCATCCTTTGAAGCTGTAGGATCGTTTACAGCTGGACTCTTCTGCTTTGCATAACTAGCAGTATTTAGTAGTTGCCCTGATAGCCTCCTACGAGATGGATCAGTAGCAGTTCGTCCTTCTTCTCCACCTGCAACAAAGAGAAACAATTAGCATAATCTCAATAGTTTGTAACGAGCAACACCTTCCCCTAGGGGTGAAACCAGAAATCATAACAATCATAAGCCCTCAGCTGGAACATCCATCGTGAACGTCTTTAGATTAATAAGATTCAATAGTTAACTTCTTCCATCGACATAAAATAAACCACAATGTCAGCCACTAAACACACACACAGCCAAATTCAAACTGGAGAAGAAAAACCAAGTGACAAAACCTATGACGACATTCTAGAGGCAACCGATGAAAGAATAGAAAAGCTCTCGACCAGGACTGCCAGTTTAAACGAGAATTTACATGTAAATGAAAACAATCCTACACAAACAAACATTCACCAATCCTAGAAAGAAATAAAAGTGGTACTATAAACCTGTTTGTCTGTCTGTACTGGTGATGACAGGGGGCATTCCAGAACTGGTACCAACTACAGGGCCCTAAATCAAGAACCCATTAAATGTTCATCATGTCAATATACAGTAAAATTACAAACTAAATTCACATGGAAGAGTTCTTCCAGCTTCAAAATGGAACGTACAAGAGCTTGAGCAGGAGGATTAGCAAGTTGGGATTGCTGATACTTCAGTATAGTCCAGTCAAACACATAATCAAACTGGAAACCTGTACGACCATTAAGAGATAGACTCAGAAAACTAAATGCCAACGTCATGTACTTCACCTACAAAATTGAAACAGAGATGAGGTGATTTCAATCTAAATTCATTCGACCACTACAAGAAGCATACCTTCACGAATAAAGAGGTCACGGAATATTCTTTTCAGGTAAGCATAATCTGGCTTATCATCAAATCTTAGTGAGCGGCAGTAATGAAAGTATGATGCGAACTCAGTGGGATAACCTCGGCACAAAGCCTAGAATAAGCACTATCTATTCATCTTTTTGGCAATCACAAACAACATTTGCAAAATTAAAACTTAATAACTGCAAACATATTACCTCTATTGTGGTGGAAACTTTCTTTTCACTAATCTTTTCATATTTCTGTTTTTTAGTTCCTGCCTTTAGTCCTTGCCAAGGAAGGCTACAGAAGAAGGAAGCCCAATAACCAAACAGTATCGAAGAAAAGAAGGCAGGATCTTTGTGAAATTAAACTCACCTTCCTCTTAAGAAATACATAAGAACATAACCAAGAGACTCTAGATCATCCCTCCTGCTTTGCTCTACATAATCCAACACATCAGTAAACTGAAAGTTAAATATTTGAAATCAACAAACAAATCTCAGCGATAGGACCAATATATTGATGAAAATGGTCAACTACTCAGATAAAAGCACATACCAATACCCAAATGAGTGTTCGTGCTTGCATATCTAGCAGTTCCAGTCAAATTTTTGTTTTCCCTTCAATAAGAATAAGAATAAGCTATTGATAAATACAAGTTTAAAAAATAAATTAAAATACTATATCAATATCTTTTGCAAGTATTTGCATCATAGTGATGCAGAGCAGTAAAAACACAATCTCTGGACCATTATGCCAGTGCAATGCAGCAACATAGGCACCACCATAGTGCAAGCCAGCAACATTAGCACCACTTCTAAGAGAATGAGCAAATATATCACGCTCAAGAATACAATGCAAAACATTTTTTAAGATATTACAAGTCCCAACTAAAGCACAAATGCTAGAAACTTATTTCAAATTCATGTGAACAACAATCTCCAACCTGTATGCAATATGCTGATGGGTTGAACTATCTCTGTATTTCTTTGCCAGTCCAAAATCAATGCAGTATACCTACATGCAAGTAACCCATAACTATTACATTGACATAAATCTCAAATAAGGGTAATAAGTAACAAAAACAAACATTTGTAACAAGAACAACACCTGATTTGCACGCCTCCCCAAGCCCATAAGAAAATTGTCTGGCTTGATATCTCGATGTAAAAATGATTTTGAATGAACATACTCAACTCGATTGATCTAAAAAGACAATTAGCAAACAACATAAGTTGACAATTTTCAGAAGTCATAAAGGAAATATAAAAATTACAGCAAACCAACCATTTGATCAGCAAGCATAAGGACCGACTTCAAAGATAGTTTCCGACTGCAGAAGTTAAAAAGATCTTCCAGACTTGGTCCTAGCAAATCCATCACAAGGACATTATAGTCTCCTTCAACACCAAACCATCTCACATTTGGGATTCCAGCTGTTAGAACCAGAAAAAAGGTAAGAGTCTCAAAATACTCAAACGCAAACTGGATCAAAGAGTTCATGAAATGTGATTATTTGCTCAAAATGGGAAAAGGGAAAATTGTAATCAAATAAAGATCTCATTACTTCCTCCCTGAAGGATTCTATACAACTTCGACTCATACAGCAACTGTGGGTGCTTTGTCTTCACATTTTCCTGAACATGAAAGAAAATGTAAGTCAACAGTCAACACCCTGAGGACAGAATTATGAGCAAGATAAGCCCCGTAAAATTAAGACCGAACACTCATCAAGAGGAATTTGATGGGATAGAAAAAACAGGTGAAAACATCAAATTAAGCACATTCTCTTCTTAATTGCAGTTGACATAAATTTTCTACCAGATTCATTTTTCCACATACTTCACCAGAGTACATTATCTGGCGGGTGCCAAATAACCAGCCAGGAAGCCTGGTATGTGGCCAGTTTACCAAGACCTATGCATTTTCCCCTGTTCAAAAAGAGCTGCAGACTGGTTGCCAGAAAACTAAGTTTGATTGACCAACTAATCCTGTTAGAGAACATCTGTTTCTACATTCAATTAATTAAAAAAACTACTATAAGTTGTCTGCCCCCAAAAGTTCTAATAAGTTCTTCTCCATTCAACAAAGGGATAACTTGTTAGAACAATCCCTGAAGATTGCTTCATATTAGATGGATTTCCCATAAGCCAGTAATTACACAGCCAACCTGTGATATATTCTTGTCCAGTTACTAGCAAAAGAATATTTGAAAGCAACTACAAGTTAGGGAAAAACCCGCATCTTGAAACAACAGAAAGTCTTCTTCAGCTGCAGGCACTTCTAACCTTAACTTATACATGGGCAGAACAACTAAACCAATTGGCATGCTCCAGAGATTCTGTGATTTGGACTGTGCAATAATACTAGCAGTTAAAACCTCTGGATCATTGTAAAACACTTCACTTCTCCCCTCAGTTTCTTTGTTTCAACTAACCAGGACAAATTTTTGTCAAAGCAGCTTGACAACTTCAAGCCTTCAAATTCCAACCATGTTTATATTATACTACTTGCTAGTAGAAGCTAATAGGACCTGACAACCATCATTTTTCTAATCTTACAGTTGGGCAGTAAATTCATATATAGCCAAAACCATCCAGTAGGTGATATTAAACGTTGGCAATACAGAACTAGAAGAAAACTGCAAAGAAAATGAAAAATAATAATAGAAAGTACATTAACAAATGAAAGAGACTACTCACAAGCTTAATAGCGACTTCTTCATTAGTCTGGATATTAGTACCTATAATTCAATCACACCAAGCAAGCAACTTTAGGCAAAAACCAAAAGAAAAAAAAAACACAGTATCAAGAAGCTAATTTACAAACCCAGATAGATCTCGCCAAACGACCCGCTGCCGATCTTTCGACCAAGCCGAAACTTATTGCCAACACGGGGTTCCATATCAAATCCCAAATCCACAGAAAAGAATCGAAACTCTAGATACGACTAAAAAAAACCCTAATTAAAAAGTAAACAATTTCCAAACTTCTAAAGTTCAATGCCGGTAAAATTGAAAAATCAAACAAAGCAACACTATACACCACCGCAACAACCGCACCGACAAATCCAAAAAACTCGTACGGAGACGGGGAAAGCCACAGAGCCAAATTCAAGATCTTCCTAGTCTAAATATCAGAATTTCTTAGCTCCCACTAAGAACAAAAACCCAAGAAAAAAAAACTATTCTAGTGTTAGTTAATTACAGATGTGAATCCAATCAAAATTGGGAAACCAAAGGTGAAATGAAAAAAAGTTGGGTCTCTCCTAGTCTTCTAGGTATTGACATTTCTACTTTTTCGCTCTACCTCCCTCAAACACACTCTCACTCTAAAACAACACTTCTTTTCTAATTTCACCCAATTTTTGGTTTTAATTTCCCAACTCCAGGACCGATGTCACTGTTCCTCTGTAAGTGTCTCTGTGGGCGTGTCTTTACGCGCGCGTGTAACAAAGACACTGAACGCGAAATTTTTTGCTTATTATTTGCTCTTTTTTTGGAATAAATTGAGCATTTATTTTATTCATTTATAAGCGAGTAAAGGTGAGTTAAAAATAAACCGTTTTGAACGATTTAATCAAAAAATCATAAATTGAATATTTTATTTTAAATTTTTTAATTTATTTTATTTTAATAATTCTTACAGTTAAAAATTAATTAATTTTTTATTAATTTAATAATTAATCTCTCAATTTTTTAAACTAATCAATTTTTATAAATTAAATAAATCAATTAATTTTATTTAATAGTCTTCTTTTTAATTAAACTTTAAATTTTTTTCCAATTCTTCAATTTTATTTAATCATTAATTAGTTCAATAACAGTCTTTTACCAATTAATTTATTTAAATCTTAATTATTTTTTCTTAATAGTTTAACTTTTGATCTAATTTTTAAAACATTGGATATAACTAATCCTTAATTTTTGTTATTATTATTAACACAATTAGTAGTATTTAATTAATAGATTTTATCAAGTTAAAATTTTAATTATTAAAAAATAAATAGATAGATTACACCAATTTTAAATGTTTAATATTTGCATCTTTTATATGAAAATATATTTAATTGTGATCTGCTTTAAAGTAAGATTATATTCTTCTTTTTCCTATGGTATAATCATTCTTTGTTCCACTTCAAAAACAAAAAACAATAATTATATACTTATAGCTCTTATTGCCTTTATTTATTTATATCTTTATGTTTTTTCTTTGATTTATCCTAAATGTTGGCAAAAGAGGAGACTGTTGAGGCGTGAAACGTCTGGCATTTGAGAGTGTGATAAACATGTTAGTGGAAAGATGAATTGATGTTTAAAAGTTACGTAGAGACACCTGGCGGTATTATATAATTAAGAAACTGATTTATGTAATTTAAAAAGTGCCCAAGGATTTTAAGGTAATTTACTCTGTATCTACTCGATTGAATTGAGATATGCTAAAAAATAAAAATAGACATGAACACTCAAAGTAGACGAATCCATCATGGACGTATGTTATAATATATTATTGTTATTGTTAAAAAATTAATTAATTTTTTATTAGTATTTTAAAATTAACTAAAAATGAATTTTTAAAATATAATTTCTCTTCTATTACATGAAACAGCGGGACGACATCATTTTATTGTTTCCACTCTAAAAAAGAAAGTCATTGCAATTCACATGATTTGGTTTGTGTTTGAAAGGGATGAGGCATCGTGAGTCACGTGTCGACTATTGAGAGTGCCCAATTGTCGTGCAGTATAATATTACTTGACAATTACAAAATTTAAATTAAAACCTTTGAAAAGAAATATTAATACCTGAAATAGTTAAAGTTGAACAAGGAATATTTTTTATTAATAAACAAAAATTTGATCAAACTTTGTAAAAATTAAAACAATAATGTATTAAAGAAATCTTTGGTTTAGCTGCTGTTCTTGTTAGAACACAAAGAAGTAGAAAGTTCTCATTTATTTACCAGACAAGAAATCCAAGATCTTTGAAGCCATTGCTGAACCATTCAGGGAACCACCAGAACTACTGCTACCAACTTCCTTCTTGCCCCCGGAGTTGTCAACAAGATCATCAACATTCGGCTTATTCATCTTCATTTCAGACTCCATCTGTTTCGCAAATGCTAGTGTTGAGAGAAGAGCCTTTTGGGCTGAGTTTGGTGTGCTTGTGTGCAACATGCGACCTGAAGCCTGATCAGAGCTAAGTGGCAACCTCAGTAGCTGTCCAGGTTTTCCAGCTCCATTTTGATGCTTATCAGATGTGCCGCTACTTTCTTGAACGGATCCATCGACGCTGGAAACTGAGCTAGTTTGTTTATTACATCTAGAAGAGCTATGTGTGGAAGGTTCACCAAGTAATGCAGTGCTCGCTTTAAACATTGCCCCTGAAAGTTCAGTTTTCTGCAACACTGACAATGGAGATTTGGTATCTGACACACTTTTTACTGGCACTTTGCTTGCCTGGATGCTGCTGCCCATACTCTGAGAAGAACTAGGTTGATTGTGCATTGAAGAACTGTTTAATAACTTGAGAGCATCAACACCCTGATTGGCAGTCAAGCTAGAAATTTTTCCAACAGAAGAATACCCCACCGGAGATTTGCCAAACGAAAGAAAATTTACCCCCCTGATTGCCACAGCTGGAGGAGTTCCTTCTGCAATCTGGTTCGATATTTGAACTGAACCTGATGCACTTTTTCCTTTCTGATCACCCACACTAAGAACATGTGTGCTTTGATCTACGTGATTCCCAGCCTTAACACCCATATTTTTTCCATCAGATAAACTATTTGAATTCTGATGACTGGAGGCGACAATTAATGACTTCCCGGTAGATAGAAAGTTGATGCCTTTGGGTGCAACTGCAGGCAGATTTACTACAGCCTTTTCCCCACCCTGTCCTGACTTTTTATGAGAACTGACTCCTCCAGAATGAGGTAAGGCTTTGAGAACCTGATCAGAATTGGCACTAATATCGAGGTGCGTCTTTGAATTTGAAGTGCCTATCAATGACAAAGGCCTAAGGTCAGTAGAGCCAACATTTGTAGCAGACTGTAACTCTTCTTTTGGAGGCATCTGAAAGGATAATAGTCAATAATTAGATAAAGAACTCAACAACCATTGGTACTACATAGCATCTATAAATTGGCTGAATAAAGAACATGTTCTTTCAAGAAAAGAAGTTACCTTGTGTGAAAACATACAACCTGCACCCCTGCTGCAATGACCTTTTGACACAAAAGCAGTACAGGGGTACTTAGAGAGTTGATGATCAAATGGGCAATCATCTCCTTTCATGCATGAATTGCGTGCAAAATAACAGCATGGCTGCAGCAACAAATTTCAAGAACAGTTGAGGAAAGATCGTCAAACTAGATTAGAAAATAGAAAGGCAACATGTAACAGATTATATCTTGTCTAACAAAAGAAAAGGAAGCATTATACCTTGGATTTTGTCACAGGCGTCGTGTCATGTGAAAAGTTGCACTGTTCACCCTGTCAAAATCATAAAAAAAAAGAAAGTGACCACCTTACCTAACAAATCAAATAAGGGCATAAACTCCAACTTACGCATTTTTTGCATTGTAAGAGCAAAAGGATTTCAACTAAGAAAATTTTATAAGAGCATTCTATTAAGCTCTCAACTTTATTTTTTTCAATCTGACCTTAACTTTTAATTTAGTAACAAATAGATCCAAATTAAACATGCATTGCATCTGTGGAAGGTCAAAATTAGTTCCCAACCACGGTTTAGGATATGTTCCTACACATACACCTGACAACCTTTTCAATGTATTTTGATCATAATTTACCACAAGGATGGACTATTTGGATTTATTATTACAACATTACAAGTTAGAGACGAAATTAAACAAAATCAGAGTTAAGTTTACTGAATAACTTAAGAAAATTTGACGATTTCTTAAGTTTTTTCCCTAAAAATGCCCCTTCTTAACTAAAGATGAGGCTCAACATCAGCTACTTGGGAGTCTCCAGATGTATATGATAGATAATAAGACATTGAAACAGCTGGGAAGGGCTAATTTCATTGTTTCATTTGGGATAAACGTAAAGAAGGTAAAGAAAATTGAAAGAAGTAGCTTAACTTCTGACTGTTAAATTGATTCATCCCAAACTTGAGATAAATATTAAAAATTCATTAATGGAGGGCCATCAGATATGCATGTAATATGAAATGTATGTCAATATGAAAGACAGAAACATGGCCCAGAAAGTAGTGCCACCAAATCATAAAGATCAAGAATTTCAGATAACAATTTTCACATGGGCAACAGCATAGCAGTTTATCAAGTAAATCACAGCAAAATAGAACATCGGAACATTCTGCTAATTAACTATATGGACGCTTTAATGCAGGATGAACAATTTCCGACTTCAAAATTACAAAAATAAGGCTACTTATAATGACAGATAAGACGTAATTACTTACCTTTTGGCATCTTCCTAAGATATAATGGCGGCAATATTGTACCGGTTTTGGATTATTCAACACAGGGCGCAATTTCAGCCTTTTAACACCAAGTTTTCGATTGGCCTCCGCTCTCTTCTTTCGTTTCTTTTCCTGCAGAAAAAATGTCAATTTGATAAGTCAACTTTGTACACATCAGAAGCAATGATCAATACTATTAAATCCTTGGTTGAAAGATGAAGTATAGTAAAGATGAGACACAAAAGGAGTTCCCATGTATATGAACTGTAGAACAGTGATACTGCAAAATGCCTACTCAAAAACCAAGAAAATAAATGAACAAACATAAACCTTTTTCCTTGCTTTGCTCTGTTCAGAAGGAGCACTCCGTTTTCTCTTATTACACGGGGCATCATCCTGTGGCAGAAAACCATAGCAAACAATAAGTTGAAATTCTTCAAAAACATTCTAACAAGTTATAAGGTCAAATATTCTATGTCACCTATGTTTCAAGGTCTCATCAACAGCTCGCTGCACACCGACACCCATAAGATTATGAGCTATATTTGAGGGAGGGAAAGAGAACATAAAAGTGTTCGCACAAACTTGCTTGGTTTTACTAGCTATCAGATTAATTCACTCAAAATTTCAAGACACTCTAAGTCTCGGAGATAAATAAGAAACACCAGACGCACATCCACCTTAAGCAAACTGATGAATGAATTCCAAACTCTGATAAATAGTAGTGAGAACAGTACAATTATTCATGGACACCAGCTGTGCAACTCTGCCATCCCCTTTCTACAGTGAGTAAAGAAGCAGAAAATTCTATAGAAAGATGTTCCATTTCTAAAGCAAAACCCAAGACTAAAAGCCAACATTGTTGGTCAGCACGAGCTGCACTTAAATTGTAATCATAATAAAATCAAGTCCGGAAAAAACTATCATGAAACATTGTACCTTTTCGCTAGATGCAGTTCCTTGCCTTACAGTTGCATCCTGATCTACCTTTGCTTCATTTAATTCCAGATCGTTAGATGCCACATCCTTCACACTAGTACCAGTTTTTTGTTTCGTGGCCATACAACCTTTATTTTGTTCCTTTCCTTTATGAGATTTCTTCTTGGATTCAGAAACTTTCTTGCGTTCCTTCGATCCACAACCTGTCTCACGTTTCTTAGCCTGAACTAGCTCTTCAGCAAACATAGGATCCTCGTATACAACTAGTTTCCGCTTACATGTTATCTCAGAACTAGTGCTTTCTTTGGCCTTATGCTGTCTAGCATCATTATCTGCTAACTCCGCAGAAATGTAAGTCGACTTGAAGTCCTTAACTTTTCCTCTAAAAGATGACTGATTCTGTGCAGCAACACTAAAAGCTCCCTCATCTTCCTTTGTTGCTAAAACCATGGCATCTTTAGAAACTACACCAACTGATCTTTTATCCATGTCAGGTTCCCCGGAAATTTCTATATTTTCTATCTCTCCTTCTTCAATCATATGACTAGGAGAATCCATAGGTCTACAAGCAGAAACTGGTCTCTCCAATTCCAAGTCTTCCTGCTGCACTTCATTGACAACTCTAGATTCATCAGTCTGAGAAAAGCAACTATTACCGCTAGCATAACTTGGTTTTGGACCTCCACTAGTCATAATCCTATCGAAAGACGAGTTAGAGATGTCAGAAACATTTTGATTCCAGAGTCCAGCATCACCTTGCCATTGTTCTTGGTTGTCCACAGATGCAGTTCCTCCATCATTTCTATTCAGGTTCTCCTCTAATGTTGTAGACAAGTGACAATTGTCGTCAGGAAAAATTTCTCCACTTCCTTTCATAAGATGCCCTAATTCATCAATCAACACTTGTTGTCTTGGATCCCCATCAGCATCATCACCGTCACATGTATGCTTTTCTTTAGACTGATTCCCATCTTCTTCATTTTTCATTAAGTTGTCAATTTCATCAATCACCAGTTGTGTATCACTGAACCCCCTGTCTTGAAAACCCGCAGGTCTTTTATTGTCATCGACAGGAACACTGTCACGAGCCATAGAACTGTCATGAGCCATAGAACTCTCTCTATCAATGCCATCACAACTGAGGTAACTGGACGCCTCCTTTTCAGGAACTTGCTGCTGTTCATTGCCACCACTGTCTTCACATAAACATATCGCGAATTAATTATACAGAGGAAGTGACTTTCCACAATTCTTGGTTAACAAAACAGTAACATCTCTGTGAATAAGGGAGATATATACATACCTAGACTCAATTCCTGAGGCGGTCGACAGAGTTGAGGATGGTCAGAACAGCAGGAGAGAACTCGAAGGAGAGTGAGGTAGGTTTGGCTCTTCAGGTGATATCTCCGATGAGACGGCGGATTAGGTTTCGCACTCTTCGTTTGCGGTGGCGGATTCTCCATTATGAATTTGACGCCAGAGGAAAACTTGTCCACGGTAAACAAACTGAATAGGAATTATTACAATGCCTACAACTCGAAAAATGATAAACCAACCGAGAACAAGGAGGAAACAGATTCCAGCGGAGCGATAACAAGGTTATCTCGCTCTGGATGAACTTCGGAAAGACGCTATTCGATGGAGGAGCTAGATGTTTCAAGGTTCTATTGACGGGATTTGGATGCTGGAGGATGAAACTAACTGAAATCGATGGTTTTCAACGACGGTGGAAGGTGGGCGAGAACAAAATCAGGACCCCGATTAACTGAGGTTACGGGAAGTGTTCGTCATTCGGCGGCGGGAAAATTTGAGGCATGTGGGCTGAACTGAAGTGCAATGGATCGAATTCGGTTAATATTATTTTAATAATTAA
>JANQBM010000008.1:2686421-2701087 GCA_025594535.1 Erythroxylum domingense
CCCAACTTTAATATTTATAATAAAATATAACTTGAATTATAATATTTTAAAAAGTTCAAAACATTTAGAATAGATTTTAAAATTGGTGAATACGATAATATTTTGATATTCTTAAATAAAAATGAATCCTATTATTACATAATTTTTTAAAAAATTAATTAAAAAGTATATTCTATTATCACTATTAATGTCACGTTAATTTTAATATGGCATTTAATTAATAAAAAGTTAACTAAGTTAAATTTTTTATTTAAAATCTATTTTTAAAAAATTAAAATTTAATTTAAATGGCTCAAAATATTACCAAAATTTGTGGAATAAATGATTAATATATATTACGACAAGAAAAAATATGATTTATTTAACGAACACTTTAAAAACAAAATTATAAATAATATAAAAAAAATTCAAAGTTTCATGGGTAACATATAACCTGTAAATAGAACTCACTGGATGAGATAAACTAGAATAACAAAAGCGGAACATTTGATATTTCATACGTTGAAACTTGATTCGGTATAACGCAGCTTTCTACTTCTGAGGTCCCCACTCTTTTACTTAGTTGAAGCTCGGCCCTACTCTAAACCTGCTTTCTTGATTAAGACCTCGAAAACCA
The DNA here is from genome assembly GCA_025594535.1 of Erythroxylum domingense. Lineage (NCBI taxonomy): Eukaryota > Viridiplantae > Streptophyta > Magnoliopsida > Malpighiales > Erythroxylaceae > Erythroxylum > Erythroxylum domingense. The sequence continues at coordinate 2,687,038 of JANQBM010000008.1, forward strand.
CTGGAAGGAAGAAGGAAGAAGGAAGAAGGAGGAAGGAGGAAGGAGGAAGGAGGAAGGAAGCACGCGTGAACAATAACTTAGATAGATTTAAATAAAATTAAATATTAGAAACTCTTAAGAGACTCTCCCTTTCTCTTACCCACACAAAGAGGCACGTGTGAACATATTTTGATGTTAATTATTATAATTTAATGAAATTATATGGAGACTATTATTTTCAGCATCATCACCTATCCTCCAGCATTCGTTTTCGGGTTAATTACATTATATTCTTCTAGACTCTAGTTTGACTTTTTTTAAAAATTTTAATTTATATAAATTTGAAATTTTATTTATTTTATCTTTTTTATAATATTTTTTAATTATTAAATAAATTATTTTCCGTTTATTTATAATTTAAATATCATTATATTAAAATTTAAAGATTCTCGTACATAAAAATTAATAAAATGTAATAGAAAAATCATATACTAACTTGATAATTTTTAAAACAAATAAAATAAAAAATCAAACCGAATGTATTTAAAATTTAAATTCGATTTAAAACCTAATCTATTTATTTCAAATTAAATTAAATTATACCAAACTCGAACTCAATATACATCTATTTGATCAAAGAACATGATATAATTTCACTCAAAGACATCTCATTATTAAGTTCGAGTTTTGTTTGTATCGATTCGAGTAGTTTAATTTTTTATGCCTATTTTGTTACTAAAAAAAGAGATCATAAATCAATTTTACTCTAAAAAAAGAATAAAAAACTAAAAGTAAAAAGTCAACATTTTCGGAGTAATTTGGAGACATTTTCTAAACTTCTATTTTTATTCTTTAATTACTCTGAGATTTTTTTTTCAAATCCCCATTAAATGGTTTCCTAAACTGTGTTGTTGCAGAGCGAAAAGGATACAATAACCAGTTTTTGAACGTTGCCTTTTCTTTTATTTGTAGAAAAATAGTTCAGTTTGACTTTTGTTTCTGATTTTTCTTCTTCAACGGTCTTGTTTTAAAAAGATTAAATTAATACTAACCCTAGTTTGATCTTTCATCTTACTTTTCCTTTTATCTGCAATCAAGCAATATACAGCTACAGGGATCAAGCCTTGATTTAAAAGTTTGATCTTTCATCCGTAGTGCCAGTTCACTAAATAAAGAAAATGGTGTTTGAGGAATGAGCAACATTAGCAAACTCCTAAACCATTGTAATAAAAGTTGGTTGGCCGCAGAAGGCATTTCTCTGTAATGGTCTGAGACTCCGTAGTCCCAACTCTGCATATTTTCAGAAGGAGAATTAACTTGACTAACATATGCAACTTATGATAACTTTCAACGACTCCAATTCTACCCTTTGCTTCAATTCAATCCATTCATCAAAGCTAAAAGTGGACAGTGAAAACCTGTCATGACTCGAATCGGATCGGAATCGGATAATGTATTTGTTCATTAGACATTTGTGCTTACACTGTACAATTGCAGGCAGTGACACCATCCTGTGCTTAAGATTATCTCATTGATATAGATACCGCCCCGTGAGCCTGATGCACATAATGCTGCCATGCGACATGCTCATATCACCTTCTTCATGCTGTCAGTTGAATTGAATTCTAGTTTTCTTCATCGGAGTCTTCATTGCAGCTGTCGTATTCTTCAAGATATGTTCCCTCTGCTTTGTGCTGCTGTGTTGGAGTATAGCAATTCGTTAATTCATCTACCATAAATGCTATGTCTCTCATGCAACTCACACAATGTTACTTAAGAATGGAGAAGGTAAGTCCAATTGCATACAGAGCAAAGGCACTGTGGAGGATCATTGTTTTGCATGTAATACCAGAATTGACCCCAATCCCTAGAAACAGGATTCGTGTGAAGCACTGTGTACGCTTGTTAGATAGCTAGCACACAGTCATCCACATAAAGTTTCAAAATGCGAATAGATTAGCGATCTAAAGGTACCTTTGAGTTGAAATTATTGTCCAAACAAAAAGATTAATGCAATATGTTGTCATGCTCAGATGCAAAAATCTACATGGTTCATGCTTGAAAGATTGCAAGAGTTCATTTTCATTTACCTCTTCATCATCACCATCAGAAAGAGAAGAATCATCCAACATGGAGTATTTATCTAAATAAATCGTCTCTTCCTGAAATAAAAATTAAGTAAACAAACAGCATAGCTTATGCAATTTTCAGTCATATTGGAATACAGGACAAAAAGCAATGTAATACCTTTTCAGACTTGAGCAATTCAATTTTTTCCTGTAAATCTACGATATGGTGCTTCAATGCCTGTGAACAAAAAAATCGGGTGAAAAGAAAGATGACTCGCCTTGATTCACATAAAGGTGCATAAATCTCAATCTTAATGTTACCTCTCGTCTCTGAAGTTCAATCGACCTGGCCAAAGCCTGCCTTTTTGTTAGTAAATTTTTTGGCCTCATTTCAGAAGGCCGAATGTAATTTTTTCCACGATAGACAATAATAGCATGACCTTTCATAGTTCTATCTACTGATACTAAAACTCCACCACTCTCAGACTCCAATGAAATAGCAATGTGCTTTACTTGTGCAGAACTTTTACGTTTAACAATTATCTTCACCAATTCACGATACTTCCAGTGTAAATGCATATTTTCTATGGTACCACCATAGAGTCCTCGCCGGCCTGCAACAGAAAACATAAGCATAACCAACACTTCCTTTTAAAATCACCAAGTCTGGAATCAAGGTGGCCATACGTACTTACCTAGGAGAAGGTATGGTTTCATACTAAGACCAACCTTGCGAAACAGGAACCTCTCCTCATCAGTTAACGTCTCTAGATCAGTTGGCAGTTCAGTTGGTTGCAGAGATTGCTGTAGTTTTGCTAGCGACTTCTCAGCAATTGTGACTTTCCCTTTCGCCTATATATTCTATTATCAAAAAAGTGCTCGAGAAGGTTTGCAAATATCATAGAATCTCTTTAGTTCGGATCGCTTTTACTTACAATAGCTAGTTTATTCTCAAAACATTTGATTAATGAGGCTCGCCTGGCTGAAGCTGATTCTCTCATCATCTCCTCCACATCTTCACGTCTTGGTTGATTCCCCCACTTAGAGTTTGCGGCTATAGTTTCAGCAAGGGTGCCAGCAACCAATGAGCCCACAGTAGTTTTAGATGTAGAATCAATAAAAGTTGATGCCACATGCCGGGCTTCCTCCTCCTCATCATGTTTGAGATAACTAACTTGCCGCCTCTCTCTCAGTTTTTCCTGAACAGCAGGTGGCAAGAAGTCATTTCCCCTATAAAATACAATGTACTCCTTGTTTCTAGAAAGAAGTGTTCCCCCTGTCAGTATCTGCAACACAGGAATGCAACAGTTATTGTAAGAAAAAGAAGAGAAAACAGAAGGAAGATACTGTCAATGATGGGTATGTAATATGAAGCAGTCGAGATCAGGCAGGTAGAACATAGTAGATTTCCAGAATCTCAAACTTCAGTTAAAATATCAAATTTAGCAGCCTGTCTTTGATAAGAATTTAAATGAAAACAAAATCAGAGTGCTGAATAATTGATCCAAATAGGATCCTGACAAGAACACTACCCTGTCAAGGAAGGAAGATAAGAATGTCCTTATGCACTTGTACAGACAAAATTCAGACACCACTCATCATCCATTAAAATAGTAGTTGCTGGAAAACAGATGCCAATCTAGATCACAAATAGAAAGCCTCACATATTTCATTTTCATCCAAAAATCTCCACAGTCAATGCAACTCCCACAACAATTGAATGTGCTAATCACTTACTTTATAACTAGCATCTTATTGAGGGAACTCGAAAATTTTCCTCCGCCTACTAAAGTTTAATGCAGAAGACAAAGGACTAGATGACTGATTTTGTACGTGAAGTGGGAAAATGTGTTTAATTGCACAACCATGGTCATATTTTTGCGTGTGAGTGTTCAAGTAAAATCATCACCGTAGTCTTGGCAATGCCTCACCTTGAGTTCTTCTGCCATCCTCTCATTACGTGTATTCTGTACACCACGTTTGATAGCAATCTTTGCAATGGCATTCGTTTCCCATAGCTTCACCATAGAATTTGCAAGACCTTGCAGATCTCTGCTTCTTCCTACAGTAATACTTGGAATTAAAATCATACGATTGAATGTATACAACTGCAACATATTAGTTCTGCCATACCCAAGGCAAAATGTGGAGGCATTCTTCTCGCAAGCCTACGAAACAATGTCATCTCTTTGTTTTTCAAACTCTGTCTTACCCCATAAGGAAGAATCCTGAATGGAGGTTGATACCCAGGAACTATAGGAGGAAGTAAGTCTGCATCCACAGGCAATGGCTCTGGACCACACCAGTCTTTAAACCGTGGACCCAACTCATCTAACAAATTGTTCAGTTCACTATAGTCCATGAGCTCCTCTTCAGATAGATTCTTCAAACACTTATTGTTAACAAGGAGCTTTATCCCCGCATCACGTGTAGAATCACGCACTATTCTCTCTGTATGTGGCAAAACATCAACATTATCCTCGCTTTGTTTGTTATATGATTGTACACATTGAAAATTGTATGTCATTCCCCTGTACAAGACAATGGAACTGCCCGATCTCCATATCACCAAACCTCCAGTTCTCCTCTGATATAGCAGAAAATATAATCAAGTTTAGATGCAAGTAGAATAAGAATCACATAAAATACTTGGACCATAAATCATAAAGAATATGTAACACCATAAAAGCTCTACCATCACTTTTAAGACAATCCCTACTTTAAAACACTAATAAAATTTAAAATACAATCACTCACTTAAATGGAAGAAATCAACCAAAGTCACCAGAGCTCTGAAATATAATTGAAATGGTTCCTCTCGCATAAATGGCGAATAAGAAAGAAACAAACTGTAACCACTCACCTCCAAAATTTCATGTGTCCTCTTCATGTTACACGAAAAGGGCTCTTCAAACTTCAACTTTACAACTTCATCCAGCTTCCACTTCTCATGAATAGCATCCACCAAGTCCTGTGTAATGCCAGCAGCACCAACCTTAAATCTCTCAAGCATCCTCAAGGCCACATTCCTTAGTCTCTTCAACTCATGCTCAGGCAGCGTTTTCTCAGCCAACTCTGTTTTACTTGTCTTCCTCCTCCCATCCTCTTCTACAGACTCCACTCCACTCCCCCTCTCCCATGGCAACTCAATTTTGCCATTACTGTCACTACCATCACCAATAAAGTCAATAGTTCTAAACAATCCCTTATCCTCATATTGCTCTTCTTCCTTTGCAGAGACTGCTTCGTTTAAATCCTTGACAACACGTGTCTCCACTTGTCCGCCATAACCAATAACCTCAACATTCTTAAACGACCGCTTATCCTCACATTGCCTTTCTTCCTTTGTAGAGACTGCTTCACTTGAATCCTTGACGACAGGTATTTTCTCATCTCTAGCCTCAGTAGAATTATCATCTAAAGTTGCAATCTTTTCCCTAACTTTGTGGTTGGAATTCACGCCCTTCCGTGCTCCTTCAGTTTTCTCAACGGCAGATACATTTGGTACGTTGCCTTCTTTAACCTCGGATAACCTACCAACTCTTTCTCCATTTTCAGGCCAATATAACGAATGGGTCTTTTTGGTTTTTGTCCCATGAGTCCAAGGAGCTGAAGTTGACTGACTCAATGAAGTTGTCACTGATTGACTCGAGTCCACCTCAGAATTTGGCCTCTTTTCTATATATACTTCTTCTTCTTGCTCTAGTAATTGGTGCTTTTCAGGCCGATAAACCGAATCGTTCTTTCTGGATTTTGCCCCATGAATCCAGGGAGCTGAAGTTGACTGATTAAATGAAGTTGTCACTGAGTGGCTCGAGTCCAACTCAGAATTTGGCTTCTTTTCTAAACACTCTTTGTCCTCCTCCTCCTCCTTCTCCTCCTCTTCTTCTTCATTTGCTTCTTCTATCTGTTGAAATTGTTGCTTTTGTTCTTGCCATGGCAATTTCTTCCTCGTGGAAGTGAGTTTACGAGACCATTTGCCTTGAACTAATTGTAAGAAGCTTGGCCTGGGCTTTCTCTTGGTCTTCGTTGTGTAAGTAGCATGAATAGCACCATTGGAACAGCGATAACAAGAAGCCCTGAATTTGAGTGTTCCGAAGGTATAACAGGCATTTGGGGAGTGAGGGTGGATTTGAAGAAGAGAATGAAAGACGAATGAATTATTAGAAGCGTGAAGAGAGGAAGCCATAGCCATGGCTCTGCTGATCCGAACCTATCAGTACCAGTTTTTGAATTAGACTTCCTGAGATATTAGGCCTACATTAGGCCCAAATAGGGAGAGCTGGATTCTAGGCCGATCCAACAATCCAAGCCTTGTTGGAGAGGGCCCATAGTCATTTTCATGAATGGCGATGATGTTCTTTTAGTTATGTAGATGGTGACAATCACTTAATTCACTGAAAAATTAAATTAGTTTCAATTTAATGATGATTACTATTAATTTAACAGAAAATAAAAAAGCCTTATTTAAATTTTAAAAATATTGAAATTTAATTAATTACTCGTTGTATTAAAATTTTATTTAATTAAATCCTTTTACTACTTTTATCAAAAGGTAAACCTTAGTAAAAGATTATTGTTAGTTTCTTTCTTCCTTTGCTTGTAAATTCTATTTTTTTCGTGAGGTCATTGTAAAAAAATATATTCATTTTTATAATTAACAAGTATTTCAGTATATATTTTTACATCATATATTGTTTATTTCTATTTAGATATTTTATGAAAGAAATTGATAATTATATGAAAAAACGAAAATTCATAATTCAATTTTGGAATTTTTGTCTCTAGGGGCTACACTTGTTTCAACTTCTAAGTATGTCGGAGTACGCAATTGTAATCGTAAATGGTGGTAGACCATTTTGGTGTCTTCATGAACCTCTGCACTTGTAAACTTATAAGAAAATGTATAGAATCCTCATCTACTAGCTTCTATGATCATACATCTGCAGAACTTGTCATCTTTAAATGTCACTGAAAAATCATTTGTCCTGGAGATAGCATCCTTTTCGGGTCAAACTGAGCTTTTCTAGCTTGAAACATGCTCCATTTGGAGCCAAAATGGTTACTCCAATCTTCTCTTGTTTTGTAATGGGGAAAGTATTGCTTAATCTCAATACCAGCTTTGTCACAGAAGTCTAAGACCTCTCTATTTTGATCATCAAAAGCTTGCCAGCCATCGAAACCACTTGAATGCAGAAACCCCACGGTATAGAAAACGTCCTCGTCTGGAATAACAGCGGAAGTCCTTTCATCCCATCTGCAGAAATTCGGAGCATTAACGTTAATGGGTTGCTTTCATAGAATCAAATGATCCAAGTTCAGAACCATAGAAAGGTTTATCTGACAAGAAAGAGTATAGCTTCACTTACTTGTTTCGATTCATAGGATATACAAGGACAAGTCCCGTGGTAATGTTTCGTTTTAGAACAATGTCCCTGAAGACACCTGAATTGAAATCTGAGATACGAGATTTTGGTACGAAGAGGTTTAGCCATGGGTGAGGAACTTCCCACAGACCCTGGGAGTGAAGCTTTAGCTCTTCACTTCGAACTCTGTCCAAGAATTGGACGAAGGAAACGTCTCTCTGAAACGTAAATCCAGCATTGAAACTTAACCCCTTGAGCAGTTCTTGGAGTTCCTACAAGAGAATGATACGAAAGGTTAACTCTTTGAACATGTTTCATAACAGGAATGACGATGATGTCGAGTACTAACGACATACTTTGTCTACGGTATGTTGGGTGTGATCATCATAGTAATTGACAACTTCCAGACAGTAGATAATGCCGTGTTGGTTTACTAGGGACAATATTTTTGGGATATCAGAGGACGGAAAGGAGGATCTCCAATTATTTGGAGGACCTTGGTCTATGAGAAGTGAACCTTCCACGTAATCAAGTGCATTACTTTGTCTCCTTCCATTCACTGAAATCAGTCTTTCTTGGTCTGTTGTGAAAGTAGAGAAATCACTGTAAAGCATTCGAATCCAGTTGACCTGAAAGCAAAAACAGTCGAATCAGACCCTGCAGAGGTGAGAATGACCTTGAATTGATCAAATGTTTCAGACATCAAGTCAAGAAGATTGGTTAATACCCTCTTTGGTGCTGGTTGTAAAGGAATTCTTGCTCTGGTAATGATACCAAACTGGCCTAAACCACCTAGAACAGCATAAAACAGCTCAGAATTCTTCTTCGCAGAGCAAGTGACAAGCTCTCCTTTTCCTGTTTCAAAGCAAACACGAATCAGAATTGGCTTTTCCTACAAGAAGTGACTCTACTAAATGCTAAAGCAAAACCTGTGGATGCATACCTGTGATAACATCCATTTCATACACGTTGCTGATCTGAGGCCCGTAGCGAAAGGATTGTCCGCTGATTCCGGCGTTAGAGAGTGTACCTCCAATGCTCAGGTACAAGTAATCGGTCCAAGAAACCGGTGCAAGTCCATGTTCCAATGTCGCATGTAAGACATCGATCCATAGTTGCTCCCCTCCAACGTCAACGTAAGAACCCAAAGTTGGGTTCTTTGTGACTCTGATACCAGTCCCGTTCTTACTTTTCCTGAGACTCATCATGTCCACCACGACGCCATTAGGCGCCATGGCCTGTCCTCGGACCGAGTGTCCACGGCCACGAGCAGCTATGCTAAAGGGAGTAGAGTAATTGTCGTACGCGAACTTGATCAAGCTGACTATGTCGTCCGTGGAGGTAGGATAAAGAACAGCAGCTGGCTTTCGATGGACAATATTACCGTAGTCGCTAGAGGCTGATACAATGGCTTCTGGGTCGGCACGAAGCTTCTCTGCCAAGTCAAGTGTTTGGATTTTAGGAGGTAGAGAACTCGACCATGGCATGGATCTTCCCGCTGTAGTCAGTGAACGAGTTACGAATAGAATGACCAAGAAATAAGCTGGGACTGCAACACCCTGAGACATTTTTGTTACTTTATATCCCTCTGCTCTCAAGAAGATTAGATGATTAAAAGAAGAAGAAGAAGATGATGGTGGTAGTGCTATAGAGCTTATGGTTAAGGCAGATGGAGAGCCAAAGAAAGGTTTGGATCCGTTATATAGTGGAAGGGTCGAAATTTGCATGAGAACGAACGAGAAACGATAGGTCGTTTTGATGGCAGGAACGTAGGATCGTTTAAAGATAGGAAAAGGACACATGATCTTGATTCTTGAGGGAACCTAAGTTTTTTTATTCATGAAGGTTTTTTTCATTCTTACAAGTCTTAATATTTTTTAATTATATATAGTCATTAGATGTAACTTGTAACTAAAACTGAAGACTTCAGTTTCCAGTTTGCACATTTTTTAATACGTTTGTCTAACGATCATGGATGGATCATCATCATCATCATCAAGATGATACATGATTCAAAGCCCCACCCACAGATTTGCTTATTCTAAAGGGTCTATTTCGTGGTGCCAAACTTGACCGGGGTTGCGTATTTTTGGAGCGTTGGATCTCGTGATCTAATGGTCAAGATGGCGCAAGTTGGGCCAATTTTTGCAATCTAACCACAAAATAATATAAAACTTGGATGTTTATATGAGGATTAGGTAACGAGGAAGATCTGTTTCTAAGGATTTTGAGGAATTTTGATGAATCAAGGCATCAACATTGATCATTCAAACCAGATATAAAGGAACACCAACCTCGAAATTCTTCACTTTCCTGGATTTTAGTCTGTTTAGGTAAAGTCAAATAGGAAACATAATATGTTGTCTCTCATTGAATAATTTGGAAGCAATTTTGTATATGATAAACTGTGTCGAGTTTTTAATATTAATCATCTAATTATTTGTGTAGGAAGAATGGCAATTTTTCTAATAAAATAAAAAGGAATAAATAAAGTTAAAATTTTAACAAATTTTCTTTTAATTGATTCATGTAAGCGAAATATAATAAATTTGATTAATTTTGATAACATATCTATATACCCTTTCATATTAATTTTGGACCTTTTTATAAATTTAAAGATGTCAAGGGAAAAAAAGAACATCATTTCCATGCACACGAGGGATTATTTAGGAATTAAATAAATAAAAAAATGGCCATTTGTGTCTTTCTTCCTTTGTAGAGACTGCCTCATTTAAATCTTTGATGTAAGGTATTTTCGTGTCTCTAGCTAACTCAAAGAAGTATGATCTAAAGTTGCAATCTTTTCCATAACTTTGTTGTTGGAATTTGTGTGTGTAAAACATGATAGGGGGCTTAGTTACACGCTTTATGATCATTTGACTATGCACAAACTTACTTAAGCAGATAACAGTGGATGTCAGCAATTATATATAGTAATCGTATTAGGTCTCTCCATTACAGGCCTAATGTATATCCGACTCACACTGATTAGTATCCATTTTTTTTACTGGACTTTAGTTCATTAAACAAGATCCTATATTGGGCTTCTTTATCATCTTTAACCAGATCAAATTCAATTTGCTTAACTGTAAGATACTTAAAATCGTAATTAATTATTGTCCAACTTCAGAAAATTACTAACATTCTCCCCTTGAACAAAAATTAATTATAATAGTTGTAGCAATAAGAAAATTAGTAAAAGTAGTTAAGCCAAATCAATGTATAGGTCGATCAAATTCAAAAACTACTTGATCCAAAGATAATAAAAGTCCATCATTCTATCTCGTAAGGCTTTCAATACTGGAAAATATCAAATACATGTGTCATATGCGACACAAATCTAATACAGTCACGCATATCTAATATTTCACTAATGTGAATGAGAAAATGAAGTGTAGCAAACTAGGATGATACCTATGTGATCTGAAATATATCATTTTTTTCATTTGTAGGTCTCAATTTCTTTGAACTTTATGCTAAACTACATTAGAGAAAATTGTTTTCTCTCATTGAACCGTTAAGCCGCATTAGAGAAAACTTTTATAGCATTAAACAATTATATCTCAAAGTATGCTGTCTTTTTAGAGAAAGAGTTTCTTCTAAGAGAAGACAGTGGGAACAAAGTTGAACTTATTGAAGTTCATGATGATCAAACAAACGTAAATCAACTGCCTGAACTCGAGATTATTGTTCATGGAGATGAGACAACAGTTAAACCTTCTGATACACAAAATGTTCGTAGGTCAAGTAAGATACATAATGTTCTAGAGAGATATGAATTTCTCATAAGTTAACATAATGACATATTGCTCATAGAGAACAATGAGCCTATAATCTATGAAGAGACTCTGAAGAGTTCAGAATATGAAAAATGGCTTCAAATCATGAAGTCTGAAATGGATTCCATGTTTGAAAACCAAATTTGGGCTTTGGTTGACCCACCCAAAGGATTAAAACCCATAGTGTGCAAGTAGATTTTTAAGAAGAAAATCGACATGGATGATAATGTGATTACCTACAAAGCGAGACTAGTCGCTAAAGATTATCGTCAAAGTCAAGGCACTGACTATGACGAGACTTTTAGTCCCGTAGCTATGCTTAAATTCACTAGAATACTCCTAACTATTGCTGCTCATTGTGATTATGAGATATGGCAAATGGATGTGAAGACGGCTTTACTAATTGGAAACTTAGCTGAGAATGTGTATATGATACAACCTAGCTTCATATCTAAAGATGACAAAAAGGTATGCAAGCTTCATAAATGTATTTATGGATTGAAGCAAGTATCTAGGAGTTGGAATATCCGATTTGATGCGACAACCAAAGAGTTTGATTTATCACAAAATCTGGATGAACCTTGTGCGTAAAAGATGGTTAGTGGGAATGCTATCATATTCCTTATATTATATGTGGATGATATATTACAAATATGAAATGATGTCTCAAGTTTGCAATTTGTCAAAATTTGGTTGTCCCAAAATTTCTTCATGAAAGACCTTGGAATAAAGATCTATAGAGATAAATCAAGGAAGTTGCTAGGTCTTTCACAGTATACATATATAGATAAAGTGCTAAAAAGATTGAGCATGGAGCAATCCAAGAGAGGGTTTCTTCCTATGACTTATGGGATAAAACTCTTGAAATCTATCTATCCTAAGACTAGCACATGTTATACTCCTTGATTTGATTAAGCAGTGGATCTCATAAACTGTAAGCATGAGATGTTTAGAGTTAACATGTGGATGCTTACTAAAAGTAGTAAATACATCAGATGACCCTCTTTAAGATTATCATATAGATGATCTATCAAATGTAAGTGATTACTCTCATCATAGCAATGATGCAAATATTCTTAGACTTGAAGTACTCAATGATATCTTGGATACTAATCTTGTGTTTTGACACCATTTCTTGTTGCCTCAAGATAAGGTCGCTCATATGGTAGTGCTTGGGTACAGCTATTAGTATTCGAAGGTAATTTGGTAGCTAATAAAGGATTTACCACTCCTGATAGAAGAAGATGATACCCATGGCCTCTTGTCGGGGTCATTACTAGGGAGTCTCTGGCCAGAGCAATTATGTGTCATGAAGAGAGTCTTCAATGACATATAGATTAATAAGATCCCCAGGATAAGAACTAACATCACTTGGACTAGATCTGACATAGTCAGTCTAATGGGAGTTGATGCATAGCCCATACTCTGAACTAAGTGGGGTATAGGATGGTGAAGGGACGAATTGCATGGTAATTGACTATGGAAAGGTTCGTAAGTCGGATAATTAACTATCCAAGAGTTCAAGTGTTAATCCACTTACATTTCAGTAAATTGGCATCATGAAACTCTTTATGATTTGCTAGGATTAAGAGTTAATTCAAGTGAACAAAATATTAAATAACTAGGAACCTAAGAGTCACACGCATAAAAGATCGGATGAAAAACGAAGTATGTATGGCTGTCACGATCATGACCGACTTAATGGCAGGTAGTACATAAGTGAGTTCTTCATTTATGTATATACAAATTTTTAGCCAAAAACACACTCAATAGAGAGGCTAAGGGACCAGAAGAGTTCTGGCAGTTGAGAGGAGTGATCTTGAGATTTGTTCATGCAATTTTAAGCAATTATTGCATAAGATTAATTGCATGTAACTTGGTCTTGATCTAACTCTCACTTGAACATCTACTTGAACTCATCTTATTTGGTGCTCTAACCACCCTTAAACACTAATTTTTCTTCATCTTTGCGTGCTCTCTGGAGGCTAAGGAAGGTGTTTGGTGGTTGCTACAACCTAAACAAGGAGAAGATTCAAGAAATGAGGAGTATTTGCAAAGTACATACGTTGTAATTTCATGTTCTTATAATATGTTCATACATGCACATGGATTCTGGATTTTCTGGGGATGTCGTGGGTTGGAATTTTGATTCCGATACGTTTACTGCCTTGCCATGTGTATGATGTATGGACACATGACTCTCCCACACACATATTATGAAACATTTATGGGTTGAATACATAATACATGCAAATAAGACCTTTACATAAAAGCGATCAAAGTAAAAATCATTAACTTTCATGATTCTACCACTTGTGGACGAATAGATCGCTCAAGCAATGACTTTCTTCCATCTTATGCCTTTGTGCACATCTCAAAATCTCATATAAGGTCAACATTTATGGGCAGAATAATCAAATATAAGATCAGAGACATCCCCGAATATGCAAGTAAAACAATTCAAATACTAAATTAAAAGGCCACTGTGGTGACTGTATTCTTATTAGTACCCAAATAGATTCATAAGCACAAGGAATACACCTATATGTTATCCTCACATTTTGTATGAGTATATAATATCTGCCAATGTACTATTAATAAAATGCAACATCCTTATGTACACACACACGAAAACATTATCAATTAACTTTATTCAATAATTCATCACAAGGAAAACCTCAATTAGAGTGACAATTATGAGATACCAAATAATAAATTCACCATACGAGATACCGGAACCACATGTACCTCTTTTATTTCAAGTCAAAAGCATGAAATTTCACTAAAAAATGACTTTAATAACCTTAATTGATTTTTCTGAAGTTAAACCTTATTTATTACAAAGGTAATAAATCCA
>JANQBM010000008.1:2920796-2931978 GCA_025594535.1 Erythroxylum domingense
AATTTAAATTTAAATCCTATTTAATACATTCATTAAATATTACGTAAATATTCATTTATTAATCAAATAATATATATGACTTTTAAAAATTAATTATTAAACTAAATTTTTTTGAAAATTTAATACTAAATTAAAAAATATAAAATACTTCCGTATGTATCAAAATGACAACACAAGATAACTAGGAATGACTCAATAAATTTTTACTCCCCACTTAATTCTCTCTTTATAAAAAAGTCTTGAATTCGAGTGTAAACAAAAAAACAAGAGAAAATTTTCTTTGTTGATAATTCTCTAACTCTCTGAAACATTAGTTAGATCAATTGTAAACGTCTCGTTTCTAACAACAGTGTGAAAGTTTGAAACTACTGAAAACTTGAGACTGATGAAAACCTAATACTACTAAAAAACAGTGATCAATCAACAACTAACAAATCAATATGTAAAAATTTCTTATGCACAAAAGTATGCAAACTATGTAAAAACCTAAATAACCTTAGGATTTTATATTTACCTCTTTTAAAACTCTAGGGTAAAATCTTACGGGGCTAAGATCAGTCTTACACAACTGGAATACTTAAGATATATCCCAAAAAAAAAAAAAGAGATAACACGAGGGCAGAGAAAAAGCAGAAGCATTGCAATGATCACATATAATGACTTCGTCTCTGTTATTGGCAGTCACTGTGAACAAATATTTCAAGTCCTTTAGAATTTACACACAGCTCAACGACTACTAGTCCACCTTAACCCTTATGAACCACTACAAAAGAATAAATGCATGTCATCTTCTTCCTCCTATTCGCTTCATTTCCTTATCTACATCACTTCAACCTGCTTCCTTCTACCCTTCTTACATTATAAAAAAAAAAAAGTAACACAAAATTTGAAAAGAATTCAAGAATTTCTTCCTTTGACTCTACATGTCCTCCAATTAAACTTCAAGTGAAATGCGGGTTTTTATTGGTTTAAGCTTCAAACCCATGCTTTCGGGAGAGAGGAGCTCTGGTGAGATGCAAGATG
Source organism: Erythroxylum domingense (assembly GCA_025594535.1). Classification (NCBI taxonomy): domain Eukaryota; kingdom Viridiplantae; phylum Streptophyta; class Magnoliopsida; order Malpighiales; family Erythroxylaceae; genus Erythroxylum; species Erythroxylum domingense. The sequence goes on from JANQBM010000008.1 coordinate 2,921,820, forward strand.
GACTGAGAGGACTCCTTGGACTGTCACTCAGCTGGCATGGCCTGTAAAATCCAAACCCCATCAAGAAATACTCCATTGGTATCAACATTGCATGTGGCTGTTCCTCTGTTACCATTGATCCACAAGCCTGGACCTGCACAAGAATAGATAAAATGTGCTGAGATTTATCCCTCATGTCACCATTTCATTTCAATTCACAAAAATAATCCTAAGAACTCTTCCGTACACACCTCAACCAGCGCACTATATCTTCTGTCCAACTTCGAGATCATGTGGAGAGCCTCGGAATGAAAGGGAGAATTATCCCCAACAAACACAAGCGTTCGGCATCTTAGACTTTTCAATCCACCAGTAATGTCAGGTCTCCTGTAGGTGGGCACAACAAAGGTCAAGTAACTTCCGAGTTTTGTGGAGTAAGTATGCCAAAATTTTCGTAGTAATAAAAGCAATATCAGACATTAGACACGCCTGGAAGGCTGGAAGAAGTCCTCACTTATTAAGTGCCTGAAGAAATCGTAAGATGTTTATACTCTGTCTTTCATCAAGTAACTGCAGAAAAAAGCAGTTAACTATAATCAACATTATGTCACCACCAATTTAAATCGACTACAGAAAAACAAGATAAATATGAAAGCCTAGCGCAAGTGGAGCACTATTACGGGCAAATAAGAAATGAGTACTGATTAAACATCAACTACTAACCCTTCTGCATGCTTGGACTATATCTGACTCAGCAACTTCTGCACTACCACGAACTTCCTGTTGCAATATATAACTTTTCATTTGATAATCCAAAGTGTATACCTAAAAGACTAATATTATTTGATATGTTCTAGGAATGAAGTTATACATTACCTTGCTGAAGTACCTCTGAAGCAAAAACTCCTTAAGCAATCCACACATTCCATAAAAATATAACAAATTTGACATCACCTGCACGATGCAAATGAACATTATCACAACCCATGAGAGTAAAACTGCACCAGATGACCGGAATCTTTTTTTGGAGAAAGAAACAGAATCAGCTAAAAGAACCTTGTTATACAACCATTCAGTCCATGATGGTGCTTTGCATAAAGGTGATACAAGAATCAAACCAAGCACTCGTTCTCTATATTTCATCTGTAGTGACATATACAAGTCAGACCAAGAACATAGGATTTGCCTACAAAATACTGTTCAAAGCAATCCTTTAAGGGACTTACAGCAAATAATGTCAGGATGTAGGCACCAGCTGTCACTCCCATGCACATAACTTTGCCAAGCCTGAGACAGATTTTGATGCCACAAGAAAGTCAGCATATCCACTATATCAATAGAAAAATCATTCAGAATAGTAGACCTTTTCCATGTAATTTATAGTAAGAGGCACAAGGACAAACATTGTTACTTGGCACTCCAAACACAATATGAAACATAGATCTTCTACTAAACTTACTTGAAATAGTTAAGAACTTCAATAATCTGATCCGTTAAATCATCAACAGAAGGCACAGCATCATCGGGACATAGTGAAGCAGCTCCTAACTGCAAGAACTCTTGTGGAAGTGCAAAGTTATGTGAATATTTGTCTCCATTGAGATGCAAATATGGTTAAAAGAATGAGAACCCCATGCAAATTAAAAGAAATCAAGAATCTGAACTCAAGTCAACTAATTCACTGACCTCATGCCCAGGAGGACTAATGTGGTAAATGCAAAAGTTGTGTAGTAACAAAGAAGCTGCTTCGGGGCAAAAGAACAGTCCTTGGAAACAAGACATATCTGAGCAAGAAATACACAAAGATGAATATGACAATATTGTCAGAACTTGGAATTGAACTTACTCAAAAGAACAGAAGATTATATCTAGGAATGGATTTGTGTGTAAAATCATTCAGCAAGCCACTTGGACTTAATCAATAATGGAGAAAGCAAGCCCTATTTTGACGCATTAGTGATAAACTAGTTGGAAAAAAAATGAAAGTCAAAATTTGTGCAAGCATGTGATGTCTAAATAATAAAGCTTTTATGTACACAATAAATGTAAAGAATAATTAGAAATTGCACCTACAAACTTACGATTTAGAGCCAAATCAGGATAGGTAATTAGTGCCGGCTTGTCTTGGTCCCCATAGACTATAACAGACACAGAACCACGGCCAGTCCTTACATGGTGTTCCTGAGATTTTCACAAACAAAAAGAATTAAGAGAAAGATACAAGCAAATAGAAAATTAAGGCTAGATTTTCCTAAAATGATTAGTAAACACAGGTGAAAAGCATTTAACTGTAGCAACTTTCATCAAAATTAATATGTTTGTTAAACTATAAAGGACATTATTTCTTCTTTTCATTCTACCTACATTCAACAAAGTAACTTCAACTTTATCCAGATTAATTTACTCCCAAGAAAAGCTTCTCCATGTGCACAAATTCACTTTGTGGGTAGAAAACAAAAAAAACATGTTTGTACAAACACACAGATAAGAAGACAAAACAAGTAGGTTTTCCATTCCAATCATAATCATTGCATGTACAAAGAAATAGAGTGAACGGAAACCTTATTTACTTATGAACATTTAACTGGAACTGATAATGAAACAAATTAAAGCGAGGGGGCAGAACAGCTAGACTTCTAAATATCTTAATATAAAAAAACAAAGACGAAACAAGACAAGGAAAAAAAAGTAAGGGTATGTTTCTTCAGTCGACTGCAATTAACCTTAAAAAATATAATATCACGAGGATCCACCACCTTTCCCCCACAGGAAAAACAGAAGAAAAACTATACAAGCAAACTAACAAATTAAAAGATCTGAACAATCTGACAGATTTCAGCAGAAGACAAATCAACAAAGGGAACTTAGACAGGAACATCGTGAGATATCCAGTGTCAAAAAATTAATCGCAATCCGAAAAATAACGAAAGAAAATTTGTAAGCAGATGAATCCAAATCTGGGAAATTTAGTCCCCGTACATCCATGATTCATCGCATGTTAACATGTAAGAGCCAAGATTAGCACCTTCAAGAAGAACCATTCGAAGAAAGAGACCATTCCTAAAGAATAATATCATAATTACCCCTCAAATCAAAATCTCGGGAACTAGAAGATTCAAAACCCGAATCGAAAATTGCAACAAGAAAATAGAACTGAAGAATAATAGTTTCATTCATTAGAACACATCAAATTGAAGGATAAAATGATGAAGAGCAAAGAGTGACTTCTTCTTGGGTTACCAAGATACAAATAGCCAATCAAGAATTCTCAACAAACATAAAATCACCAGAAAGGACTTGAATCAGCTATTACTCCAGCTTTCAAGAAAACCATTGACCTAAAAAGTGCTGTTCAGAAATCCATTTAGTAGACTAAAATGCTTCACACGACACGATATAAACTAACGGTTAAAAATATCAAAACCGAGGGTTTTTGACACCCAAACGCTTTATACAAATTCAAAGAAACGAGTGGTTAGAAAACCGGAAGAATATGTGCATTGACGGAGTAAATATCCAAACTTCAACACCAATCCACAACGAAGCAATGAACAACCAAGAAAAAAGGTCAACAATAAAAAGGCCCAAACAAATGCGTGCATTCACAAAAACAACCAAACCCAGAAAGAAAAACCCAACCTTCCCACCGAGATAGATCGTCTCCATATCGACGGAAACAGAATCGTTTGACTCTGCCATGGCCGCAGCTCTGTCTATCTCTCTCTAGCTCTCTTCTCCTTTCTCAGGTAAACCCAGTTAGTCTCTACTCTTCTCTCCGCCGTATCTCCGACGATACCTCTCTCTCTCTCTCTCTCTCTCTCTCTCTCTCCAACCTCGTCTTCCCTCTCTCTCTCCAACACAGTCTTTATCTTACCTATTTATCTGGCTTCCACAAATTTAGGCCCTTTAGCTCTGTCTCTCTATTATGGCTTATACACAAAGCGATCTCGCTCATTCCCTCTACTGCTAATTTAGACAATATTTTCCTTTTTGTTTTTTTTTTACCTCCACCGACGCTCTTATCAGTTTTTTTTTTTACCTCCCACCGACGGTCTCTGACTCTCTGTGAACTTCCTTACCTACCGTGTTGACACAACTTTTTTTTTCACCATCAGTCAAATACCCCACGACGCCGTTTCGCTTGACTTTTTTTTCCTTTTCTTAATAAAAAACATAATTCTTGTAATTTAGAATTTTGGGAAAATTCTTTATATTATTTTTCAATTTAAAAAATAATTCTCTTTAAATTCAGTAAAATATAAGGTACATTAATATCATATTGGACTAATAAAACTTAAATAATATAGTAATTTAAATCAGTTATTAAATTCAGCTCGAACAAATTAAATTTACTATAAATCAATAATTTAAATATATAATAAATTATTAACCTAAGTTAGATTTTATTCACTAAGTTTACATTTAAAGTAATGTACCAAGTACACAAGTCTCTACGTTGTGAGAGTCTTTAGAGGGTTATGATGTAAGGCAATTTATCTTTGTATTTTTACAAAAAAAGCTATCTTTGTGACTTAATCATTATATAAATATTATTTAATTAGTAGATGATCTATACAATTTAGGTATTTTGTTATTATTTTTAATCAAAATTTAATTAAAAATTATAAAATTATAAGAGGTATTATGATAATTTCACAGATGATAAAATTTTTATTTTTTAAAATTAAAAATTTTATCTTTTACTTTTATTTTTCAATTTTGTTTAAGCCTACTTAATTTGCTTCTTCTCTTACATGGCCAGGAAGAGAGAGACGCTTTACCCGCAGATAATGGAGTTGGAGTTGGATTTTGTTTTTTACTTTATTGACTAAATTGAAGAGATTTCATTTATTTAATAATAAAGTAAGCAAAGCAAATTTGATGAGTAAGGCATATGGCACCTATCATTCGTTTTGACTGATGTTGTCCTTCTAATGTTCCCTATCGACGTGTACAGCTGTCATTGGGTACCGACCTTTTCGGCGGGTCCCATGATTTTGGTCCCCATGCCTTGGGGTGTACAGATGGTGAGTTGACATTGACACATCATCTTCTGTGTATGTTTTCTATAACTATTTATGGTTTTTTTTTTTTAAACCCTGAGAATTAAAAAGTAGACTGACTGGTGGTTGCTTGCCTTTCATTTAACTCTATTGATATCATCATATATGCCCGTACCAATCATGCTTTATATATAATTAGTCATTTCAAAAATCAACCATAAGCAGGTTTAAATTTATAGAAAATAAAGTAAATTTTCAATAACCGCTTAATTAGTTAGCTAATTAAACATAATTAGGTGTAGGACGAATGGACAAGATCTTGACTTCTCGTGATTCTCCGTGTCTTGTGCTGTTTCTACCAAAGTATAGATAACGTTATCTTCTAAGCGTATATCTAAACGTTAATTGATATTCGCTTAATAGAAACTTAACTAAATATAAAGCTTTGCCTAATTTTACACAACTTAAAAGAGTTCTTGTCCGATTTCAACCGCCAATTCACATGCTTTAAGAAGGCAAGTGTCGTGGAAAGTGGAGCAGATGTTGCCTTGCTGCATTCTCTTTACTTTAATAATTTTTATTATTAAAAATTAATTAATTAATTAATTTTTATTAATTAATAAGTTATTACAAATCAAGATAAATTAATTAATTTTTATTTAATAATTTTTTCTTTAATTAAACTTTAAATTTTCTGATAAGTAAGGTTGATCTTTTTTAATCGTATTTAAAAATTTTTAATTATATTTTATCTTTAACTGATTTTACAACATCCTAACATAGATTGAACTCTTAAATCTTAATCTTCTTATCTTATCATTTTAATTTATGCCTGGTGTGATTTTTAAAATATTGAATAAATCTTATTTTTGAGATTGTAATATTTTTTTTAATCTTTAAATAACCTTTTCAAAATTTAAATGTTCAGATTTTGAGAGATTTAATGTACATTTATTGAAAACTAATAAATGCGGTTAAGCATGACATGCAGTCGGCAACCATATGTTTCACATGTCTCTCCAAAAATTACTCGATACTTCACATGCCCCAAGTAAATGAAATAAAACCTTAAATTAAGCAAGAAATAGCGCAGATATGGTAGACCCTACCCAAAGATCACCATAACCAAATCTAGTCCCCACCTTGTAAAAACTTTATGGGAAATTTTTAAAAATCTAATTATTAAATTAAATATTTTAGTTAAATTGTTTTTTTATTAGTTATAATATTAATGACTATTAATTGATGAATAACAAATTTTTAATTAAACTCTTCAAAAAATAATATTTTAATTAAGAATATCAAAAGAAAATTACAAAAGGTAATTAGTATGGCCATTGAAGTTTCTCTTGGGCTTATGGGCCAAAGCCCAAGGGACAAACGATCCTTTAGCCCCCAATATTGTTCAACTTGCAGGTTTAGGGCTTTAGAGGTGGGCTTTAGGATTAGGCACGTGGTTAACAACCGATGGATCCTAATTCAAACGACGACGTCGATAGTTAGGTTTCGTTCATTCAAGTGAAACTCACGCCAAAGGGAAGGCCCTCCAACCAAAAGACGTAAACAAATAACTATACGTGTTTTCTTCCATCCTATTGGTCGACAAAATGTGGGCCCACGAGTCAGCAGCCAATCAGAAATCGCGAAACACGTATGGTTTTATTTATATATATATAGACAAAAACATTATTTGAAGTTGCTTACAGCGGCAATTTGTTTTTGGGTCGTAAGATTAGATTTTGTGTTGCAATAGACCTGGTACTGTGTTGTGTTATTCGAGTTGTGTTTTGTGAAAGAGGCGTTATGGGAAAGATCAGACTAGTGTTGGTTGCAATGGTGGCAGTGCTAATATTGTTAAGTTGGTTGCCAGTATTGTATGTTGCTGCTAAGAAACCTGTCACAAGTGCAAGAAAAGAGGACATACCCTTTATCAAATGCCAAGTTTGTGAAAAGCTTGCGGCCGAGTTGGACCAGCAAGTTCAAAAGAAGCAGTCTCAGATCGCACCCAAAAAGGTCACTTTTTAACAACTGGGTTTGATTTGGTTTTGATTGGTCTTGGTTGGTTTTGCTGGAATTGGTTGTTGATCTTTTTGTTTACTTTCTTATTGGTTGTGTTAGATCTCTGAGTATCAAATTATCGAAATTGCGGAGAATGTTTGCAATTTGAAAAAGGAGGAAGCTGATTGGATTCTGAAGATTGATATAGTGGAGCAAGGGGATAAGTTGCAGGTTAGATAGTTGTATCTTTGTCTTTTTTCCTTTTATTGGGTTCTGCTAGTTGTTTCCCTGAATATTTTTTAAACCCCATTTTGAGGTAGAGAATGATTGATGAAAGAAACTTGTGCTTAATAGCAAATGGAGTTCGTTATTGTGCCATTGGCCTGCTAATTCCTAAAAATTTTACTTTTTAGTTGGTAGAACAAGACTCTGAAGGGCAATGCAATTCGGAATGCAAGACAATCGAGAAGGCTTGCCAGGAGGTGAGATATTCGACCACCTTTATTGCTGTGACATAGATTTTTTAGATGGCAAGTTATCTGTTTTGTCTGCTGGAATACGGTTGTGATCATATTATTGCCTAATGTTTGATTTTAGAAATTCATTCAATCTGTGTTTATCTGGTGTTCCTAGTTCAGCAGAGATATTCCTCCTACTGTACAATTGTCTTATAAGTTGGTAATTTTGCAGATTATGGGGTATTCGGATACAGATATTGCAGAATTTATATATGCTTCCAAGCCTGATACTGAATCATTGGTAAATTATCTTTGCAAAGATCTGACAAAAGCATGCATTAAGAGGCCACCTCCAGTCCCTAAGGTAACTGCTATTAGCCCATCTTAAGAGGCTTGAGTTCTGAAATATTATGGCTGTCAATTATTGTGTTAAGTAAATCCCCTGTTGTTATTGTCTGTTTTTCTCTGGAAAAAAGTAGATTCCTGAAAAAAATGTTTATCTTCTGGAGCCATCTAATGTTGTTTATGGCCAGAAAAAAATGATCCCAAGAATTCTAACTCTTGTGATGAATGTGATTGCTTGATTCCCCTGAATGAGATGTCACGTGTCTTTGCAAGCTATCTTGTGCTCCTTCAAGACAAAAGTTGAATATCTTGTGCATTTGAATTCTGAAGTAGTGGAATCATCGTCCTGGTTTCTTCTTTCAAATCTGCAATGTTGTATGAAAAAATCTTTATGAATATTACCAACAAGACGGATGCACTTCAGAAGGACATTTATTATGGTTGGGAAGTTGTTGACTAGATATAGTGTCTTTTTTATAGTTGTTTGTTGCCATTTTCCTATCAATTCTTGAAATGATTGTGGACAAATCCATATTTTTAAGAGCTAAGCTAATTTTTGTCAATAATTCATAACCACATTATGTGAGATATCATGGGTCACAACCTCACTTTATCTTTATGCAAATTTGTATGTTGGTACATTGCTGATTGATATCCCGGTTTCAGACTCTATGATCTCATCTTTCATTCAAGGACTTCAAAAATAACAATGCGATCTGTAGTCAATTCTTCAGTTGTGCTTGTATCATATGTTTGTAGCGTTTCCTTAAGATGCAAAGAGTGCATGAATGGAAGTTATATTACTCCATCGAAGTGTAAAAGATGAATCCACTCTTCTCATTGAATGATATTTTCATTTTTCATCACCTCCTGCAAATTTACCTTCCATCTATATGTTGGGGAGTAGAAAGAACACTATTGCATGTCAGGGAAAAGAACATTGTTGCATAATAGAATTGTGCCTGATGTTATGACGCTACACTGCAATTTATCAGTGTTGTTTTGGGGGTCATGTGAAAATAAACAAGTTCAACACAAATCCCTGTTAATGAGTATTGTTCTTTCATCTCAGGATAGGACTCCTGGAGAACCATTTATTCCTAAACCATCCAAAGAGGCTGAAATGGATAAGATTTTGAGATCCATGGAGGTAGTCATTTCTTCTCTTACTCAAACCGCGTCTATGCATTCTTGTTGTACGTTCTGCTCCTTATAAAACATGTCTCTTTACTCTAGGGCATGCCAGGGGCACCTAACATGAAAATGTATTCAAGGGAGGATTTGATGAGGAACAATTTTGGTGACGAGGATGCCGATGAAGACGAAGATGAAGACGAGGCAAACTTCCCCACAAATTTGGTAATAAATTTTGTGTAAACAAATTCTTTTTCCCTTTTAAGTCATCATTGTTCCACTGATTCATTTGCTGGTATATTTCAGGGAAAACTTCTAAGAGAAAAAGAAAACAAAAAGGGTGACTGGACACAGAAAATCACAAAAGGAATCTTAAACACTGGCGAGACTTTGAAAAGGCATGCAAGGAAGTTCTCCAGCAGGATACAGAATTGGTGGCAAGGTAGAAAAGCCGGAAGTGGAAAGAATTCTAAAACTGGCAAATCAGAGCTTTAAAATTGTAACAGTGACTTTTTGCACATTTTGTTCGATGCATGAACATGACATTTCGGGATTTAGTGTTAGAAAAACAGAGGTTTGAAGTCAGGAATGAAGTACATACCATACTTTCTCGAGCAATGGCTTCCTGGAAAGCCTGTTTCACACTAATAGTGTTCTTTCTAAATGCCATTATTAGTTGAACACTGAAACAGCAATGCTATGGAGAAAAATTTTCGAGATTAGATTAAAATTTCACTATCAATAGATAATTCTAATTGACATCTTGCAGAAGAGCAAGTGCAACTCAAGCTAATTTAGCAAAAGAACGCCTCTGAAATTAAACATCAAAAATTTCAGCATTACACTAACGCTAATAAACAAATTTAACCAACAAGCTTTGCTTAATTCAAAACGAATTAATATAACCATCCTTCTCTTGAACAATGGGAAGCAATTCACGGCTATACTGTCAAGGGGCCGATGGAAGATGGTTTAGCATTGTTTTCTCCATCAATACTTGCAGTTAAGGGGTAAACATGGATGGATATCATCTCATCTTGCAATGTTGAGTTCTCGAAACCACACAACGCCGACCATTCAATGAGTACTTCAGCATTATATCTACTTCACAAGGTGGTTGAGGAGTAGGCCCCACATCTAGAAGTTTTGTCCCCTTTGATCGTCACAGGTGTTTCTTCGATTGTCTTTGCGGATCGAACCTGAGACCTCAGGGTTTTGTTGGGTGCAAGACCCACGCGACTC
>JANQBM010000008.1:2934093-2985769 GCA_025594535.1 Erythroxylum domingense
TTTATGGCTAAAAATAACAAGAGTGGAAGTCGAAGCAAGCATATCGACATTAAGTATTTAGCCATAAGAGAACGTGTAAAGGAAAAGAAAGTTGTCATCGAGCACATTAGCACTGATTTGATGATTGCGGATCCTTTAACTAAAGGCATGCCACTTAAGCAGTTTAAGGATCACGTAGTGCATATGGGACTTGGTTTCACAATGTGATTTTGTTGTATCTTGTTGATTCAATGGAACTCTTATTCAGTTTGATATTTTCTCATAAATTTTTGTGTACACAGATTTATTGGTTTTGAGAAATGTCATTTAATTTGGACCTCGAATAAACATATGGTTTATTCATTAAGTTGAAGGGCGAGTAATGAGACATTTTGTATATGTAATACATGGAAGATACTACTCACTATACGAGGACCTATCGCCATGATTCATATATTTGATTTCTTAATACATGTGGTGTTGAGTTAAATGGACCAAGTGGAAGAATGTAAGTTTTATCTCCTCATCATTCATATGATCCATTTTTAAAACAACTTTACCCTACCCACTAAACTCTGTTGCCCACCTACCTATCTCATCGTCTTTGTGATGGCCGAAGGCTTTGAGTGGTTTTAGTGGATTTATATCCAACAGTTTGGTCCCCTATTCTTGCCTAGCAGCTCATGCACCATCTCTGTTGCTTACGGGAGATGATAGAAAAGCTCCAACCTGCACAGAAAACAATCAGATCTAAGGAGGAAGGGTAATGGCTGGAAGTATATGGTTCTTTGGTTAAGCTTCCGCTACTGTTTTTACATATATATTACGGTTATATATATGATGCTTAATGCATGTGTTTTATACATTCATGTTCTGTATGAAATGTATGCCTTTGCTTGGTTTATTTTACAGCTGGCAGTTTGTACCAACTTGATTCTGATCGACCGTGTCAACAAGAGGCTCCATCATGGCTTGCTTCTTGATGCAGTCTATATTGAAACCGCATACATTATTCCAAACTGAAGTTGACAAGAAAGGAAAAGAAAAAAAACATAAGCAGGTGAAAAAGAAATTAAACTGCACGCAGGAACGCAACAAAGTTCAATAATATCAATCAATTTGCTTCGAAGTCTGACATGTGCATGGAAAATTTGTAAGAAAGTTAAAATCATGAGTACAAAAGGAATATGTCAATGATTTCCACTTGAATCCAAAATTGGAAATAGACTAACATTCAATCTTTTCTTCTTTGTACTTTGCATCCTCAATGGCTTTCAAGTAAAGAGAAGCTTTATCTGGTAGTACTATTCCATCACCAATATGGAAATAAGCGAAGACCATTTATTTCGCTTGTTGGTGTAAAATTATCTGTTAGCATGACCAGTAAGATATATAAATGGGAATTCATTTAAAAGATATATGATACAGACTAGGAACCATATTTTTAACATGCTCATTGTAATGTGATTGTTACCAGCAATGTTCATGTCTACATGAGTTTCTTTTCATGTCTAGAGTTTCTGAAGATAGAGTTGATTGGTGGGCGTAACTAGGAAATAAACAAAGATTTCAGATAAATCCCTAGGCACATGACCTGAAAACCAAGGGAATGGAGCTGCTTGTAAGGTTTTGTCAATATACAGGTCCTCTTAAACTCAAAAGCACTCCCAAATTCCATAACTTAAAGTATTAATTATGATCTCTCCTTATTTAAAAATATATCGCATGATGCAACCAATACCTAGTATGTGTTCCCATATAGACAAGCATAATCCAGGAACTAAAAACTTGCAGGTGATTGGGACTGGCGGAAGCTGCATTACTTCCTCCCAGACACAGCCTTGGATGATATCCAAGCCATCCACCCCCCTCATCTAACTACGGTTCTGATAAACCATGCTGGAAGTGGTCCCCTAAGGGCAACTTCACTGTGACATCAGCCTATCAATCCATCTGTCAACACAATTGGAGAGAACCAGACCCCAAATGGAACCTCATCTAGTCCACCCCAGTGCAGGAAAACTGAAAAATCCATCTATGGAAGATGCTGCATAATGCAATCTGGACAAACCTAGAGAAACACCAACGGCACTTAACTGACGACTCCAGATGCCATTATTGCAACCTACTTGAAGACTCATTACATGTTTTTAGGGATTGCATCCGGGCTAAAGAAATTTGGACTAAAATTACTACTCACCTTAGCCACACTTTCTGGTCCCAAACTGACCTCACCACCTGGGTAACTACTAACCTGCAACCTACTGATCTTCAGGCTACCAACATGTAGCCGATCTGGTATGCCACAACCTGCCACAATCTCTGGCTCACCAGAAACAAAGAGGCGTTTCAGGAGGAACATGTTTCACAGCTAGAGGTTTTTTGCAAAATCAAAGCAGAAGTCAAGCTTCTGACCAACGATTTTGACACACAACGTTGACACCAAACTCTACAGCCGGCATTCTCACATCCAACCCCACCACTCCCCAGCCATTCACAACAACCGCCAACCAATCACAATCCACCAGACTGCAGGGAGTTAGACGTGTTTACCTTGTATACAGATGGAGCCTCGAATAGACACACTGGAATCGCAGCAGCGGCAGGAGTAATCAGGGACAACCGGGGTAACTGGTTCACAACTTACTCCAAGAACCTTGGCAAACGCACCGCCCTTCACACCGAACTTTGGGCACTTCTGCTAGGCCTTTAACACGCCAAACACCAGGGCTTCGTCAACCTACGCATATACATCGACTGCACAGAAGCCGTTGACCTCATCCTTAAGGAACAGGAAGATGACTCCAACCTTTCAGTTATGGTTGGGGAAATTCGACGCCTCATCCACGAGCTCAACACTTCGTCGCTTAGCTACATCCCCCGACGGTACAAATCCAATGCTGACAACCTTGCCAAATTGGGATTGCACAATGCGCATCCCCACCTCCTCATCTTCCCCCTCCCTCCCCCGCGTAATAACCCACAAGCATCGGCCCAACCTCCAACTCGCAACTCCGCCCGTAGGGGAACGCCGGACTCAACTTCTCGAATCGCTTCCCCTCGCCGCACCCCCCCGGAGAGGGCCCGTTCCAGCTAAGGCTTCGGGAACGACGAGAGTCTTTCAACGAGCCAGACCCTCTCTTTTCAGCCCCACATACTGACCCCCCAGGGGTATTTTTGTAACCTACCTTTTCACACAAGTCCCCCAAGTATATAAAAAAAAACCTGCAAATCTACAAGCTATATGAGCTAGATACACATATCTGTTCTCTCGCAACATCTAAAGATTTGTCCATGCTGCCTAAAAGAATGAAACGTAACATGAAACTCTCTGTTCCATTCTATTATGAAACCCTCAATCAAACGATAGAAGTATGTTACATTCCATTCCATTTTATTACTAAACCTCCAACTAAACAGACCCTAAAGCTACAATATGACTGCTTGGTTAGATGTTAATTAACGGAACAAAACAAAACGGAACGATTTATAACAGAAAGGAACGTAATATAGTAAAAAGTTGTTTAGAAGGGACGAAAGGTTCATACTGTAATGTAGTGAAAAGTTATTTGAAAGATAGATGAAATGGAATGTAATGTATAATAAATGACTATTATACCCCTAATATTAAAATGATTGTTGCACTAGATTTTAAAACAGAAATCATATCCAATTAAAAAGTCACGGTCACAACCTGACAAATAAATTTTTAATATATTTTTATTTTAAAATAATAAAAGTTTTATTTTTTATTATTAATTATATACAATTTTTATTAATTATTTAATAAATAATAATAGCGTTAGTGCTCAGTGTGTTAATAAATAAAATAATAATAATAATAATAATAATAATAATAATAATAATAATATAATAATAAATAAATAAATAATAATAGCGTCAGTGCTCAGTGTGTAATAAATAATAGCAGCGTTAATAAATAAAAATGGTAGTGTTCAATATGTGGTGGCCGATGACAGCAAGACGTGAAGGAGTTCACCAGAGAGGAGAGTAAGAGACAAAAGGAGAGGGAGAAATGAAAAATGTGGTTTTACGGTTAGAAGAAATAATTGATATTAAAAAAAACTATTGAAGGTATATTAGGTAATATGTATTTATTAGTTTACGTTTCATCATAAACCTTCCGAATAAGAAATTTCTTATTTTCACTGTTTAGAATGAAATGAAACGTAACATAAAACCTTTCGCTTCTATCTCACTTCGGACAATTTCATTATGAAACATTCAACAAAACGATGGAAGTATTTAACGTTTCGTTTCGTACTATTACTAATTCCTTAATATAACAAAAGTTTGGACGGATAATATTATAAATTTAATTTTTGAAATAATAGAAATATTTATAATGTAATACAGTGAAATGTTGTTTGAAAAATAAATAAAATGAAATATAATTTATATATAATAATAATGAATGACTATTATATTCTTATAGAAATAATAAGATGTATTGTCTTTTTTCTTATTATTAGGATTGATGGTATAATTGATATTATAAAAAATTATTGAGGGTATATTAAGCAGTACATATTTATCATTTTATATTTTATCATAAAATTTTAAATTAGAATTAACTCGTTTTTATTGTATAGGATATAATAAAATATAACGTTAAATTCTCCTTTTTCATTATATTCCATACGATAAAGTAAATCTTTAATTCATTATTAACCGCTTACTACATATTCCTAAATAAATTTTATTAAAACGTGGTCGGGAATGAAAGTATATATATAATTTTTTAATAATTAATAATGATGATTATTATTAAATGAGATTAATTTAAAATATTTTTAATAATACCAAAATTTTTTAAATTGTTTTTTTAAAAGAAATTGAAAAACAGATCATTCACAAATACAAATTTAATTTTCTTTTCTTTTCTTTTTTCAAATTAATTAAAAAAAGATTTTGAACAATTTATACGTAATAAAACTTTCATACTTCGAGAACAAAATTCTCAGTTCCAACTTCTTACATTATATTTTTAAAATATTTAAATAAAATTTATAATTATTTATAATATTAAAATATAATTCATAACTTAAAATTTTAAATAAATTACGCCCGTAATTTTTTATATTAAATCAATCAAAATATAAATAACGTCTCTAACAATTTACATAAAATCTAAATAAATTATTGCCACAATATTTTATATAAAGTTTAAATAAATTATTACCATTAAATATTAATATCAAATATAACAATGATGTATAAAACACTACTAAAATAATAACAATAATTTTTTTAAATTATAAATAAAAAAAATTATTTATAAAGGAAAAATAGAAACTCTGAAGAGTTTGGTTTGCACACTTCATATTTGTGTTTCTAAGGTTTAAGTTAAAAAATTTACGGTCTCTTTTATAACTTAAAAAAGTTTTTAAAAAATTCTATAATCTTTACATTTTTAGATTTTTTTATTTTTTCAATATTTTAAAAATTATTATTTTTAGATATTTGATAAAAAAATAACAACAAAACATATGTAATATAATGATCATGCATGAATTAACTATATATATATATATATATGCACGACAATCTAGTATAACAGTTAAACTTCAACAAAAATAATTATATCTTACACAAATAAATTATTTATTATTAATGTTTTAAAAAATAGACTAAAAATTAAACTAATAGAACAAGAGATTTAAGATTTATAAAATTTAATCGGTATTAAGTAATTATAAAATTAAATAAAATTAAAATTTTAAGATATAATTGAAAAAAATTGTCTTTATTAATTGAAGAATTCAAATTTAATAAAAATGTTAAATAAAAATTTATTTATTTATTTTAATTAAAAAGCATATTAATTTATAAAAATCAACTAATTAATTAATAAAATAATCATTTTTAACAATAAAGATTATTAAAACAAAAAAATAAAAACTAAATTAAAAAATTTACCAGCTTAAAATTTTTATAGTTTAATGACTAAATAAACCAAATCAATTAGAATTTTTTATCATTATTTATTACAATTATCTTTAGTTATTAATTGAAATTTAATTCGTAAGAGTCAAATTTAAAAACTTAAATAAATTACCATATTAATAATATTTGATTAATTCATCCTTTGATATTTTATTTATATTCTTTTGTAATCAAATTTTAAGAAAGGAACTTTTTTTTTCCCTTTTCTGAAAAACTGACCTGAAAAAAGTACGTGGAGAAATAAGAAAACCTCTATAACTTACCATGTCTCGTCCCATTTGAACTTGTCAAGTGCAAAAAGTTAACCCTACCTTCTAAAAGTCTAGTTTTTATTTCGCTCAGTCTAACAGTTTAACACGAGGCTAGAGAAATAGCGATGCAGTAGGACCGGAATACAGGATTCTATGCAACATAAGCGTAGGGCAAGTGAAACAACTTATCAATGGCTCTCCTCTAGCTCACCCCATCAGTGTTCTTATTCAGTGGCCATGGCTCTCCAGCCATCACTGCTTCAATTTCCCAGGTCTCTCGAGGAACCTTAGTCATGTTTTTGCAGCCATCAGCTGTGACGTGCTGCAAACATCAAAGAAGGATAGAGGAGAATGAATGAAATGAGGTATGAGAATATTACAATGAATGTGCGTGATGTTGGCTGATAATTAATACAGAAAATAATAGTGAATAAATTTGCAAAATAAGTGTTAGCATTTCACACAGAAGTTTGACCTCTGAGCTTTTAGAAAATGACATACCACATCACTTTCAATTCGAACCCCGCCGAAACCTTTAAATCTTGCAATTGTTTCGTGATTGAAGAACTTGGATGTCTTTGAGCCCTCCATGGCGGGGGTCAGTAAAGCATCAATGAAGTAGCAACCAGGCTCCACCGTTATCACCTATAAGAATGGGCTAATGCTTGAAACATTTCCTCAGTTCCTTACATTCTTAATTAAATTCTACATAGCAACCAACTTCAAACCTCCAGACCCCTATCCAATAACCCAAAACATCAAGCTTAAAAGAGAGAAAATTTTCCTTCAACAAAAATCACCATAAAAATTAAAGAAAAGTGGAACTTTGCAGTGCAAGAACAAATGCAACGAACAGCAACCAACAGTTGAATAACTTTGAAGAGAACCCTTCATCCGCATATTAAATAAACTCACTCATCAGTTAGGATCCGTGAATTGTGGAGGTTGAAGTTGTGACAATGCTTTTACCCTTGTAACTTAAAACATGAAACTAGCATATCATTCTTATCGTGATTCACAACAAAAATAATGGAGGAGAGCATTTCTCCCTTCACCAAAACAGCAATTACTAACCATTCCCTCCTTGAGATCCCGGGTAGTACGTAGGGCTTTCAATCCTGGTTCCGTTAATCTCTTCAATTCCTGCAAATCAAACAACCTGATTTAAGATCCATCAAACCCAAATGTTTCTGGGAGATGCTGAGTTTTAAACAGAACAAAGTGAGGAGAATTGATGGATCAGCAGATTAATTAGTCACAACACCTTTGGAAAGCCACCAGGATCATGTGTGTCAATTCCCAGCAAATGTCCCAGACCATGAGGCATGAAAACAGCACCAACTCTCTCAGCCATCATATCATTAACATTCCTAAAACCAACAGAAACCAAAGAATAACATTGCAATCAACTTCTTGGTTTTCACAATTTTACATTATTGTAAACAAAAGAGGCAGTTATCAAGGAGAAATTGTTTACCCAACAAGAATGTTTCCTTTCATCAATGACTCAAGAATTTTTTCCTCCGCCAATCTGCAAATTAGTAAGGAAGAATGACAGTAAATAACCAAAGTAGCATCAGCTTGAAAGTAGCAACTTTTTCACCACCAAGAATTTCGTGTCAGCTAAAAGACTTCGTAATTCCAGAGAAGTATTGCTCCAAAGCTTCAGATTTCAAGTACCAGGGCATGAACTTACTAAAATTTGCCATGCAAAGCACAAATAATGAAAGGTGAAGCTAATCATGTACATGAAAAGTTATATATGAAACCAAAAGTATTCCATCGTAAGAACAATATTTCTACCATTCAGTCTTACTTGTGCATATCCACCCAGTTGACTCCAGGTTTCATTGAAGATATGACAGCGTTGTGAGCACTAAGAACAGCCTATCAAACATCACATGTAGAAACAGGAAGCAGGGATCAATAACATATGAAAAGAGACAACTAATCAAAACAACAAAACCACCAGTCAGAGACATTATTCATTTGTTCTTCCATCATATCGATGACTCATTGTAAGTATTTTTATTCAAGGAAGGAGAACAAGAGATGCATTGAGGATAAGCTTCTCACATCATATATAAGAGATTGATCACTCGTGAACTTCCCATTCACCTGCACATATAAGCATATAACTTCAAAATTAAGAATCCTCATATAGGTCTTGCCAACTCAATAGAAGAAAGAAAACAAAGAAAGTGAAAGGGAGGTCTCCAATCTTTCCTCCTTCTAATACTACCGTTTTCATTTCATTGAAAAACCAAAGATTATGATGCATTGACATTTCACATTGCTTCACCACTTAGCTCACACAAAAGAATCTGCTTCCAAACTTGATGCCCAAATTAGCTTCAGATGATTATTGCTAAAAGCAAAGAGGCTTCTGGCCTAAGATATTGCCTTGTCACATTCTATAGAAGGTGTGATGATCATTGCTTGAAAGCATGTGAAGTTGTAGCAGGAGAGATCCATTATTTGACCTCCAGCATATAGACATCCATTCTTAAACTTATGGTGGACTATAATATAGGAAGAGATCCTTAGCCAAACCTTATATTTCCAGATTTTAACATCAGAAATGAAATAGTACTAGGCAATATTATTGTACCAAAACAGAGTTCGCTGTAGTATAATGACCAAGTTTTAGACTACAACCAACCCCCAGAGATAAGAGCTGAGAACAAGAAGACAGATCTCAACTTACAGGAAATGAACAAGTTATATCAGATCCATAAAAATGGTATTCAGCTCCCATATCAAACAATGCCATGTCACCATCTTGCAACGTCTGCAAAACAACATGTCCTTTATAAGTTTCTGTACAGTGTAGATTGGTAAGATTCTCCTTTCAGTTTTTTCAAAAATCGCAAGGTTTTTACAAGCCAAGCTAGATATGATACAAGCATTGGGGAGGGTTCCACACATACGCTGCTAATTGAACCTACACATCATGTCAACTGGTGATGATAAGTTATTACATCTTAGCTTACCCCCTCCTCCCCTAAACTACACACACTCACCCACCAAATCCCAAGAAATGAAAAAGGAAGAAAAGAAGAAACAGATTCCCTTTCTGAGGCATGCTGTCATCACAAAAAGTGACGGTGAACACCAACGAAAGACCAACAATATCCTCTTGCAACAACAAACCTGCACTCAAGATAACTGAAACACTTCTCCAAAAATTTTTGTTGTAAGAGGCCTGTTTACATGTTTAAACACCATTGTGCTTAGAAGTGGACGCATTTTCCTGTCTCAGTTATCCCTTGCAGCGTATCATATAATATCGTAACAGGAAACATAAGTTACCATTTTTAGGGTCACAATTTTTTTTTAAAGTAAAACTGCTAACTGCAGGGCATAAAATCAGAAAGATGATAAGTAAAAACCATCAAAGAAAATAGTACATGGAATGTACCATACCCTGTCATTCGGAGCTGCTGCATGCCCATAATGGAGAACAGCACTGTGTTAAAAAGATATTAACTTTAATGCAGGCATATGTCTTCCAAAGCAATTATCACCAGCAGTTCATCGTGAAGTTAAGAATAACAAAATTTTCAAATTTGAAAACTGTCAGGATCCAGAAAAACCTGTATTTGATATATTTTACTGGTACGGAATATAAATAGTTACAAGCCAAGTGAACAAATTAATAGGAAGTGCAAACTGATTAAAATAATTCATTTAAAGCCAAAATAGATAAGCCAACAATGATACCATTAGCATGAATCACGACACCCATACCTAACCATATTAAGCAATAAGCCTTGTCCAGGAAACAATTTTTAGTCCTCATTGTAGTTACATTATCTAAAACTTCTCAACTAATGGCTAATTGAGTTTCCAAGACAAGTTTAAATAAAAGCCTAATTCTATTTGCATATAATCACCAAAAGTTCGTACCTATTTTCACCAGTGGCACATATACATGTGTATGAGCAATGTCTACAGCCGCCATACATGTAAGTGTGGTGAAGAAATATGCTTTCCAACTGATATTCTTTCATACCGCCTCTAGTTTTTCCCATAACCTAGTCAATTCCAAATTTGAATATGAAAAGAAAGCCAATAAGCCATCATATTCATCGTGAAATAAACTGAAGAAACAACTTCAACTCTAGGAATACGAATCCTAATGCTCTTAACTAAGAATTGCCATTGCAAGCCTCAAATTTATCACATAAAAATTTCAGAGCATTTCACTCAGATATAACGTAATACAATTAAAGGCTTAAAGCAACTTTATAAAAAAAAAGGGGTGGGGGTTTAAAGCAAAACTTGTGCTATATGTAAAAAAACACAGTTGAAATAGTTAAGATAAGCAGTATATAAGAGGTTATAGTAAACACATTTTTTAATGTATACCTCAACATGTGCCTCAGAGCTTATGTCATTGGCAAACTGTATAAGAGCAACCTCAAGTTCTGATTTGATGACACGACATTCTGTCAAAATAGGATGTAATGTAGTCAAATCTGTCTCAAACCTCTCTATTCCCTGATCAGCAATTTGGAAAAAACAGTATTTAACTAGAGAACAAAGGGGTATGTATATTCATGAATAACAAAGAGCATAAGATGTAAGAACCTCAAAGTGTGCTGGGTTTGAGTAGTTATTGCTATCAGTGTTAAGTCCATGCAAGAGAAAAAGTAAAGGCCGGCCACGCCCACTGCTATGCTCATGCAGTGTTTTAACAATCTCATCAGTGTAGAAAACTAGGTCAACCATGTATTCTTTCTGCAAAAGGAAAAAGTAAACATGTTTTAACTAGCGTCCAAAAACCAAACCAAGAAGCAATATCGCATAATACCTCAAAGTAGGACAGCGGCTTGATTTCTCCCATCCAAACAGCATACTCAGCAGGTAATCTAGGGGCAAAGAGAATCGATTTCCCTGTATCAACATCCTTCAGGCGAAAAAAAGAGAAAAAAGACTAGCATAAGACAACAGAAGCACACAAATCCATCTTTAACCGTTAGAGAATCACTATCTAATTTAGAAAACATCTTTAAACCAGAGTCTAAAGGCTTTCAGCAGTACACTCCCTGCAAGATAAATTTGATATTTGAGAAAATAATATTCACAGCCAATGGAGAAGTATGTTGTTATTCCCTGTCCTCACCGTCAAGTAAAAGCTCCATTTTCTGTTTAAACACTGTAAAGCTTAGAGATAGTATAGCTTACAATAGCTCCATAGAATCCAGGCTCTCTTACGCCAAATAAATAAGCGAAATAACTTTCCTGCCTGTAAATTCAAATTATACACAAGAAACATCTCATTTCAATATTATATAACAGGTATTGAAATCATTCAAAGCATTGTCAAGTACCTGAAGAGCTCGAGGTGATCAGTGCAGTAGCGAGTTTTTTCCTCACCTCCCTGCGAATAGAATCAACGATCTCAATTTAGCGGTACGATCGCAATTATAGGCAGAGGGTGAAAAGTACCTGAAGAAAGACGAAGCCTTGGAGCGGACGAGAGGCCTCGGAGAGGTGGTCGCGGATGGATTGGAGGAGCTTCTCACGGTTGGCCACGTGGAGCTCCATCGGGACTTTTGGTGGAGACAGAGATGACGCCATGAAAACGGACTCTATTTCTCGGGTTCGCCTATATTCGATTTTACATTTGCTGCAGCTTGGATCAGAATGATTTCACCTTTCAATGGGTAAGCATTTCTCTAGCGTACGCAGTGTGCACGACGAATTTGTTCTCTTGAAAAATTTAAAAAATGTATAACAATTAAAAATAAAATATTGTGAAACTTACTTTAATTTTATTATAAAATTTAAGAAATAAATTTTTATCATACTTTTAACTGATTATTTTAAATTTCAATTATATTTTAACTTAACTTATTGCGTATGTAATAATTGATTGCTAAATTAAAATAATAATAATATAAATATAAAATATTTGGAGTTGAATTTTTCATATTAAAAGTAATTTTAATTATGGTAAATTCATAAAAACGCTAAATTTTATAACTCTTCTAATTAAAAAGGATTAAATGTGTCTAACCTTCCTAATATTAGTCTAATTTGGTCGTAATTGAAATCAATATACCAACTAAGTATGATAGTTGAGTTCATGTTCAACATAAATTTAATAGGATTTTATACTAAGTTTGAGTTTAAGTGACCGAATTAACAAGTCTAAAAAGTTCCACCGATCACTAAGCATGCCAATAGACCGAGCTCGAGATGGGCCGGCATGCTATTCAACCCGTTTGTTGGCTGATCGGCCCTTGACCCGTTGGACCAGGGCATTCCGAGCTCATTTATTTTTTAAAGCGAAAAAATTTCAAAACGACATCATTTTGAAAAAAATGGGTTGACCATGCTCGACTAACTTAGGCCAAAAATGAGCCGAATCAGAAGGGCCGAGTCATTATTGTCAATTCTACCTATCACTTAAAATGATAATATTTTAAGAAATTTGAGCTAGTTTATATCGCATTACTTGAATCTAATTGAGTTTTTGAGTATGGATTTGAGATATATTTTAGACAATTCAATAAAGCTTGATCTATTGTTACATTTAAAAGGGTTAATTGTTAAAAAAAATTCAAACTTTCGTCGAATTTTTAATTATAGCTATAATTTTAAAAAGTTGTAATCAAATGCCCAAAATTTTAAATTTTTTAATTATTACCCAAACTTAAAAAGTAACAATAAAATGTTCAAAATTTCAATGTTTTTCAATTATAGCACGACGTTAGTATTTTCGTTATGTTTGCTGATGTAACTTGCCACGTATTTCATAAACCTTAACTATTAGTATATGTTAACCAAAATTAACACAACAAATAAAAATTAAAGAAACGACATTGTTTAACCACATGACTAAAACAATGTCGTTGTTTAAAAATAACCTAAATCAGGTTACACAGCCTTAACGCTATTACGCTTTAATTTCAATCTTTCCTTCATTTTCAGTTTGATCTCTTGAACCTTTTACTCTTCAATTTTCAAATTACGCAGTCTCAATGCCCTCATACTAAGGACATCAAGAAAACGAACTAAAAATGAAGAGGTTATTGGTGTAATACGCTACAATGAGAGAGTAATTTATGATGTCAGAAGAAAAAATATAAAACAAATAGTTGAAGGCATAGGGATAACAGAAGATAACGTCAAGTCAAAGTTGAAAAAAAACGGAAGTTTAAGCAATTTATTACCACTTTTTAAAGTTTTAGCTAGAACCGAAAATTTTTAAAAATTTGAGCATTTTATTGCTATTTTTTAAAGTTTAAACTGTAATTAAAAATTTAACGAAAGTTTACATTTTTTTTATGGTTAACCCTATTTAAAATTAAGTTTAAATTAATTAAGTTTTAGAACATTTTCGAACTAGAGCCTAGCCTGAAAGATATAACTTGACTCATTCCTCCACCATTAAAATGACATTATTTTAGTATAATTATAAGTCTAAGAATTTAAATACTATAGTTATAGTTAATTATATAATCCCTAATTATATATTTTTTCTAGCTTATAACAAAATTTGCAAATCTCTTCTTCTTTATTGTTGAAATATGTAAAAATATAAGAATAATTGATGATAAAGAAGTGATAATGACTAGTAAGACATTTATTCTTAGTGTTATATGTATATAATTATTTGAAATAGAAATCATTGTGTAAGGGGTTTACAAATATTGCAATAAAATTAATTTTTCCAATAAATAAAATCACATTTTAAATTTTAGAATTTTATGAAAATTTAAGTTTGTTATCAAATTTTTGCACTGCTTAAATAAATATTTTATATTATAAAATAATTGGAATTATTTTAAAATAAATAAAATTATTAATTTTAATTAATATATTTTTAACTTAAATTTAAATAATTCTTATTTTTAGTTTAATTTATTATAAAAATTAAATTGACTTTCTAACTTATCGAAGGTTGTTAAATATTTAAAATATTAATATTATATTTAAATTTTGATAAAAATTAGAAGAATAAAATGTATCTTTTCTGTTTATCTTAATTAGTTAAAGACAATAGTCTTCTAATTAGGCTTGGTAATAGTTTGAGACACTCAATGTCTCCTAAGTCCTGAGTTCGATCCAAAATTTTATATTTAAGGAAGTTTGGAATGAAGATTGATCTTAAGTTAAGTTTTGACATCAAATTGATTTGGGAGGCTTAAAGTTTGATACGATCCGAGCCAAATTGGATTAAACATATACTTCTACTTTTCTTAATATTTTATTTTATTTAAAAATTTAAATTTGGTCGAGTCTAAAATCTAAAATTTTAAGAAAAATTAATCCAAAATTAATTAGCTCAAATAGTATCATATGACTCAAGTCAACTTGAGCGGAATAATTTATGTCATTTTTACCTCTACAAGATTTTACAGACTGTTTGGAAACTTTCGAATTGGATTTATTGACGAATTAGATTTAATTACATTCGTAAGATTGAATTAAATTCGATTTACAGTATTTTGAATAAATCTATAAATATTAGAATTGAATTCAATTACATTGTTTAGAACACAATAAAAATAAATTCAACCACTTCATATGACTTCTTTATCCTTAACTAAAAATAATATGTAATCAATGTATGTGTATTTTGTAGTAATTTGTATATTTATGATGTATATATTTGTAAACAAAATTTTTAATGTTTTGAAAAGAATTAATTCTTCAATTTACACACCAAATTGAACTATTTGAGAAGTGAATTAAATTCTTAAAGAAAATGAAATTTAATTACGTGGTTGAATTTAAGTCATCTATTTTTAACATTTCAAACGCATACATTAAATTCAATTACATAAAATTAATAAAATTGAATCAAATTTATTAGATTCCAAATAATGCTTTTGGCGTGGCGTAGATTCTATGCAAAAATCATAAAGTGGAAGGAAAATTATATAAGAACCCGCGATTCTTTTCATTTTATGCAAAATTACCCAAACTAAAAACGAAAATCACACAAAGGCAAAAGCCTACTGTTGCCAATAAGTAGTCGTAATTTCGGGGCTCGGACTCTCAAGTAGAGGAAGGGTAAGCGGCGAGAGAAGCTAACACTACTGCAGGCTACAATTTGCGTCTTCACCATCGACTTGGTAGTCTCTCAACTTCTCTCTCCTCAGGCAAGGCCCTTTATTCAATTTCACTGCTTGATTTGCCCAGTAGTTGTTTTGCACTTGGAAATGGAAATATTGTAATTTCTCAGATCTTGTTGTGATGTATCTGATTTGTTGTCCTTTGTCTTGTTAGATGCTACTTGAAACGCTCTCCCGATGGGTTGATTGGGTTTTGATTGTGGTTTATTGTCGATTGTTTTGCAAACTGGGGTCTGGGGCGTGAGTTGATGGTAATTTCTGGTGAAATTTGTTTGTTTGATTCATCCATTTGTCGTTTGGATCAGACTATTTGATGGGCTTAGTTAATTTTCGAGACTCTGAAAGGCTCATTGTTTTCTTGGAGATGAATCTCTGCGTCATGTTTTGTGGGTTCTCTTTTTTCTGTTATTCTTTAAATTTTGGTTTTGGGCTTCAGACGAGGATATTTGTTACAAGAAATGCGTTAGTGAATTGGTTTTGGTTTCTGATTGAGATATAGGTTTATTTTGTGGAGTATCAATGGCGTCCAAGTTGCAACAATTGCAGTCAAAAGCATGTCAAGCGTCGCAGTTTGTGGCCAAGCATGGAAACACTTACTATAAACAACTGTTGGAGCAGAACAAGCAATATATTCAGGAGCCACCAACTGTTGAGAAATGCAATCTGTTGGCAAAGCAATTGTTTTACACTCGTCTTGCTAGGTCTTACTTTCTCTACTCTTGCTTTATTGATTTTTTGTTTTATTGATGAATGGTTTTCATGACTCTCGTGCAATGCTACATGCGCTTTCTTGATAATAATCACAAAGATACCGGTATAAGTGATGTTAACCTATGTTTGCCTGAACATACGTGCATATGTTTGCATTAACATGCATGTATATCATTTGTTTATTGGTTAATTTATGTCTTTGTAAGGAATGCTGGAAAGTTTACATTGCTTCAACTTCATCTTTTTCTCTTCCTGGTTGTGATTGTGCTTGGTCAGATTTTGTGTTAATTCCATTACTATGTTTGTAAATTCCACCATCTAAGGGGCATGGTTAAGGATTGTCTAAATTATCGTTTGAGATCAGAACAATGCTTCAGATACTGTTTTGATTGGCAATGTAAGAACTGTATTCTTACCTTTAATAAGATCGAACCTGTAGTTTCTCCTAATTTGAGGGACTTGTGCATAATCTAACTTACTAGTCAAAATTAAGAATAGCATAATCCTGTGTTTGTGGATTGAATTCCCATTGGAAGCTCAATCACCTTAAGATAATGTAGATGCTTTGCACATACCAAAGTACATGATAATACACTTCTATTATAATTGTGATACCTGGACTATCAATGAATGCACGAAGGAAGTTCATCAAAACTATTCAAATCAATGATAAGTACAAGATTAGAATCTCAGAGAGGACGTACAATAATTGTTGGAACTGTTAGCGTGATCTCCTTTTTTGAGTGTTTCACTTATTAACTACGCTGGAGTTCTATGAGTTTGTAGTTTATTTAGCCTGAACTTACACTTTGCTAGCGTATGCAATTCATCTGATTTCTGAACAACTTCTTATTAGATCCTGCCACAAAATCTTGCATCTATTTTCTATTTAGTTGACATTTCTCTTTTATTGTTTGTGTGCTCAGTATTCCCAATCGCTATGAATCATTCTGGAAGGAGCTTGATTACGTGAAGAATTTGTGGAGGAAAAGGCAGGAATTGAAGGTTGAGGATACTGGCATCGCAGCTTTGTTTGGCCTGGAGTGCTTTGCTTGGTATTGCGCTGGTGAAATTGTTGGAAGGGGGTTCACGTTCACTGGTTATTACCCTTGAGGCAACCACTTCGTGGATATCTTTCAGGGGGTTGAATATGTACTCTTCTGTTATCACTTGCTTGATTGAACGGCGAACACTTGCAATTTTGTGTTTCTGCAAAATTTTTGAAGCTGACAGATCAGTTTGATACCGTGATAGCCTCAATAATCTTACATTTGAAACAGCTTAGGACATCCCTGATGCTTCTTATCTTTGCTCAAAGTCACTGCTATCAATGAATTTGATATGATGCTTCGAGTTTCATTTTCTTATTCTTGCCCCTTCTCTTTTTATACATTACAACACCTACATGCCTAAATTCTAAATGAATGGCGTTGAAGAATGATCTATTGGTTAACTTCGCATGTATGTTACTGATGCTGATGAAATCAGCATAAACTGTTCAACACTTGAGCATTTTGCTGCTACACTGTTCAATTTGGTTTAATAAAATAATATTTTCAACATAATTAATTTAAATATTATTTTAATTTTAATTTAAAATTTTGATTAGATTTCATTCACAAAAAAGAAAAGGGGTTTATTTGATTCTTAATTTCTTTAATTCCTGATTCTTGAATTTTACATGCGAGGTAATTTGGTAAAAATAATTATTGGCAAAATTGAAAATTATCTTTGTTGGGATTTAATTAGAAAAGGATTTTTTAAAATAAAATTAATCATTTTATTTTATTTTATAAAAATTAACCAAAAAAACCAATTCTTGACCAAACCCATTTGTTTGAGCCCTTCTTCTCGTTAAAAGGAGCACGAATCAATGGCATAAATTTGGGCTTCGCATATTTGTAATCACCGAAGATTTACACGTTTCATCCAACGACAGGAGGAGGAGCGGTGGAGCACGAACGAATTGGTTCGTTGGCGACCACTTGGACTCAAAAGGATGTTGAAGATGCTCCGTTCGCGCCTTCCTCTCGCCGTATCAGTATTTGCTTTCGCGTTCATCTTCTTCTCCGTTCTCGTTGATTCCTCCACCAACAACCGTTCCGAGGTCCTTTTCTTTTTTTCTCTTTTTTCTGTCTCGCGATCTACTGTTTGTTTAGCTGGAAAATGTAGTAAAACAAAGCAGAAGCAAAGATATGAGATTTGATTCTGATAAATCTTGCCCCACGAGTTCAATTTTCATCCTTTTTCCTCACTCTTTTTTGGTGGAATCGCAGGTGAAATGCAGCAGGACTTGTATTGCAGAAAACTGCAACTGTAAATCTCTAAACTCCTGTTTCGTCCATTTCTTAGTTTTTGTCATTTTTTATTAATTATTTTTCTTGATCTGTTCTGTGGAAATGCAGCGGTTGGGATTAGATACGGCAAGTACTGTGGAGTGGGGTGGTCTGGTTGTCCTGGAGAGAAACCTTGTGATGATCTCGATGCCTGTTGTAAGATTCATGATGAATGCGTCGAGAAGAAAGGCATCTCACAACTGACCCTTTTTGTAGCCTTTTCCTTTCTGTACGATTGATTTGTTTGCGTTATTCTCATTATCTGATTCATTTATATATATATATATATATAGATGTATTTGATATTGCGAAATTGTTTGGCCTTGTTTTCTAAATTGGTGTTGCTTTGCACCTGTTATACTTCTGTGTATGCTTATTAGTGCATGCAACTGGTTTCTATTAATCACGGATATCTCTACAGAAGCCAAATTCTTGCTAGTTCAAATGAAATGCAATTATTTTAAAGCTAAAATAAAAGTTTATAAAGTTTCGTGGATCGAAAGGGAAGTCTCATTGTCTTGAGGTGGGAGTCTATAGTACTCGGTTTTTGAACACTAATAATTCAGTGATCTCTTCATGCTAACATAGAAATACGGCAACAAAATCCTATTGGGATGGAAAATAAATTTGCTTTGTAGCATTCATTTCGTAATTGTCTATTAGTTAATTCTCTTTAAAGTTACCAGTACTAAGCAGTTGCTTCTGAGTTTGTTCTGTTAACTTGTGGCTCCTCTTGACAATTTTTTTGAGAAATACTGCTATTCATTTTTTCAGGTATGACTAACATTAAATGCCATGAGAAGTTCAAGACCTGTATAAAGAAAGTGCAGAAATCTGGGAAGGATGGATTTTCTCAGGATTGTCCATATGAAACAGCGGTGCCTACTATGATACAGGGTATGGATTTGGCTATTTTACTGAGCCAATTTGGTAGTTCAAAATTTGAACTTTGAATTCTTTATTTAAACGATTGAAATACATCTGACACCATTGCTGTTCTTCTTCTCAATGAGATATGATACCTTTGGAAGATGCCCATTAGTTTTTTGAGCTGGGGACTAGCTTTCATTGCATAAAACACCATCCCATGAAAAAGTAAGAATTTTGTGTATATAGGAAAGGGAAACTCTTTTTACCGGTTTTCATTTCTCGGCTACTATTCTGAAAGCACCTCCGAACAGTGTTCCCTGCATTTCTAATTTTAGTTGGTTGTCTTTTAATGCTATTGCCATCACTGATAACTAGATCAGAAGTATAATTTACGATCATAAATCTACCTGGAACCAAAGGGAAAAATAGGATTCTTGGAACTTTCACAGGCTTACATTGCTAATTAACTTGATTGAGTGTATGGGAATGGAAAAATTTTCGTATCCGTGGTAAGCCTTTCCTTGGTGTGTAAATCTGCAAACTAACAGGGTTGTGACACCAGTAAGAGATCGAAAATCAAAATCAAATGCTTGATATTTAGTATACAGTGGGTTGCAAATTTGTCCACCTTCTTCAGTAGCAGAGGATGATACAGATGGTATTTATGTTTAGCACTTATTTGATACATTTATCTTGCTCTATAAATTTTAGCATTTAGACACCCTAGTTTCTATTCAGCTGAACGTTTTGAGCATTTGAAATGTGTTTGTCAGCAACAAACTTGCCATTTCTAAATTGGTCATGAAAGGAGGGCAGAAATTAAGGTGGTAACTCTGGTTCCACGCTTTTGAGTTTATGAAAGTTTTCAGCTTCCATGCTCTCTTTGCATTCCTGCAGTCTTTTTATTAGAACGATACTCATTACTCATTGTATTTTAATATAAAAGTACTATATATATAACGTAGATATGTAAATAATATTTTATTAATATTTAAATAAATCAAAATTGAAATTATATCAACATTTGATCGGCTTAAATTGCTCATTAGACATTGACATAAAATAGACTAAATTAATAACTCATTTGATAGAAAAGGGATATGATGATATTAATACATTTAACCTTTCCTTACAATGTAAAACCTTTCCATCTCTAATGTCACTAACTATGCCGTGACAAGTTTCGCTTTCCTAGACATGCATCATCCGGCCGCCGGAAAATTTTTGTGATTGTAGAGATTGACGACCTTTGTTTTGTAAGGGAAGGAGAATTGTTGAACAACCAAATTGACAAGCTTACGTGTTGACTTTATCAACTTTGTTGGTAGTCAACCTCGTCTAGAAACCGTACACCTAAACCTGATTGCTGGCCATAGAATGCTATGATCATTAATAGAGTAGTTAAGCTTGCGGCTTTCATCACGGGAAAGGTAAGAAAAATTAAAGAGGAAATCAGATCTATAAAATTAAAATGCTATAAAAGTCTAAATCTTTTATGAAAATCTTGAATAGTATAAGAAAATTTAAATTTGAAAAGCTTTTGAGGAGAAATTGTAAATTTTTAATATCTCTCTTTTCACAAATAAATCTACTTGTATCAAATTATTTATCAAATTTTACTAATTTAATTCCGATATCGATAAGGAGATTATTCATCACATTTTGTAAATTTGATTATGATATTGACGAAAGATTTTAATGAAACTTTTAGGAGAAATTTAATAAAATTCAAATGAATTTATATACGACTAAAATATTATATCTCAACTTAAAAAAAATTTCAAAAATAAAATTCAAAGGAATTTATATAAAACTAAAATATTATATTTCAAGTCAAAATTTTAAAATAATAAAATGCGAGTATAACAATTAACGCGTTCGGTGGCATATACAAAGTAAGCAACAGACCTTTAATGGCTGTCGCTCTCGAAAGAAACAAAAAGGAAATGACAGGATCAACTTTCGAAGGCCCAACCTCACCTTCTAGCTTACGTCGTCCAGAGAGGTCAAGCTCAGCCTTTTTCACTGCCTGCTTAAATCACCTACCTTGCTCCTAAAGAAGACCAACACGGTATGTACATTATCGCCCACTCGGTTGTCGAACTTTTTTCGCAAAGTCCTGAGAAAGGTTCTTTCTGAATCTTTTTACTTTCATTATAACAGTAAAATTTTCACCGGAAAAACATGACTGCAAGATATTAAAATTATAAAAAATTGAGTATTTCATTTTAAATTTTATTAAAAATAAAATAAAAATTATGTATACAATTCAATTAAATATTATTAATACAAGCAATTAACATAGCAATTAAATTTGATTTAAATTAATTAAATTTTATCTAAACTAATAATTTTAAATATATTTTCAAAATAAATTTAATTAATTTAAACCAAATTTAAAAATTGTGTTAAATTATTATATTTATGATTGTTTGGCTATATTTTTCAATGTTTTCAAAACTGGATTATAAGTCAGATCGATAAAATAAAAGGTTTAAGTTAAAAGGTTAAATAAGTTTTTGACTGTTTAGAAGTACGAATGAAATTTAAGAATTTAAAAAATATTGTTTTTACTTATCAAAAAAATTTACAATTTAATTAAAAGAGAAATTATTAAATAAAAATTAATTTATTTATAAAAATTGATTAGTTTACATTATTAAGATAAATTTAACTGAAAAATTGAAAACTAAGCCCAAAGCTGGTTAAAACAGTTTAGTTTTTATATATATATTTTGTTATTTTTAAAAATTAAAAATTAATATTTAAAAATAAAAAATAAAATTACGTCAATTTTTATTCGATGAGTTTATAGAAACGAACAAAGTAGACCAACATGACAGATACAAACTAGTCAAAAATGAGATCAAATCTCGTATTTCGGTTATGATATTTCTATTATATTTTATTAAATTTTATCTATATTTTTACGTGAATCTTACAGAAATATACAGATGAGATTTAATGGAATAAAGTTAGAAAGAATAAATGATTAGATTTAATGGAATAAAGTTAGAAAAAAATAATTAGAATAAATGATTTGATGCAAAGATAAAAAGGGTAATCATGTCAAACTCAAAGGCAAGGTCCGTATGATTGATGGGTTTCTCTGTTCCTTTCCACACCCAATCATTGAGCCGCGGGCCCGCGACTCTGTTTCTATCCTTAAAATAACGGAATTTAATTTGACCATCGATCTTCCGTTCTGTTTTCTAATCGAAAGCCTCCAAGAAATTTCCCTCATTTCTTATGTCGTAAGGTATTTCCAAACTTTTTCAATAAAACTCAGATAATAAAAGTTTCGCGTTAATAAAAAAATCAGATTTAATTCCCTTCATCGTCTTCTCTATCTCATCATCATAATCAAAGCGCCCAATTCAGTTTAAGAAAGGGAACAGGAGAGAGAATATTCTTGAGATTGTTGATTTTCAGGTTGTTGAATAACTATGTTACACAAGAGCTTCAAGCCCGCGAAATGGTAAGTTTTGTTCTTTCTTTCTTTCTTTTCAGTTTTGAGTTTTGGTTTCTACGCTTATTTTGGAGAATTTGATTTGTTCAGTTTTTGGTTTTTTATCGAATTTCGGTGTTTCTCACCACTCAGATGGTTTGTAGTAGCTTTAGAGTCGTTTCTTTTTGTTTTGGTTTTACTGTTTGACTTTGTTTCGATGTGTGATTCGGATTCTGTAGTAAAACTTCATTGAAGCTAGCGGCTTCTCGTATAAAGCTGTTGAAGAACAAGAGAGAAGCGCAATTGAAGCATATGAAGAGAGAGTTGGCTCAGTTGCTTGAAGCTGGCCAAGAACAGACTGCTAGAATACGGGTATGCTTTTAGATCCTTTTGCCCACATCTCATGTCTGTTCGAGGTTTTGATTGAGATCTCTATTCGCAATCATGTGGAGAAATTTACATATGTAGGACCATGCGTTTCGGGACTAAACCTTGATTTTTTTTGGTTTTAAGAAAGTATTTGGTTGATTGATATGCCGGTAGGCCAGTAATTTGTACAAATTTCACTGGGCTATCTGATTTTGAAGGGAGTGGGAATGTGTTTCACATCTTGTGTGGGTGTACTTGCTACTTTATTATCTTTGTATATGCATCATAGGTGTAAAAATTTCTCTTTGTTATCTCGGTGGTACGTTGTTTGCTCAAAATTATGGTCATCATTTTTTGCCTTAGCTGTTCGCTGTGCTGATTGGTTCCTTGCATTTGCAATTGCCCTGTTCCACATTCAAGTGTTCTGTTTTTGCAGGTTGAGCATGTGGTTAGAGAAGAGAAGACAATGGCAGCTTATGATCTTATTGAGATATACTGTGAACTTATCGTTGCACGTTTGCCAATGATAGAATCACAAAAGTAAGCAATCATCTGTAAATATCTGGCATTGCTTATTAAGGCTTTTGGAGTAATTACTCTTTAGGGCTTACATGGATGGAATCTACAGAAGAAATATAGAATCCTCATGTTGAACCTTAGGAATGCATCTATCTTGATGAAAATGCTGCTGTATCATTTGGGTTATCTTTGTTAACTTTTCTTTTGCTGGTTTTAGGTGTAAATAGTCCCTCCTGAATGAATACATGGTTTATCCATCTAGAAAAGCTGTTCAAAAATTAGTTGATGTTTTTCTTTACTTCCCTAGTTGTGACATGATGCAATCAGTTTGATAACTTTACCATGCTTGTGTCATAAGCATAACAGAATTGTTCCTCATGCATTCCATGGGGAGGAAATTTGTTTACTATTGTAATCTTCTTGTTGAAAAAAAAAAGGTATGTTCAAAACTTGGCTTTGATTGATAAAATTTCTGTGCTGACTTTCCTTGGTAACACAGGAATTGCCCCATAGACTTGAAGGAGGCTATCTCAAGTGTAATATTTGCATCCCCAAGGTGTGCAGATATCCCAGAACTAATGGATGCTCGAAAGCATTTTACAGTCAAGTATGGGAAAGAATTTGTTTCAGCTGCAGTTGAACTACGTCCAGATTGTGGTGTTAGCCGCCTGGTATGTCCTTACAAGAGGATTTAAGCAGGAAAACTCTGTTGATCAATGTTGTTGATAATTTTTGCTGTTTTCTTTATTTAGTTGGTGGAAAAGTTGTCTGCCAAGGCACCTGATGGTCCTACCAAAATAAAAATTTTGACCACAATTGCTGAGGAGCACAATATTAAGTGGGATGCCAAGTCATTAGAAGAGAAAGAAATCAAGCCATCAGAGGATTTACTGGTAAGGTTAAATGTCTAGATTTTACTTGTTATTGCACTAGAATAACTAAATCAACTGTTATTGTAAATATAGTTACATTCTTTGTAACTCTGTTTAATCAGAATGGGCCAAGTTCTTTTGAGCAAGCCAGCAAAATGCATGTGGAATCTCATAATATTCAAGAGCTACCTAATAGAATGAATAAGGCACCTCCTGATTTCCGAGTTCCTCCCATACACTATGAGAAGCATGATGTACACAGAAACTTTAAAGGCTCCAGTTCTACATCGTCACATCATTCTGAACATCCTCCTGCAGGTATGATATGAACTAAAGCTATCAGGCATTCTCATTCAGATTTGTGTCCTTTACTACGTGACTATTATGTTTTCTAATAGATTCCAGAAGATTGCATGCTTTCGATTTTTTCTTTTTTCTTATTCCTATTATGATCTTTAGACATATTGGCTTTTCTATGAAATAGGAACTGGAAATGAAGGGATGGACTTTATGCATCCATACTCTGGAGATAGTGATTTCTCGTCAGGTAAGCAGAACTGGAATATGCAGTTCAAGGATGCTGCAGCTGCTGCTCAGGCAGCCGCTGAATCTGCAGAAAGGGCAAGCATGGCTGCCAGGGTAGCTGCCGAACTTTCAACCAAGGGAAAAATAAGTAGACAGCATTCAACTGATTCTCAAAATAGTTCTGCTATTGGACCAAAAGATGATGGACTTCCCCATTTTGGTGGTCAAGATTTCCGAGATCCTCATATGGTTGTAGATCCAGTAGAGCCTGCTATAAAAATGAGGTCTGGTATCCATGAGAAAATTGATGATAACAAAGAAGATGACCTAGCTGGATTGACTGAAAGGTTTAACAAACTCAAGTGCCCAAATAGAGCTAGCCTGTCAACTGCCTCAAATTTAAGTGGTGCTTCTGTGGACGATTACCCACATTTGGATGACCTTAAATCGGCAGATGGGCATTCACAAAATAATTCATCTGAACTAGATAGCGGAAATATTTTAGGCAAAACAATTCCCAAGACACAGTCTATTAAACCTGAGAAAGGGTATATGAGAAAGATGCAAGATGAAGTGAAACCTGAGAATACTGGGGA
Source organism: Erythroxylum domingense (assembly GCA_025594535.1). NCBI lineage: Eukaryota > Viridiplantae > Streptophyta > Magnoliopsida > Malpighiales > Erythroxylaceae > Erythroxylum > Erythroxylum domingense. The sequence continues at coordinate 2,959,629 of JANQBM010000008.1, forward strand.
TTTTGAAGAAGCAGCAAGCATCAGAAAACAATCTGGCAGTTTTAGTTCACTTTCTTATTCAAAAGGTCTTGGTTATGATCACAACACGGTTTCAAATTTCAATGCCCAAACATCACTTGAGGAATCTGTTGATAACCCTTTCTCCATTGATGGAGATACTACTCATACCAATACCAAAGAAAAGAGCTCACATGAAGATGCTACCGTAGTTTTTGATGACTATGAATCAGATGATGCTGTTGATTTTGATGTGGAATATAAATATAATGACCAAGGATCTGGGGTTTACTCATCAGAAGGTATAAAATCTTCTGCTCATCTGCTAGGAAATGCAAATGTATGGAGACATGAGCAGAACTATGATTCACTAGGAAAGTCTGGTTCTCAATCAGTTTTTGCTTCAGAGCAGCAGTCTACTACAGTATTTTCTGGAGGTTTGACAGGTGATTCTATTTCTTCAGAACGAGATGACACGTTAACCGTGACTTTTGATGATTCGGATGATGAAAATGATCTTGACAAATCTAAGCTTTTCAGAAGCCCAAGTAATGACATCTCTTCTTGTAGAGAGAGTACTTACTTCAGAAATGCTGAGCTATCCCAAGATGAGCTCCCCAGTTCAATCGAGTCTACATTTTTGGTAAAAGATGTGAGACTTAACAAAAATACATTATCGCAAACACCTTTGTTTGATTCAGATGATTTTAAAGTTGTCCCCAAGGGAGATCAGGTAACTGAAGTTGGTACAATAACTGATCAGAAGTCTGGATATGGTGAATTGCACCGCGGAGTTGCAAAATCTGGATCAAATAATTTGAACAACTTACAAAGGTCAGGATTTTCAACAGGCGAAGATAATATTCAACAATACCAATCACCTGATACCTTGTATCCTAGGGCACCCATTAAAGATTCAGGCCTTGAAGGCGGTAAAGAGTTGAACTTTGGAATGTTGACTGGTGGTCTCCGGAACAAAGGCTATAAACAACCACCGTATCGCAGGAATCTAGCAGATTATCCCTCACTGTCCAAACAAGTGGTAGAGGATACTTCAGCCAAGATTAAGCAGTCTTCCCTTGCCCAGGATTCTAGCCATGCAGCTACTGATCGAGAGGCAAACAACCAGCAAGTACACCCAAAAGTAGATAAAAACACAAGCTCAAGCAGACATTTTGATTCTAATGGTGAAGATTCTGATCAGGAGAACTCGCAACAGACTCTTAGTGGTACTCGGCAGCCAATCAATAGAACAGCAGATGTTGAAAAGAACAAAACATTTAATGCAGTAACCTATTCCAAACTCGACAGTAGTGATTCTGAGGAGGATCTTCCTAGAGAGGCAGCTGCCAAGACTCATTCCAATGTGGGATTTTCTCGACGGACGAAAAAGTTACCCTTGGATAGTAACAGGACTTCTTATTCAAAGACATCAGTACCTTTGAAATCTTCACCAACTTCAGTCTACGCTGTAGAAAGAAAAACACAATCCTATAATTCCTATGATAATGAGATTCTAGGAAAACCAGAATCTCGAGCCAAGAGTTCACTTTTTAGGGGAAATCATGATCAGGAAAGATCAGTAGAACATTCAGTTTCAGAGCCAATTCAATCTGAGAGGTCTTCTAATGAGAACTCATCGTCAAGGAGTACGTATGCTGCCAGTGCTCAACAAACTCCATCATCCAAGTCCAACAGCTCAAACTTTTTGAGAAGTTCTGAGCAGCCTAGATCACGAGAGCAAACAGATTATAAGCCAGCTCTAGAGTCTAAAAAATCATCAGCAAATGAACAAACATCCAATCATCCTCCTAAGACGGCAACCTCAGATATTGCTCAAGTTTCAAGGACTTCCAGTTCCTCTGATGTTACTTCCAACAAAGCCAGTCATGTTCATCCAAAACTTCCAGACTACGACACTTTTGCTGCACACCTACTGTCGCTCCGGCAGAATCGACAATAACTACAGTACAGGAGAAGATAACTATTGCGTAATTCTTATGGTTTATTATTATTTTCATTGTGCATTATAGGGATCCTAAAGAGCTCGTGAAATAATATTTGGCTGTTCATAGTTTTCTCATTATTGCGATGGAAGACACTATATATCCACGTTCTTCAGGATAGCTGTACATTTCTTACGCATTTTAAATGAGTTAATAAATTGCTGCAGTTTAATGGTCCTGGATTTTGGATATTAAAATTCATGTTTTGTTACATCGAATGGATTGCTTGTGAAGGAATAAGGTTTTTCTGTCTTTTTGGACTGAGTGGTTGTGTGATGGAAGAACTCCTGCTTTTGGTTTGACAGGAGTTCGTACTCGAACTTCTAGTTCAAGGGGTTGGGGATAAATACCAGTAACCAGAACATTTGATTTTTGTTTCTTAATTCCTCTCTTTTCAAGTTTTGCTGGGTTTCGATCCGCTCAAACTAGCATCAGAAGTGAAATGAAACCATGAAAAGTTGCATGCAGTGCCTTTGAACTCTAACCACATAAACCCCCGGTCAACGTGAAGATGATCCAACAATCTTCCCACTGCTTTATCCCCAACAATCTCCGACACCGACGTGTCCTAGTCTACCGTCTCTGCCTCCGGGACGGAGGTGTCAGAAAACGCAGGGAATGCTCAAGATTTGTTGCCGTAAAACTAAAGCCTTTGCCTGCAACAACCTTCCTGCAGAGATCACGCGATCTCTGAAGACATCATTTTTATTGCTAAGTTTGCTTGTATCAGCAAATGAGGTAAAAACAATTCTAACGTTCAGCTACATCCACGACCACTGTAACATAGATAAGAGAAGACGAGCAATGAGCAAGAAGCGAGTCAACAGATCACCCTTAAAAGCGCCAATGAAGCGTCTTTACGCAGGGAAGAAAGAGATGGTTTCAAGTTCTCCGATTAAACAAGAGAGACCAGTAGTTAGGAGGCAATTCCCCGGACAGGCTGTGACACAGGACTAGGGGTAACTACATACAAAAACCTCTGTGATGGTGAAGAGCCTCGAGCAGTCGACGACTGCAGATTTTGGGATCAGCCGTTGATTGTTTTGGAGTTGGACTATTCTCTTCTTCGTTGATATCTACGTGAACTTTATCTTGCACAATATCCAAGTAGATCAAGTTTCATTAACGTAATCCTCTCTATAAACCCCTGAATATTATATGACTGGAAGCTATTCTGCATACTATACTGTAGTTACATACTATATTTCTTCCGCAAAGTAGAGTCCTTGTGCACTAAATTTTTCTAGAAACTTTTTTTTTACTTTTTGACAAATTTTCTTATACAAAATGGAAGTATAAACTTCTTTAACGGTATACAAAACAAAACAGACGAAAAAGAAAAAGATGAGGATGTGGACAGGAGTTAGAAGGCGAAGCAGGAATGACGTGAACCTCAAGTAGCGTCTAAGAAGCCTTAGGCCATGTTATGGAGTATCTGCTCTGGAGCTTTTGCCGTCTTGGGTAGGGGCCGTCCAAATGATTTAGACTGTGTTGCATCACACGGCGGAGATTTTAGTTAGAACTTGGAAGCTACTTTCCAAACCTGGAACACCTGAGTTAAAGATAATCCATGCGAACCGCAATGATTAAAAAGCAATCCCAAAGGTGGAAGACACGTCAAAAGCACGCCCAAAGGAAAAAATGCTGTTTTTTACACAGTTCAAGTTTTGTCAAAGTGATTACTATTAAGGTGGACGACACGTCAAAAGGACGCACAAAGGAAAAAATGATATTTTTTTGTACAGTTCGTCAAGTTTGGTCAGGTTATTACTATTTGTCGTACGGGATTTTTCTTTCTGTCGAGTCAATCTGAGTTAGTGGAATGGACAAGGGCGTTAAGAAGGTGGCGTTATTAGAGAGCAAAGCATTATACGAGGTAACTATACCTGTCCCCTGTTGTGTTTCGTTGTTTGTTCAGTTCTTGCTCTCACGTCTCGGTGAAATGTCTTTTTATGGGACGTCTTATATTAGTATCTGCTGGAGACTAGTGTCTTCCCTCGTGAACCAGAATGTCTGAGAGAGATCAGGACTCTAACTGCTAGCCATCCAAAGTATTCCTACTTCCATATCCGTTGTTCATTTTTGACGCAAGCTCCACGCGTGATCTATAGCTTTTGTTAACTATATATATGTATACAGAGCTGTGATGGCGACTGCACCAGATGCAGCTCAGCTGCTGGCTATGCTCTTGAAACTAACAGAAGCCAAGAACACACTTGAAATTGGTGTTTTCACTGGTTATTCTCTTCTCCTTACAGCTCTCTCAATCCCTGAGGATGGCAAGGTGCCTATCTGTTTGCTCTAGCTTTTTGTCTGTTTCTGCAATCTCTCTTGTAGACAATCAATCGCTTAATCTGCAAATTTCACTGCAGATCACAGCCATAGATGTGGATCGTGAGGCTTACGAGATAGGACTGCCCATTATACAAAAGGCTGGTGTTGAACACAAAATAAACTTCATAGAATCTGAGGCCCTAACAGTTCTTGATGAGCTACTTAAATATGTGAGGAGAGCTTTCTTTTTGTATCTTTATTACCCTTCAAACTTGGAATTTTTTTAAAATTTTCTGGATAACATTTTACTTGTCTTGTAGCCTGGAAATGAAGGCAGCTTTGATTTTGCTTTTATTGATGCTGACAAAGTAAATTACTGGCACTATCACGAGAGGCTACTGAAGTTGGTGAAGGTTGGTGGGACGTTTGTGTATGACAATACTCTGTGGGGAGGCACGGTGGCTAGACCTGAGGATTGTACACCGGAGTTCATGAAATTGGGTAGAGAACTTACAATAGAACTTAACAGAATGCTGGCCGCTGATTCTCGTATCCAAATTTCTCATGTTCCAGTCGGTGATGGAATCACAATCTGCAGGCGTATTTTATGATCTGTTTCATTTGAAGGCTTGAAGGGCGAGGATTGCTCTCAAGCTGCAGAATTCACACAAAAAAGGCATGTGAAAAATAAAGAAGAATAAATGTAGAAATTATAACTTTTTTTTGGTGTGGACATTTTGATTATCAAGTCTTTGTAACCTAATTTTTTAATTACAAAATTAACATCATTTTATTAAAAATGACATTATTTTTTCATAAATTTCTAATTATCCGAGCATGTTTCGACCCGAAGTGTAAAAATTAAAAAATTTTCCAAGAAATTAGACTAGATTGGTAAACTTTATTAATTTTCTTACATATTCTTTTATAGAAATTATCACGTTTTTTATATTTATCATAGGCCATGGCCCATAGCCTTTTTTTAACTAATTTTTTAAAAATTAAAAGTGTAAAATAATGTTTATTTTTTATTATATTCGAGCTTGAGCTGTTTAGTCTTAGATTTATCTGAGACTTAACTCTTCTAAATAAAACGATATCATTTTACTTAAAATAATTAAGTCTTGAGTTAGTATGCATCTTGGTGTAGCCTATTGAAAACACCTGAATCTGAACGCACGAGTCAGTTCATTGTCATCCCTATTTGTTGGGATTAATCAGACCTTAGGTGGGCAAGGTTGGGCTGGCCTGACTTTTTATTTAAAAAACTTCAAAAAAAGTTGTCGTTTATTTATTGCCCATCACCCTGCAATGCCCGGTCAATCGAGCCTGACTCGTTGACTTCGTATTAAGACAGGTCATACCAGACTAGACCTAGACCTAATTTCCAAAAGAAAGCAGTATATAATACAATAACAAAACTAAATGAATTCACATTAGAATTAAAATTTCTTAAATTAGTCTTTTATTTCAAAATATTTTCCTAACAATTTTATTAATAACCATGTAATTAACTTCTAATATACCACAATCTCATTGTTTAAAACTTTAAAACATAGTTTTAATTAAAAAAAGAGTGTTTTAATTAAATAAAAATAATATGTTATTTAATTTAAGAAGAATATGCAAATGGAGAGTTTTATTTTCTTATTTTTAATTTGGAGAAATTTATGTAAAAGAGTGAGTTTATTTTATTTTATTTTAAAATTTCAACTAATAATTTATGTATGTTTAATAATATAGTTTACATTTAAAATAAAATTCTTAAAATTGTACGTAATTTGATAGAATTTTAAAATTATCAATAATTTTTTATACTTTTAATTTATTAACATATTTTCTTTACCCGTCAATTTCACTTATAAACTTTAAGTACGAATTTCAAAATTACATCGTGTTATATCATGTATAAAAAAAATGTTACTTTGAAATTTATAATTAAAATTTTTAATGAAGTTGATATTATAAAATTAAAATTATATACTAATTATGGATAATTTTTAAAATTAAAAAGTACTTTTATAATATGTGAAATTGGAAAAAGGTCAGCGAATTTAACTCATACATTGATTTTGTACCCAATGGTGGGAAGATTTATTAATGGGCCGTCACAGAGTACAGTCCAATTTGTAAGCTCAGTCAACTTCACTGGCGAGTATTAGGATATGTATAACGCCTAACCTATCCTCTTTCGTACTCTATAATTTCCCGCCTATCTTCCATTTTCGCGCTCTCGAAACCCTAAATCTCACCGGAAGGAAAAAAATGGGCACAGCCGGTCCCGTTGCCGAGCCGAAGAAACGCCGACGCGTCGGCTTCTCCAACGTTGGTCAGTTTTATTAAGCTTACGTCTTTAACTATATTGCGGTGATTCCTTGTGATTTTTCTGTTCATTTCTCCTAAAATTTGGAGCCTTTACTCACTGTGTGTTGTTATATTGTTTTCTTTTGACGCAGATACTGGAACCGACCCCAACCAGTGCATTAATATTTACTTGGGTAGGACTGGTGGATGCTTTATTTCTTTGATTTTGATTTTCCCTCTCATATCGTTAGTGTGATTAAGAAACTAGTTGATCTGAAGTTTATTTCAAGTTGAAATAGTGCTTCTTGCAAGTCTTAGCCTTTTTTTTTTGGGTGTTGTTTGGGTATAGGACGGAATACTGCTAAAATTGCTGCGTTTACAAAAGTAAGCATATTTTTCCGTCATTTGAGCATAATTGTGGGTTTATCCAGCAAAAGGGGTGGTCTTTGTTTTGGCCTGATGCTCTAGGGGATATGTCTTTTAGCTCTTTTTGCATGCTTGTGCACATATTTTGTAATGCTTCAACTCATTTGTTAGTACCTTGTGCTCAGTAATGAAAAATTGGAGTTCATAAAATTTTAACTGCATAAATTTGAGAGAATTTAGATTGTTCCTATTGTTACTCCGTGCTTTTTCAGATTGTATTGTCCTTTAAGCGTTCTTTTTATGCAACTTGATCATTTGTATTGTAGTCTCTTGCAAGGAAGAAGTGGGTGCTTCAGATGGTTTCTGCTTGACTGGTGTTGACCTGACTAACTTTTTTGATGAGGATGGAAAGATATATGGCTACCAAGAACTAAAGGTAGTACCATTTCTTTTGCTTTCTTTTGAGTAGTAAAGAATGGTCTTGTGTGCTCATCAGTGGGGTAAAGTTGATTTTTTACCTCATGGGCACATTCCTTTGACTTCAAAAGAAAGTTTCAACCATTGCGTTTAATATGTTTCATGCAGATAAACATCTGGGTCAGCCTGATATCGTTCCATGCATATCCAGATATTACATTTAAGAGCATGTCTGATGTGAGTAATGGTGTCCATGTTTGATGTTTGTGTTGGTATTATCACCCAGATCCTATTTGCAATTGGCTATAGTTTTGGTTTTATCATTCAGTTTAGTGATTGCCTTGTTTCATGTTGTAAGGGAGGAAAAGGTATCACAGATCTTAAATCTGCTCTTCAGGTATGCAATGGATGCTACTATATAAACTGCTTTTATTTCCTGTATCATGTATTCGTCTTTTCTTTTAAGAGGACCAGCTGACTGATTAAGTTGTACCAACAGAGAATTTTTGCTGAGATTCTGGTAGAGAGCAAAGATGAGTTTCTTAAGACATTTTTGACGGAAACTCATATTATTAGGTACTTTTGTGTTCATGCCATTCATATCTTCCAATCAAGTTTTTATTTGTATTTGTGGTACCAGTTTAAGTTTCACCACTTCATTTACTTCATGTGTGAAATTTATCAGATCACTTGTTTCGAACGGGGAGATGTTACCACCAAAAGCCTTATATGGACAAGTTCATAATCCAAATGGCCATTTGGATGCGACAAATTCAGATCTGGAGGTACTTCTTAGACAATCTGTATCGTGTATATTGAAGGAGAACAATCTTGTAGCTTTTCATTTTGGGTTCTAGTTTCCTGTATTTTTGGGCAACTCTATCTTTCATCACCTGGGATCTAATTGCAAATTAGGTCTTGATATTGATGTGGATGAACTTTTGAGACAGCCAAGAGTTGATGCATGGAGAATAAGTTCTTTGAAGACTGTCACTAGATCTATAGTTGGTTACAAAATTTATTTTGGGGCATGATATATTTTAGAATGGAAGAGAAGTTGATGGAGAGAGCTCCTAGGAACAGAAGAGCAATAAGGAAAAGATATTGAATGCTGTTGCAAAAATGATTTCTACGTTTCCATGTTGAGTTTCTTTTTTCTTCTGTTGGATTTGTTCTTTTTGCATAACTGGTATGCTTTTACGATAATATGTTCTATTATTGGTTAGGTTGTCCGCATGGTCATAGACAGTGCAGCCGCTGGACACCTTTATAGTCGCCTGGTTCCCCTTGCCCTTCTTCTTATTGATGGTTATACTTTCATCAAACCAATCTATATTGTACAACTTTCTGTGGCTGTTTGAAACTTTAGTTTCTGATAGGTGAGATTTCTGAACCAGGTAGCAATCCAATTGATGTTACCGATCCAGGATGGGATCTATATGTCCTGGTTCAAAAGAAAAATAATCAGCAAGAGGACATTCCACAAACGTTGCTGGGTTTTGCAGCTTTGTATCGCTTTTATCATTATCCTGACAGTATACGACTACGACTTGGTCAGGTTCATTTTGCTTCCACCTTCTGAATTGAGTTGTGTCCAGAAAAATATGGTTTTTAGTTCCCCTCCAGAACTTTCCAATATTTTCTTAAGTGCAGACACATTTCTCAGTTCTTAGTAGAGCATTATATGATGGGTCTCTGTTTGATGGCAGATTTTGGTGTTGCCGCCTTACCAACACAGGGGTTACGGGCGTCACCTAATTGAGGTGCTCAACAATATTGCCATACATGAAGATGTTTATGACCTAACAGTAGAAGAGCCATTAGATTACTTTCAACATGTTCGCACATGTGTTGACATTCAACGGTTGCTTAAATTTGAGCCAATCCAAGATGCTGTCAACGCAGCTGTTGCACACGTCAAGAACAGTAAACTATCAAAGAGAACTCATGTGCCACGTCTTGTACCACCTTCAAGTGCAGTTGAGGATGTTAGAAAAACCTTGAAAATCAACAAAAAGCAGTTTCTGCAGTGCTGGGAGATTTTAGTTTATTTAGGCCTTGATCCTGTTGAGAAGTTCATGGAGGATTTTGTGACAGTAATTTCACATCGTATTAGGACTGACATATTAGGGAAAGATTCTGGTAATGGCGGGAAGCAAGTGATTGAAGTCCCAAGTGATTATGATCCCGAGGCGTCATTTGTAATGTTCAGGTCACAGAATTGTGAAGCTAGTGGTGTTCCGATGGATGAAAATCAAACAAACCAAGAACAGCAGCTGCAGCAATTGGTCGATGAAAGAATCAAAGAGATAAAGTTAATTGCACAGAAGGTGCATCGAACTTAACTCGTGCTCAAATGACTTACTCCATGTGATTCTGATTCGTGATGTAAATGCCTAGAGCTGTTACAGTAGGTTCTAAGTATAACTATTTGGGTTAAGCAAACCTGGACTGCAAAATAACTATTTGGGTTAAGCAAACCTGGACTGCAAATGAGTGAGCTGTACTTCTGGTTTACATAATAGGCATCTACAGCTGTTCTAGTTTACACAATCTGCTGAAGCTTATTCTTATGTGTGCATTGTAAACTTCTAATTTCAACCTTCCTTACATGAGTAGCATATTGTTCTGGATATACAAAGTTTTCCACCCTTGCCACCACACGGTTACGCGCTTCCAACTTGAGTTGCTAAAGTCAATTTTTTTACTTCAAGAGGGCCATACTTCTGTTGATGAATAAACTGAAAATTCAATGCAATATCAGAGCAAGTTTAACTTGTTTTACTGAAAATTCAATGCAATTTCAGAGCAAGTTTAACTTGTTTTATGAATGCCTGCACGAGATGTTCAATACTGAATGCAAAATAGAGTACATCCAAAAAAATTTCAACCTAACATAGCCATGAACATGTGTTTATGGAATGGAGTTAATATAGGTTCTTTACAATAACATCCAACTCAAAAACATATTCTCCTCCGAGCCATTACTCTGATCCAGAAGCATACAATCCCACATCCTGTCCACAGACCCAACATGGCTATGCCAAACATCATTAAGATGGTGTAGGAGAACGCACATTGTTCAATTCTATTATTCTGTGAGTTGACTCGGGCAAAAGGGGAATACCATCCGCATTCCCACGTCCTTCCCATCAAGGCTGAACACAATACTAGATCTTGTGGACACTGCAATCGGCATCTTCCGGGGTAAAATTTTCCTTCCAGCTTTCAAATTCAGTTCCGCCAAACACCAATTGCTTAATGCCAATGTAACTGTTCAAATATCATTATGCATAAGCATAGATTCCTAATGACAATGGAAAAAAAAAAAAAAAAGAAGCAAAGGTGTACAGAAAGGAGTTAAAAACAGGAGCCAGGCAAAGTCCTGTTAACCCATGCTCTGAGCAAAACTCAGGGCATCCGTATATCAGCTTCCATCAAATAGCAATCTTGCATTTAATCACCAATGTTGCTAATTAAAACTTCACATTAATGTGAATATGCTTGCTTTCAGCCCATATGATAAAACATTAAATGTTATACATTTGTATGAGTTGTGTGTGTACGTGTTTGATCACATGTGAAAGAGAAGGAAAATGATGCGTAAGGATGGCGTTACTCTGAGCTTATTTGCGTCAATGCATTTATCAGAACATCTAGAAGCAATGGCTCACTGGTACCAATATCCACCCTGCAAAGTTAATATTTCTAAATCAACATTTAAAAGAAAAAAGAACAAATATTAAGGATCATAACATTGTGTACGAACCACTTAGAAAACATTGCAAGCCATTTCCATACCATATACGTGCCAAGTTGCCTTGGATCTCCAAATCTCCAATGTTGTAAAATGTGGTTGGTGTCACATTTGCTCCCTGAATAGCATCATAATTTGGTCTTTTATCTGTACTTGATTGTGACAACTGCAAAAAATTAAAACTTACCATTATAGTTAATTTATCAGACATTTCAGCAATAAAAATCAATGGCACATGCAGAACGGACAACTTTTGCATCGATATTTATTTAATCAAGAATCACCTGCATATTCATGGCATTCAATCCACCAAGACGTCCAATGATATGCCATGATCGAATGGTCTACAAACAAGTCAGATCATCAAAAAGGTTGAATTCTTTTGGAGTTAAAGTCACTGTTTAAATTTAAGACGAGTTACTTACATCACAAATTAAAGTAACATCTTTGTCCAACAGAGTATTATAGAATTCAAACCATATGTATGAGTTGGAGAAATTGAATCTGTCAAACGCAGCGATATAACAGGTTAACGAAGGAGGAGTAAGACATATTACAACCGATATAGCATCTTGACATGAAAAACTAGGAATTTGATAATAAGAGAGAGTATAGGATGTAAAGCTTATTTATGCCAAAATTGGCTGTATGAATGCTGCTAAATTGCCTGAGTGGTTCATAAGATGTACAGATTTGAGCTACTATCCATAACTCCAAAATAGTAGGTAAACATGGTGAATTCGGCAACCAGAGATGGCAATATGTATGCTTATAGACTAGAAATTTCTCAATAAGATCTGTCAATACGTAATAAATAAGATCTACTAGAAATTTTGTATAGTAATCAAGGTTTCGTTAATTTCAAACTGGAATAGTTTCTAATAGTAGTCTCTGTGGAAAGCTGGCTCTGCAACAAAGATCGTTTAAGTTTACATGCATAAACCCATCATTCGATTTTCATTCCTTTTCGGTGAGTTGTCCCACTATTTGTATTAGCGGTTGCCAATGTTGGTAAACACCTATCTTAAAAGGGTAAATTAGTAACAAGTCAAACCCCAAAACAGAAAGAAAGATATGGGAGCTTTAATGCTTAACGTTTAAGTTCACAAAATGCAGTATACTATCTAGACGCATACGTGCGACTTACTTGTTGAATTTAACATTCATTGGCGTAGCAGAACCCGTCTTTGTATGTAGAACTTTGTTCCTTTTTCTCCTCAGTCTCTCCTCCATCTACAAAAACATTACCTCCATCAATTGAAACCAGAAAATAAATTATAAAAAAGGAATGTTCAAACAAGAAGTATAGTGCTCTTCACATTTCTAAGTGACACCAAAACCAGAACTGAAGAAAAACATCGTCATTGTGTAATAACTTGAACAATAAAATAAAACCCAGAACAAGTGGAAACCAATTGGCATTATCAAAAAGTAGAGGCAAAATGACAAAGGACAGTATAAGAAAACACCAAGTGAGCTCACTTTGGAGCGCGCTTTTTGCGGGTCTTCAAGACAACTCCCTAGAATTTCAGCGAATTCAGGATCTTTATCATAATTAATTTCTTCTTCTCTCCTTCCGGAACTCCCCTGCCAAGAAAATTCCCCTTCGAAATCTTCATTACTACGATTACCGTATTTTCCTTCACCTTCTTCAGTCTCTACCTCCACATATTGTGAGCTATTTTCTTTAGCAGCGCAAAGTGAGACGTCGGTACGTGCAAAGGCGGGACTGGGTATTGCCACGACAGGGAATGAAGTAGTGAACGGTTGTCGACGGGGAAATTGGAAGTTCAAAGCGGGTGGTTGATGATGAAGAGAGGAGTTGAGAATTAGCATTGAAGTGTTGAGCTTCTTCCTCCAAGACTGACAAGGATTTCGTAGACAGTTCCGAAGCAAAAACCCTGACTTGTCTGGTTTGTTAGTTGATCATTACAAAACCCTGGGTTGTGTTCGGAGATTTTAGAGTTTAGAATCTGAAAAGCTTTACCTTTAGCTATTAAATTTTAGAATAATTTTACAAATTTTATTTTCTTAAACTTCGGTAAAAAAAACGATAAAATATATGTAATATAAATATTAAATACTGATTAATTAAATATTATTAATATAATAGTTTAAATTAACTCTTTAATTTGTCGCAAATTAATAAAATATAAATTAAATTGATAATTTAAAACAATTATAATAAATTATTAATTTAATTCAAATTTAATATTTAGCTCAAATTAAGAAATTAAATTAAATTGTTATATAAGTAATTATAAATGTAATATTTATATATTATATTATATTATATTATTGTTACCATATTTATGTTGTCCATATTTTTATTTTAATTTAAAAAATATAAGAGAAAGATTTTTGAAAATTTTAAAAATTTTAAAAATATTAATTATTAAAGAATTTTCTAAAAACCTCTATTTATTTTTAATAAATTATAGTCTGAAAACTATTAAGTTATATAAGTAAATTATAGTTTCAACTAAAAACATTAAATGCACATAAGGTCGAGTGGCGGAGTGGCTTAGAGAGTTGGGCACTTGGGCCACCACAAACGGGCCCAACAAACAACCACCATAACGAGAGGGGTAAAATCGACATTAAGTGGTAGAGACAATTCACTCCTTCAACGAAGTTAGGGTTTTTATTGTACCCCATCTCACGACACTGTTTCTCAATTCCTACGAACACCAAGGTATTATCCTGTTTCTAGTCCTTGCTCTAATGGTTTTCTGGTGCTAGCCGCCCTATCTGGGTACTCATAAAATGGCCATTGGCCATCTTTCCTTTAATTTAAAATTTGATGTGGATGCAGGTCAGTGTTTGTTGAAACAGAAAAGGACAACGAAACATGGTGGAGAAGACGAAGGGTAGAAAGGAGGAGGTGGTCACGAGAGAGTATACAATCAACCTCCACAAGCGTTTACATGGCTGGTATTTCTACTACTCTCCCATTTTCTCATTTTTCTTCTTGTCCATTGATCTTAATCCATTTGGGCTCTTTCTATTTACCTTTGGGTCTATTGAGATTGCATTTGGTAATGGGCTTTTCAACTGTTCTTCTATTTTTGACCAGGGTTGTGTTATTAAGCTTGTTTGAGTTTAAGGTTGACAAGTTGTAGTTTTTGATTGGTTAACTGTGAATTAAAGTAGGTTCCTTCAGTATAGAAATTCCATAGAATGTTTAAAGACATGTTACCCGAAAGCACTGTGGTTGTTGTTACTTAATACTTGGCGGGGCGTGAATAGAGTGAGTATTTTGTTCAGGTATGAGTCCGTAGCATAATGTTGAGTAAGAGAGCTGAAGATTATATGTAAGAGCATCGTTTGAATGCTGTTGTAAACTTTTGTTCAAGCTATTGCCTGATTCTGAGCCTAGAAATTTTGTTATATTGTGTTAAAAGTTCGCAAATTGTTGAATGTCTATTTTAAATTTTCCAAACACAGCACCTTCAAGAAGAAGGCACCCAAAGCCATAAAGGAGATCAGGAAGTTCGCTCAGAAGGCTATGGGTACTACTGATGTGAGGGTGGACGTCAAGTTGAACAAGCACATTTGGAGTAGGGGGATAAGAAGTGTGCCGAGAAGGGTAAGGGTTCGTATTGCTCGAAAAAGGAATGATGATGAAGATGCAAAGGAAGAGCTCTACTCTCTTGTTACTGTTGCAGAAATCCCACCAGAAGGGCTTAAGGGCCTAGGCACCAAGGTCATTGAAGATGATGATTGATACTTGACTTCTGGATGTTGAAGTTTGCATTTAGATGCAAAAATTAAACTAAGAGTTGTGATAAATGTTGACCATTTTAAGATAGATTTGTACTGTTCCAGACTTGCGATTTTGTTTTAGAATTATCAGATTGGTATTCACCATTTTGCCAATCCTTTATCAACAGGTTATAAAGATTCTCTTTTCCCAGGTTCTTTTACATTTTTACCTTTGTCTTCCTCCTCTCTGGATTAGAGTGATTTTGTTTGTCAAGGAAATCTCGGTGTGCTTGCCTTGTGCATTTTAGGTGTTAGTGTTGTCGACACATGCAGCATGTAACAGGATATTCTCTTAAGCAATTTTCATGGAAGTTGGGATAATCTTTTATATGCGAGAAGATGGTATTGTTTTACGAAAACAAAATAAATAACTCGTTAGAAGAATCTTCTACGAGTCTATCTACAACTTTATAACCTGCAACCAGCTGATCTCAACTTCACATTCCTACAAAGTCGAACATCAGCTATGAAAGAAAGACTGAAAAAATGCTGTGATCCCGAGTTTTAGGTAGTGAGATCACACTAAACTAAACTATTAATATCAGTTTGTAGAAGCGGTAAGATAACTGTTAGGTGGTTTTAAACGCATACATATATCCTCTAAGTTTCCTCACTTCTTCTGATGACTCGGTAAGTAGATGATCCACGTAAAGGCAAATGCCAGCGCCACTGCAATTTCAGATGCAGTTGAAGTTAAGCTTCAGTTCTATGCTTGTAGACAGAAAGAAAGAAGAGGAAGCACAACTCACCTAATCGGCCCAAATGGAAGCCAGATGACATCCCACCTAAATCTTGGCAGCCTATTTCAAATACGATCAGATTAGCAAGTTAATTATCTTCAACTATGACTTGAATCATTCGTATGTAAAACTTAGCAGACTAGTACAACAGGCAGGCCAAGATCAAAGTGCTTCTACTTATTTGACGTAAAAAGTTTCAATTAGAAGAATACAAAAACTACAAGAACATGGAAGCTAAAGGAAAAACCAACTCTATTAAATGTCATTTCACAGGATTTCCATTTGTAAACAACCAAAGAACTATTCTTATGTGTAGATTTCCTAGGCACTCTACACTTCCTACATACCTCAGCATGTAATGCAGCCAGAAAACAGCCAGCACCAGCCCAACAACGCATGAATACAAAATATAATGCCTGCGATACTCGGAATCACGTAGTAGCCCTATGATGGCGACTGAGCATGTTAAAACAGCTGCCCAATCTGTTAAATGATCACAACTTAGTGAAATGGTAAATCTTATATTACACAGCAACAGGAGCAATTTAAATAGAAGTATGAGATTGCAGGTCCTTAAATCCTAGATGCAGCAAGCCAGCAATAGATAATATTAGTCCTTAGGCTTTTAAGGAGCTAAAATAGGAAAAAAGCCTTTCAGTTACATGCTACAACCATAAGAAAGAATTTCTTATGCAAATTGATAATTCAGTTCTAGGCTTTATAGAACAAGAAAAGAGCCACCTGGTAGACAAGCAGATGCTGCATCGGGATAAAGTAAGCGACAAAAGTAACATCAAAGGACATGCATCACGCTGAGCATACTGGATTTCCCTTACATCTAAGCATTAAAAACTAAATTCAAGAAAGTGATGACATTGAATAAATGAAAGTGGTGTATCCATTCTCATTTATTCTCAGCTGAACACCAGATAAGTATATCCTATTAAGATAATAAATATTTTAGAAATTTTGGAGGGACCAAAACCTCAAGTTCAAAACTTTGATCCAAGTAACACCCCCAAGTATGCATCGTGGGGCCAAACATCATCAGCCAATGAAGAGCACAAGAAAACATAGTAAGGATCAAAGAAAAGAACCTGCGGATACTACCATCCAGGAATCTATATCTTCCATGAAGTAAGCATGATATCTCTGTTAGTCAATAGAAACATAAGTTATAGATGTCTCACCGTTTGAAAATCAAACAAAGTTAGTTAAATATCCAAAATTCTTGCTCTAAAATCATTACTTCCAACTTAGTTGCGGTAAAAATTATGTCTTTGTGAATAAATACGATCAAATTGAAATTCAGCTATGACAACCTTAGCCTTCCCGAGAAAGTCAACATATGAATTTCAACTTAAGATTACAAACTGTCTTAAGCCAGCATGTAGCCTTTCAGCCCCGTGAAACGCCACTTACTAATGCAAATATGCTGAAAAGCCTTAATGGGCAATGAAGTTCATGCTTTGCTTCCAGAAATTAATTAGAAATGTCAAGTGTCAATCTTTTCGGAAAATAAATATGCAAGGGAAACGTTTATTAATTCAAAAATTGATACCAATTCCCATGGAGACGTTGCTTGGCGGAAGATGGAGTATAGAAGAAATGCAGCGTAGCAAGAGAGAAGCCCAGCAAAAACTCTCTACCAATAAATCAAAGCGTAGATATTTAGAAGGACCCACTCGGATTTCTGGCTTCAAATGATAAAAGAAGAATATATGATTACAAAATTTACCCTCCATATAAGAGATTGATGTGCTTGTGCCTTCTCAAGTGATCGAACTAACTCTTCTTGCTCTGCAAGGTTGGGGAAAACAAAAACAGATTGTAAGTGCACTTGCTGCTTTGATTTTTGAAAATCGAATCTCAGGAAGTCGAGAGAGACCGTGGACGTCCATGGGACGAAAATCTTCATCGTCCCGAGTTGGAAGAGAGAGATCTTGGTCACGATAATTTCGCCAATTTTTGGTCAGCTTCTTTATCACCATGATCCCCTGTTGTTCGCTCTCCTTGCTCGTGCATACGGTGCAACGACTAAAAATGGGGTTCTAGAAATGAATTAGGTGTTTGCCTAACAACTTAACAGCTGTTTTTTAGCTTAATGACTTTAAAAGTTAGTTATTGGTGTGTTTAGTATTTAATCTTAATAAGCTAATTTTCAAAAGCTTTGGAAGAGAAGTTTTTGAGATTAGTTATTTAGCTAATGATAATATTACTTTTCACTTTATTTTTTACTTTTGTTCTGTGTATTTTTAAAGTTAATTTTTTTATCAAACAATTATGTCGTAAATTTTGGAATAATATAATAAAAAGGTTAATTAAACTTTTTAATATTTAGTTAATTTTATAATATTAGTTTATATTTTAAAATATCATAATATTAAATTTTCGAATATAAAAAATCACATCAAATCAATAGTTTTAATATATAACTATTATATATCGTATCTATGTCATACTATATTTATAAATATTTTTAATTTACTAAATAATAAAATTTATACATATTATATAGAAAATTACTAATATGATGTAGCTCGCTACATCATTTATATTAATAGAGAATTTAATGTTGAAACATTATTATTATTATTATTATTATTAAAGTTATAAACTTAATTTTTTAAAATTAAAATATTTAAAATTTAAATTCTTATAAGAATATTCAACGAAATATTAAAAAATATAATATTCATGCTTTTATAATATTTTTTAAAAGTATGCCCTCATAAGTCATTTTATAGCTAATACTAAATAGCTAATTTTACTAAACATATTTAATAAATAGCAGATGATATTCGCCGGTCAAATCAGTTGATATAATCAGCGATCAGCCAATTGTTGATAGATTAAACTAACAACTAATGCAGTATGCTGGCTTTAAAAAATTAAATTCATAACTCCAATAAAAAATATCAGTCATATGGTCGATTTATCTGATTTAATCAAAAAAATTTCAATCCTTCAAATTTTCAATTTATTATTAAAAACTTAATTAATCAATAAATTTTATTAATTAATAATTTTTATAAGTTAAAATAAATAAAATAATTTTTAATTAATAATTTATTTTTTAATTAAACTTTAAATTTTTCGATAAGTAAAAGTTCTTTAATTTTATTCAGTGTTTACTGATCTTATATTGTTATTGTTGGGGTAAGGGTGTGTAATGTTGACCATCTCCAAATTTCGAGTATTAGCGAGATTTATACCGAATGTTATTGTTATTGTTATATTTAGCTGATTTTATAATAGTTTAATATCCGTTAAATCTTCTAAACTTTAAATTTTTTATCTTACTAGTTTAAAATAACTTTAAAATAATTACCACTAAATGTTTTTATTTACATAATTGAAAACCTCTATAATTAAGGATAACAAATACGAGGAGAGGGGATAACAATTTATTTTTTATTTTTAAAAAATTATTTAAAAATTTTATATTTAAAGAAATTATTTAATAAATTAAGTTAAAATTTAATTTTATTTTTAAGTATATAATTAATTGCTTATATATTAGGTTTAAAAAATTTATCACTTAATAAATCAAATTAAATTCAAAAAATTATTAATTATTTTTTTACAAAATCACGAAATTTATACTTGTAATGAAATATGTGCAAAAGGAAGCCCGATAAGAGCCCACACAGAAATCGGTCCATGCCTCAGCTCCTGCTTATATAAATATAATAACCTAATTCTAATTACAAGAGACGCTGCAGAAGAACCCTAACTTAAAGCCGCACCAACAAGAAGACATGGGTAAAGTTCACGGCTCGTTGGCTCGTGCTGGAAAGGTGAGAGGCCAAACTCCCAAAGTCGCTAAGCAAGATAAGAAGAAGAAGCCTCGCGGCCGTGCTCACAAGAGGATGCAATACAACCGCCGATTTGTCACCGCAGGTAGGCTTCTTTTTATTTTACGTGTTTTTTAGTTCTAGATCGAAGCTCTGATTAATTTAATTATCGATTTGAGTATAATCTATTCACATGGGGAATTCTGCTTTGTTCTTTAGATTGCTCTTGTTGATTTCTTTACGTCGCAATATTTTCTATTTGTGGATGCCGGTTGCAAAATAGTTATGGTTTTTGAACTACGATGTATACGTTAAGGATAGTATGACTAAATTAATTGGTTTTCTGATTTTGAGACATTGAATACGAATTTCATGATAATGTCAGAGGGAGATACATTGGTATCTTCACAGGTTAAGTTATGGTTTGGACATAAAAGCTTACACCCCTTCATCACACAGTCGTGATTTATGTACAATTTATCTTTAATCGTACGATGCTTGCGGCTTAGGTTTTGAGCACTTTTTACAGTTCTTGGAAACGCGTTGTCATAATGGTTGATAATCGATGTTGATGGTGGATTAACGTTTTTGTTGTTTTCTTTCATAATGCAGTTGTTGGATTCGGCAAGAAGAGAGGACCCAACTCGTCTGATAAGTAAAGCTCTAGAGAATGGTGAATTACTGTTAGTTATGTAGGGGAAAGGTTTTGTTGGTTGCCTTCTTAATCGTCCTTTGTTTTTTTTTCGAGTATTGTTATATTATTTTCAGTGACTTATAAGTGTTAAAACTTTGTTGAGGGCACTAGCTCTTTTTGTTAACAAGGAATGACTTGATTTTCTTACATATATGTTACTCTTTTGTTAATGTTGAGGGATTATCTCCTCTTCAATCCAGTAAATTCTTGATGCAATTGTGCACTTCTGCATTTTCTGGATATCATGTACAGAAATTTTAGCAGTGAGCACAAGCATTTTCATCCTTGACATGGTTTTCCTAATAAGCTTTGTAAGTATTTTGTGAAGTGATATAGAGATGAATTCAGCGAATGATCTGGACATGTTTTTGTCACATGTTTATTTATCTGAGTAATAAACTGAAAGCAAAGAGAGAATTGTTAAAGATTAGATATGATCCATTTAATGCGACTCATCCCAAGCTTTTGAATGGCTTATTGAAAGCAATCAAAAGGTCATTAATTTAAATTTTGCTATTTTCATTTCTGCTAAATTTATGATAATGTTTCAGTGGAGGATTCATGATATATTGTATTTGTGTACAATTGAAAAGTATATGATTAGTTAGTGGAGGATTCATGATATAGTGTTTGTGTACAATTGTGAAGTATATGATTAGTTAATGGGTTTTACTCATTAGCTTAAAGATCTTAATGGTTTTATAGGATTAAGTAACTGCTTCCTTCTTCTCGTCACTTTCTTCTCGATTCATATCACCTTGAGATTTAATACGACCGTGCAATTGGCCATCCAATGTAGGACTATGTGTGTTGTTTTGGACCTGTGATTAAAACATGTGAAGTAACAAAAGCTTAGGGAACCAAGTTAACTTCTTTTGCTAGGCGCTGTCTTTGGTGGTTCATTATCGACGGGCAACGTAAGTGACTGGTTGCCCGTCATTGAATGAAAGTCGAGCCAATGATAGGGTTCAGATTTTCTGTAGCTAACATCGTGTTCGCGGCATAAAACGACGTCGTTGGTTTTGGGCATAAATAGATGTTAAATGACTTGTTTTTGTCGGGTGGAGAGGATCTGTGGCCCCAATGATAAGTCTGTGATTTGGAAACGCATGTACCAATGTGTGTGGATCTTGAGTGTCGTGTGAACTCTTTTTAAACGCCTCCGTGCTCCTCGCAGTTTTCCACCTGCCAAGTAAATCTTAGGCTCACTTGTGTTGATTCAAGGAAGCACCCTCAAGATAACAGTAGAATGGGAACCAAGTTCCACTGTCGTATATCATAACCAGTAATGTCTATTGTGACTGTTGAACAAATAGTTTACCAAATTAATGTCAGTAATCAACTGATAAACTGAGTGCTTAATCAGTATGTGGACGTAGTAATTATATTTTCGTGAGATCAAGCTGTGAAGGAGGGCGTGAAATTAAGAATAAATCAAATATGTCAAGTATCAATTACTTGATTATGAATTTAGACTTAAGTTTTAGGCAATAATTTAAAATTAAAGTATATCAGTTTAATTAAAACAATTGTGAACGGATTAATTTTTTATTTAATTCTTTATAATAATTTTTATATATAATTGATTTATTTATTAGAAAATTGGTTAAATTACTATTATTTTGTCAAATTAATTCTTTTTTTTAGGCAAATACGAGGTCAATGGCCTAGTAATAATCAACTTAAAGAACACATAAGCGAGGTACAAAAACTCTAAAAATATCTCCATTGAGGAGTGAGATGATGTCCTAGTGAAGCTGCTTATAGTGGCTTTGTAAGGAAAGACCATAATTCACCAACCAGTTTGCACAACTATTGCCTTCGCGATACACATGCAGTACGCGAATGACGATATTCTTACTTGTCGCCTCCTGGATGGCTCGAAAGAGTCCCCTGATGTGAAGTGAGCCCACCGTAGATTGCGTGATGAGGATGAATGTCGCGCTAGAGTCCAATTCTAAGATAGCTTGGCGGATCCCCAAGAGTTTTGTCAAGCGCACCCCATCAAGTGCTGCCCAAAGCTCAGCCACTATAGCAGTAGAAATGCCCATCTTGCGTGTGAATCATGCCTGCCACCGCCCCAAGGAATCACGGATCAAGCCACCATAAGCCAAAGCTCCCGGTGACCCCTTCGCCACTCCATCCGTGTTGATTTTGACCCAATCCATTAGGGGAGGTTGCCATCTTATCCACAACCAATGTTTTCGTGGTGTGTGAAGATGTGTCAAATTAATTCTTTTAGATGTGTGGCATAATCGAAAATTTAACCAAATGATGGTAGGGACAAACTCTTCAGGAGGGTAAAGGATCAACTGAGACAGCAAAGGAGTCATCTCTTGTGAAGTCGAGTTTCAGATGTGCTTTTTTACTCGACACATTACAGCATGTTTGATTCAATGGAATAAGTATTATATTCCTAGTGTATTCCTGACAATTACCTATTCTTGTGTTTGGTTAGAAAAAGAGAGTTATAGTAGTTATTCTCAGGTTTAATTATTCCCAGACCTTGGAGAATAGCTGAAGAAGGCATACCCTTGTCTTTACCTATTATGGGTATGTCAGAATAAACTTTATGACGTTGAGGACTAAAATATCCTTGTCTCTCTCGCTCTCGTCTTCACGCTCTTGTCTTCAAACTCTCTTCTCTCTCGCTCTTCACGCCTTCTTCAACATTTCTCTACCAGTTGCACGAATTAGGTATGTTTCTTGTAAACCTAACTTCGTCGCATTTTTTTTTGGGCTATCAATGTGGTTATTTAGCTTACCTCATCAGCTAAATAGCTTTTGTGATGCTTATTTGGCCTTCTTGTCTCTTGCAATCAACTTGATTTTCTTTTGGAATTTATCTGCTTCCTGTCTCTTCCTTGTATCTGTGCGAGTCTTTCTATTTGATGAAAGGTTGTAACAGCATGTGTGTTCCCTTTTGTGATAGTCAAGCAGTTGGGTCAATTTGTTTAAATGTGTTTGCATCAACTTGTTTAAAATTGGAGTGAAAAATCAACTGAACTGTTTGGGATGTGTTAATTGCTAATTGATATGATTGAAGGGTGTCTGAGTTATCTGGGTGGTATGAATTATGTTGAAGTTACGCTATCTGTGTGGTATTAACATGGATTGTAGGTTGTCTACGTTATTTGGGTTATAACACTGACTAGAAGAGTTTCGTCCCAGATAGATTTCCATTAGAGCAAAAAGTAGAAGAGGAAACCATTGGTAGTTAAAATTGGTTGTGAATGAATTTAGATATTGACAAAATTTTTATTTCTTTCAATAGGTTATATGGTATGAATGTAGTTGGAGAGATTGGTTCCCTACGTTATCTTCATGTTGTAGAAGATAGGAAAATTTGTTAATCATCTTTAGAGAGAAGATTATTACTGGTCTTAATAGAATTTCATCCTCGACAAACTTGTTAGAGCGTTGATAAATTGTTGTTGGTTTTTAAATATGAAAATAGAGAATAAGGCTTAAAGTTGAAAAGAAATAAATGTAAAGCATATATAGTAGTGCATAGTCTCAAGCACAAGTAAAGGGATATATATAGTAGTATTATATGTAAGGCTCCAAATTGTACTTAGTTAGAATGTTACATGTTCATGAAAGTACATGTATGATAGGTGTTAAAATTTGTGATATGATTGAGAATTGCACATGTCTTGAATTTTGGATCATACTTTGAGTTGGAATTAATTAATACCATTAGGGAATCGAGGTATTAAAATGGACATTTGGAATAGGAAAATTGTCAACTGTAAAGACAAGTTAGTACATGAAAATTAGTATGACTAAGTCTATACTTTGAATGAAATTTGACACCATTAGTTGAATGACAAATGGACCAATGATTATGTGACAAGTGGACTAATCGTGGAGTGACATGTGGACTAATCATTTAATGACACATGGCAACATTCATTAAGTAATAAATGGCCTAATGGAAGCTTATGAGTTATTGACATTTAGCATAGCTAATACATTGACATTTGGCACTATTAGTTGAGTGACAAGTGAACCAATCTTTGAGTGACATGTGGAATAATCATTTAATGACACATGGTAGTATTTATTAAGTAACAAATGACCTAACAGATGTGTGACTTATGGCAGCTTAAAGGGGGGAACAAATGTGACAAATGCTTTGGTGACATGTGCTCCTCCAAGATTAGGACACCTAGTAACTTAGGTGTCAAACTTGCTAGAAATTTATGCAACCTTTATTGAAACTTCTCCATCGAAACTATCCCTCTCCTTCATCTCTGAAATTTTGCTGAAAATTCGTGCATTATCACTCTAAATTCTTAACCAAATATTGCATTAAGAAAGTAGATTATGTTATCTTCTATGTTGTCTTCTTGGTGCTAAGATTTGCACCTTGATTTCAGACTTGTGTTGGTTGCTTGGAAGGACTGGAATAGCTGGTTCTTTGGAGTTGAATTTGAAGTTAAAGAGGTAAGGGAATTCTAAACTTAGTAGCTTGTATTAATATAAGTTGTATGATAATTGAATTAGCATGGAATATGTGTTAAGATGATGAGAAATGAATACTGGAAAATTGATATTTGTGTGATAATTTCTGGTTTGCTTTTGAAGTGTAGAAGAGATTGATTTGTAAGTTAGTGAAATGAAATAGATGTGGAATTAAGGCTTAAATAAGGTGGAATTGAAGTGGAATTGATGAACTATAGTGAAGGGGTGTTGAAGGTGTATGACAATTGTAGTGGTTCTATTGAATAGACTTATGTATTTTAGCCATAACTTGACCTGTAGTTATCCAAATGGGGTGATTTTAATTGTCTATTAAACTAAACACATATGTCTAAAATTTTCATGAAGGAATTGAATTTTATTTCTATCTTTGAGGGTTTTGAAATTTCGGCTTGAAGTTGAATATTGATTGTTGTCCCTGTTTGAGAACAATCTGTAATATTTTGAGTATAACTCTATAGATACTTAATGCATTAATTTTATTTCGTTAGAAACTTAAGAAATGGAAGAACAATTTTTTAGAATAACTTATTGCCCATAAACCTCAGTTTCTATGTCAAAATGGCCATACAAAACTGACTCGAAACTTATCCTGAGAAAATTTGGAAAAAGAATAGGAAGGTGAAAAACTTGGTTTTGTGCAATTGTTGACATATATAAGGTTATGGCTTTTTAACAATAATTTAATTAAACTTAATTAAGATTAAAAATGAACCTAGAGGATGTTAGATTAATGGAGTAAAAGATAATTGAGTTATGGTTTATTAATGGAGATAATTACTTAAAGAATGTGAGGTTAATTAATAATGTGTCTAATGTTGAAAAGAACGATGGGTCTAAAGATGAATGTGTTCTTATGAATACCACTGTGTTTTAAAAGGTTTATGTGATGTGAATTGAATATGATTGTTTACAAATTGGGACTTTTTGTCATGATATGGAATGGAAAATACATAATGCCTTTAATGGTACATTATTACAAATGTTTATGCTTATAAGGTATGATTAGTTGAATGTGCATATATATAAGTTCAATTTGAGGAAAGTGGAATAAAGACATAACATCTTTTGCTTGTGATTGCGAAATCTGAAATAGATTATTTTAAAACTATCAAGTTCTAGTCGTGGGTAAATAGGCATGCCTAAAAGGGTCTGCAGCAGCTCTTGGACACATGCAAGGTGTCGACACTTTGGTGTCTCCTGATAATGATACTTCGGTATCTGAGACATAAGTCTCTCCTGATATTGACACTTCAATGTCTCCTGATAAGGACATTTCGGTATCGAGACATAAGTATCTTCTTTTTTGTGATACCAATAGATATCTCCTGTTCTGGTTCCATTACCCACTTCTGTAAGAAGGATAGGCAAGCTAATTGGTTTACTGTTTTGATAAATGTTCAATTATGATATAAGCTAAGTTCAATTCTGATATAACTAAATGTTATTATGATATAAGAAATGTAACACCCCACTCCCGCTGGATCCGAACCCGATATCGATGGTGATACCCGAATCCGTGCCCCGCGAGAATGGCGT
>JANQBM010000008.1:2985869-3000713 GCA_025594535.1 Erythroxylum domingense
CTGCTTTCGTTCCAAGTTCCAACGTTTTAAATAATTAAATACACTTCTTTTTAAGAATTAAATGAACAAGACATGAAATCAAACATCAATTAAATAATCATGCAACAAAAACGTGTATATGAAATGGGAAGATGTCGGTGATAAACAAAAGCTAATATATATGGACACTTCATCTTTATGATTTATGTAAACCACATGCCTGAAGGAAGCAGCTAAGCTGGTGCAACCCTCATCTAAAAGAGAAGATTTCTCTATTATTCCTGATATGAAATGGGAAGATGTCGGTGGCCTTGATTATATAAGGAAAGAATTGGACCCGCAGATTAGAATAACTCTCACAACTCTAGTTGAATATTTTTTCATCTGTGCGACCCCTCAACACTGACTCATAATGAATTAGAAATTGGATTTTTCAGGTTTCTTTTGCTAGACTCACATCTTATTAACTAAAGTTGCCTTCATTCCATTTTATTGTCTAAATTTGAAAACATTCTATCTTTTATACACTATGAGTTTCAAACTTTTTAAGATAATCTTGTTCATATATCCTTTAAAAGCTTTACTTCACAAGCTGATGTAGCTGCTGATTTTTGATCCATGACTTGTATAGACAGACTTTTTTTAATTTTCACTTCTATCTAAGATTGTGATAAAAAATTAATTAAAAAATATTAATCTTTAATAAATTCTACATTTACATACTTTTTAATTCCTAAAATGACTGGGCATTATACCACTGCGCATATGCGCAGTGATAGCCTGCTAGTTTGGTCATAAGAGCTTGAGCTTCCTTAAAAGCAAAAGTGAAAACCGAAAAAGACAAAGGCAACACGACTGCGTTTTGATCTGGCGGATAGCCATATGGTTATCTTCAACCTCCACTAGACAACTTACAAGTCGTGATAATATGCGGGACCCCTGGATTGATATCAAATGAAAAGTTGACGCGTGTTAAAACTTAAAAAGACTTCAACAGTTCAACCTCTTGAAGAAAAGGCAAGGCAGCTTCTCACGTCTACCACGTCAACAACACGCTTAAGAAATTCCCAAATAAAACTTTTTCCCCGTCCCTCTCTCTACCTCTCCGATTTGTCATCGAAAACCCTAATCGCTTAATTCGATTCGATCTTTAGAATCATTTAAGCTATCAACTCTACAGGTTCGTGTCTTAGATATGCTTTTGTTCCAACTATTTGATTGTTCCTGATTCAATAATTGTTTCTTTCTAGTTTCTACTGTATAACAACAGATCGGGCGTCGTCATTATGATTAGGGTTATATTTGATCTTATAACGTTGAATTCGTTTGTGATTTAGGAGATCGGAGGATTTTTTAGTCGGCGAGCTAATAAGCAACCATGTTTAACCGGCTGTTTGGAAAACCCAAGCAAGAAGCCAATGCTTTAACCACGATTGACAAATTAAATGAGGTAAGATTAACATACGACTTCTTTCCTCTCTTTTAATTTGATTGTGATGCCTGTATTTATATGTTATTTCTTCTTTTTTTTCCGCGCCTTAATTATTTCTACGTTTGCTGCCGATGTCTTCAATCTAAATTGATTTTGATAGGGCCGAGAATTGGGGTTCAACTTGTGTTGCGCCTTTGAAAGAAAATATACTGGAAACTTTTTAGTCCATAAGTTATATGGGATTTGTGGTCTTTGACGTAGTAGTTCGAAGAACTGAGACCATTGTTCGGTACTTTTTTTTCCATACCTTATGCAATTAACATGGAAAAGTGGCAACTCTTCGCTCTTATCTGGTTTTATCTATATGCGTCGGGCCTTTTCTCTTCCAAGATTTATGTTTATTGAGAATCATGCAATTTTGGGCAAGGCTAACGGATATTTTGCTTTAATTTTTTTACTTGATTTGTTGGGCTTTCTTTGAGACTATTGATCATGTGTTTGTTGTTCTTCTCTTGTAAAACTATGTCTAAATTGTTTGCTGTGTGGATTATAGACACTTGAAATGCTGGAGAAGAAGGAAAAGGTCCTCCAGAAAAAGGCGTCTCAAGAAGTTGAAAAGGCCCGGGATTTCACTAGAGCAAAGAATAAGAGGGGTATTGTTTTAAACAAATTCCTTGCTACATGGAAATGTTGCTTGTAAATTTTAACTTCCATATTGGGATAGCCAGAGTTTTTTGTTTTAAAAGTTATAAAGATTTTCCGTATCAATGGCTGGGTGACAAATGCCTTTGAAATTAAACACCTTTTGTTTTCAGATTTTTATTCTGAATTTCCTGTTTAAGGCATTGTAATTGGTTTCACTTGCCACTTAATTTACATCTTCGCTTCTTCTTTGCTCCAAATCAATTTTATCTGTCACGGTGTTCATGGAAATCTTGCTCTCTTGTCTGGTAAATACTGTTTGATGGTTTCTCTATGCAGCTGCCATTCAATGTCTTAAGAGAAAGAGGTTATATGAACAACAAATAGAACAGCTAGGAAATTTCCAGCTGCGGATCCATGATCAGGTAAGTTTGTATTTCAACCATTTTTTTATGGTAACAACTGTATTTTAAAGAAGAAGTGCTTAAAATTGATTATATTTCTGTTTTTGTGACATAAATATCTATGTTACAGATGATAACATTAGAAGGTGCAAAAGCCACTACTGAAACTGTGGATGCATTGAGAACAGGAGCATCTGCAATGAAGGCAATGCAAAAAGCTACGTATGTGTCATCTATTTGTACTTTTCATCTTCCTAAGTTAATGCTTTTCTGTAGGATATATCCATTATATTGTACAACCATGTGGTTTTCACATTAAACATACTTTTTCCTTTTACTATCTACTTTCATCGGCTTCCATCATATCCAACTTATCTATGAAATCATATTGAAACACTGAGATTTGCACCTTATGTAGGTGCATGAACTGCATGTAGTTTTATAAACATGTGGTGATTATTGTTAATTGGGAAATGAATAAATTTTCAGGAACATTGACGATGTGGACAAAACTATGGATGAGATCAATGAGCAGACTGAGAACATGAGACAGATTCAAGAAGCATTATCAGCTCCCATTGGTGCTGCAGCTGATTTTGATGAGGTCATTTTTATTAATTGATGCAACCGGATTATTTTATAAAGCAATTTACTTCAAATTGAGCATTTTTTGGAGTGCCTTAACCTTATTCGTATTTCAGGATGAATTGGAGGCAGAGCTAGAAGAATTAGAAGGTGCTGAGTTGGAAGAGCAGCTTCTTCAGCCAGCAACAACAGCTCCAGCAGCCCCAGTGCAAGTTCCAGCTAGGCAACCAGCTCGTCCAGTTCCTCAAAAGCGTACTGCTGAGGAAGAGGAACTTGCTGCCCTACAAGCTGAGATGGCACTCTGAAAAGGTTTGGATTTTTAGCCTTTTGTGACTGTATTTGCAACTTCTTTTAGTTTTGAATATGAAGCTTTTTCTTTCTGAAGATCATTTAAGCCTTATTGTCAATTTTTGGAAAATATTGAGCATTCTCTTAGTGAAGATCCATCAAACTTGTGCATATATTCTATGATGAAGATAAGCCATTTCTTTTATCAATTTAAGCTTGAATGTTGAGTTCTGGAAATATTAGCAAAGCTGTAGCTTTTACTTTTGTGCTCCTTGCTCCCAGTTTTAGTGTTTCTAGTTTGATTTGTTGTTGGACAACTGCAGGTGTTATTATTGGAAGTGACAAAGGGCTCATCCAAAGATTGCCAGTGTTGTACAACGGAGCACCAACTACTCTTTCGAAGGCGTTCCTTTGTGCGTTGAACAATGTACATAAAATATTGGGTGAACTAAACAAAGTCCCCTTCAATATTTGTACTGTGCGTTTGGAGCGTTGAGTTTGCCATCATTTTTCTTTTGTCCTATTACAGAAGTTTCTATTCCGTGGGGTCTTCATAGCTAATGTTATCGTCTATTCTATATTTTACCTACCAACTCGGTAAGTCAGCTCTACTTGGTGAATAAACCGACGTTTCTTTTTGAGTTCAATATGCTTTTGATTTTACCTTTACTAATCAAATGTGCATTTATTGGAGAGTTGTGTCCGCTGTATCAATGATGGGTGTAGGGTTGGGATAACAGGTTTTCTGCTTGAACTTTAGGTTGGGATAACATGGGTTTTCTGCTTGAACATTAGGTTGGGTTCGATTTTCATCCTCTGCACGTGCAAGTGGAAAAAAAGTTCCTAAAACTGTATAATCTGCTGAAGCTGAACTCAATATTGCAGCTTTCACGAAAAAAAACCAACAGCTTCAAATCGTGAATTTGCTGACCGACCTGATCATCAACTATAATTATACCATTAAGGAATAAGCTTTATCGTTTCCAAAACGCGCCAAATATAGCTCAGAAACTGAATAAACTGCGAATAGAAAGTAAATGGATGAGAAATTTTGAGAAATAATTAGCCATGCTTTCAGATTGAGGGGGAACTTTAGGTGATATGACGTGAAGTTTGGCAACTGTGTATAAATAAAAACAATTTATTTGAGGACGGCAAGTGAAAGGTAATGATCACATCATCAATTCAAGAATCTAACAAAATATCTGCCACGACAAGGGAAATGCCACATTATTGTAGGGCTTCGTGAACCAATTAGAAAATATTTCTGGCGAACCTAAGCCATGCGTACTACAGTGCACACCATCCTCATGTAAGATCGCAATAACGATTGAAAGTGTAGAAATCATTCATCCCACTTTGGTATCTGGTCAAGTCTACGATTGCCTGTTTGCCCGTACAACAGCTGCAATCTTCGAGTCTTATATTCAATGGACTACACATAAGTGATCACTCACCAGGAATTGTCTTTCTACTCAGTTCCTTCTCTGTGCGAGTGGACCTGAAGAAGATCGTTGACAAATTTGATTCAAATTTTAAAGCACCAACGCGGAACACTATAACTATTGAACCAAACACAGAGAAAAAGGGAGAGATTGACAAACAACATAGTGAGTGGAGATCCACTGTGATTTATGAATGGAACACAGTCCACCAATGGCAATACCCAACAGTACCTAAAAGCTTCTTTTTTTTTTCTAATGGCTAGGATGTGATTCTTTTTGTAATGGTTGTACCTAGTATTATGAATACGTAAACAGATAAACGAGTCTATATCGCCTAAGAATTCCCTTCGGCTATCTGATCACCAATTGAGGCTGATGGAATCATTGGCAAAAGTTCCAAATAGTCGAAGTCATCTGTTATTCCTATCTGCAATTTGATAGAAAGAGCAAAATGTCAGCATCTAGACAAAAAGAAACAAATTTTAAAGGACCATATAGTTGTTTTTGTATATATGTATATTTATCTGCATGGAGGGACTAAGATAAAAGTGAATCCAGTGTAAGTTTCAAGAGAGAGACAATTATGCATCCAACCATGTCTAGCAAACCCCTCTACACTGTCAATGGTAATAATCCTGTCTAGCAAAGATTTTAATATTCTTGGTTTGTGTACCACGCTACTGTGAATTGAAACTATCAAGCAGATTATGTAAAATGTCAAGATGGATGACTGCCAACAAGAACTTGAGTACACCAGTCAGCAGAGCTAGCAATGATTGTGACATAAGAGATAGAACTAACTGTGTGGCCAAGTTCTAGATAAAGGCATTTGATATGATGGAAGACGATAAAACCTACTTCCTTATACATGTTTTCCAGCTGTTCTTTGGCCTCAGGAAAGTTATTTGAGCACCACTGTCGTAATGTGAAGATGTTATCTGCAGGGTTAATTAACTTTATAAAATGCTTGAGTTCAGACTTCCATTGAATTGGACAGGAGAATTATAGTATGTAGATGGTAAAACCTGTCCATCTATTCGCTGCTCCATGGGCAACTTCAATAGCTGTCTCTGCATCATACAATTGAGGAATCAAAATGAGCTTATTAATTATTTTTAAGTGTCCATTCTCAGAGTTATGAAAGGTGTTCAAAATGCATAAGAAGATAAGATTAAAATCATTTGAATAAACATAAGAACATGGGCAGCTCCTTAACTCATTGCTTCAAAAGTAGCAGGATCATTGTCTGCATAGTGGCCCATTTCCTCCTGATCAATTAGACCAATTAGAATCAGAAATTCTTGTTGATATCAACTTAGGTAGATGAAAATGATTGTGTTTTACCTTCAGTTCGTTATGCTTTAACTCAATGGATTTCAGCTCAGCTAAGGCGTCTTCGCGTTCTTCCTATTAAAAATTCAAGTTAGATGAAGAGCCTGAAGACTATCTAAATATTGCCAAATCTCGTGAATTTAATAAACCTTGTCATACTCACAGAATCTTCACGGCCCTTCTTTAAGGCATTGCACTGATCATTAAGTTCTGCATGCCGCTTTTTACTGCTTTGTAGATCAGACTCAAGTTTGCGATATAAATTTCTCAACTTTTAAATAAAACAAAAGTGTTTCAGAAGAACTATTGAAAACTTGTGGAAAAATATTCCAAAATAAGGCATCTGAACCCATACCTGATTTCCAGCACAGCTGGGAAGACTCCAAAAGTATACCTGAAGATTCAAAATTATGAGCCCAATCATATGCCAACATAGCTTGTTGGATGGGACACCAGAAAAGAAAATTCACAACTTTGCAAACACACAAATGCAAGCAGGACTGAGTTTGCAACATAGCCCATAAGCACATGGTGAATTAAATCTAACTTAAGGATTCAACATGAAAAGGTTACTCACTGAAGTTCCTATCTTATCCTTTAAAACAAGGTCATCATCCACTAAACTCTGGACAACATCTTTCACAGATTGACTAATCACGCCTTTCTTTGGGCCCAACTTCTCTAATTCCTTGAGCTGAAGAAACGAAACAAACTGTATGAATTGAGGATTTCCCAAAGGACAGAATGCTTAAAATATACAAAATTGAATATGAAACTTCACTCTCATGATGGTGTATATTAAATTATTTTCATTTGTTTGTCGGTTGGTTAAACATGATGAAGTGGTTCAAATATCACTCTACAAAGATGCATCGTTTAGGAAGCAGGAGTGACTGAAAAATTATTGTCAAAAGAATAACCGGTTTTCCTTTGGCAATCATAGCAACATTCTCGGACTAGGCAAAGACCAGTAAGCCATAGTCAATTAAACATCACTACATAAACCACATAGCACTTAAAAGGGAGTCCATGCATATCATTGAGCAAAGACATTTAACCTTTTTCTTGTCATTAACGAAATAAATGTAGCAATCGGTTGAAATAAATATTCAATTGCAGTCATGATCATCTTTTTCCCCATAATTTCCAATTTCTAGAAGAGAACAGAAAT
Source organism: Erythroxylum domingense (assembly GCA_025594535.1). Classification (NCBI taxonomy): domain Eukaryota; kingdom Viridiplantae; phylum Streptophyta; class Magnoliopsida; order Malpighiales; family Erythroxylaceae; genus Erythroxylum; species Erythroxylum domingense. Next base: position 2,993,148 of record JANQBM010000008.1, read on the forward strand.
GCAACAACTCAACGAAGACTAGTAAAACTGTAACTGAAAGATAAATTGTGCAACAAAAGGCATATATATATACACATATATAACGTAAACTTACGAGGAAGAAGTCCTGCGATTCGTAAAATATCTGAAGAATCTTCTCACGCTTTTCTTCCAAGGACAGTCCTCGTTTCTTAGACTGCGTTCAGATTCAATCAAAAAGAGAGACTAAGCTCGGGAACAACACGCCATCACAGATTTTCTAGTACATTACACTATCAACTGATTCACCACGTAATTAAACAGAGAAGAAACAGTTGCCACTTGAAAACGGAACCAAGGGCTAGGGGTTTGAGAGAAGAGAATACCATGGAGGATATCGAATACGAAGTCGTTTCACCTTAGAAGAAGAAGAAACAGCTGCGTGAATAACACAAGTGAGTTTCACTCTCTCTTGATGGGAAATTTTTGTATGCAAGAAGCTTCCAGCGTTAATTTTTCCACACGTCCACCGCCTCACTTGGCGCCAAGACTTGCCTCTCTGTTCATTTTTGAAAATCCTCCTCTTCTTCTTTTCCTTTTATAATATTATATCTATAATATTATTATTTTTTATGTCTAATTTATTATTTATTTATTTATATTTTTATTAGTAATCTATTATTTATCCTTTTTTTTTTTAATTCATGTGATAACGATAAGGGAAACTCGATTAATCTTGAATGAATCCACCTAAGCATTGGCATAGCTGCTTGGTGATTACAATTGGTCAATACACGATGGCCATCACTTAGGATGCCTTGAACAATGCCAACGAAGGAACACTATTGCTAGTCCTAAGTTGGGCTTAAATTTCTCCTGCTTTTAAAATTTGTGACGAAGAAGAAAATCATGAGAGCGAGAAAAGTACAAGGAATCAGAAAGAACCGAGGGAAAAGGTCAGTTGAAACTATAGCACATACACACCTTATAATTAGGTTTAATTTAGAGAGCGGTGACGATTAATAACTTTATAAAATTAACCTATTAAAATGATAAGTATTTATTCTCAATAAATATGTATATATTTAAGATTGTTATTTTAGTAACTGCTAAAATTTAAAAATAGACATTTGATAAGTACAGTTGTAGTTGCTGAAAAGAGATAAAAATTTAAAATGACTACAAAATTTATTGATTTAATAAACTATTAGTTGTTGTACAAATGATTAAAAAATATATTATTAATCTTATAAATTTAAAATTATAAATAATTAAATATTAAATATAAATATAAATAAAATAAAATAAATTTAACAAATAAAATATTTGGTAAAAAATATTATTAATTATATAAATTCAAATTATAAATAAGAAAATATTAAATCAAAATAAATAATAATAAATAAATAAATTTAGTAAATTAAATATTTCATAAAGTTATCGTTAGGTTATGAATAAAAAATAATAATTATCAGAAGGTTGTAAATGGAAAGTAGAATTTCTACCGCAGAATCACTTTCTTACCGCAACTTTCTTTTTACTTATCGATTTTTACGGTGGCAGCACACTTTCCTCCAACTTTCGATTATTTGAACGTAGATTCAAGCATGTGACTGCGTTTGAAAACTGCAATGAATAACTGTCTTACTACATTACAAATCCAAATACAGCCTTAGACTTCTTAAGTGTAGGTAGGTTTTTGTGGTTCGTTATTTTTTTAGGTGTATATTATATAAATTAATAATATATATAATAATAATAATTTTAAATCAAGTTATAAACTCTTATCAATATATCTTTACTCTTAATTAATAAATTTTTAAAAAAATTTAAGCTTTAATAAATATAATTCTAATCACGTGAATAGCAATATGATTGTTATGAATTTTATCATTTAATATTTTGTAAATATTTAATCATTTAAAACAAAAATATTTTACATTTTTTTATTTTGTATTTGCAAATTTTTATTAAATATTTTACATTTTTTATTTTGTATTTGCAAATTTTTATTAACTTCTTTATCAACTTCTCTCACGTCGTATTTCTCGAAAAAGTTATAAACACTAAATCAATATCAATTACTTTTTAATAACATTATAAATTATGTCATTTGTAAATATTAAAGTGTAAATTGATAATATAGACATGATCATTCCTGACGTTTGATGGGTCTTGGACAAAGTAGAAAAAGGGCTTAGATAAATCAACAATATATAATTATCTAAAATTTAAAACGTATTTTTATTATTAAAGAGGCTATCTTAAGCCTCTCGTAATTGAAAATTTTAATGGGTTGCAATAATTCTTAACATTAAGACTAAGAAAACAACTAAAAAAATCAAATGAAAAAATGTAAAGAAAAAAATTAAGAGATTTGTCTAGTTTTGCTTTTTATGAGTATTAAAAATAAATTGAACTCTATTTTACCCCATTTTATTTTTAATAGTGGTTTAAAGTGAGTTTTATTGTACCTCATTTTGTTCCTTACGAAATTAATAGTGAGTTTTATTTTGTTTTTATGAAAGTTGGACAGATGTCCTTCCTGTCCTTACCTAAGGCCACGCCTGATTATAGATAATAATTAGAACTATTTAGGTTGCATTTGGATTTGCAGTGCGGTGGAAATCAGTACTTATCCACCGTAGTTTTCAAACGCAGTCACGTATTTGAATTTGAGGGTAAACAACTGGAGATTGGAGGAAAGTACGGTGCCACTACAGAAATAGATAAGTAAAAAAAAGATTACAGTAGGAAAGTGTTTTTGCCATAGAAATTTTACTTTCCATTAATAATTTTCTAATAATTATTATTTTCTATTATTCCTGCAACTAATAGAAAGTAATTCCAACGTATGAACTTTATAATTTGATTTTATATGATTAATAACATATTTTTATGAAATATTTTATTTACTAAATTTATTTTATTTATATTTTCTTATTTTAATTTAATATTTTATAATTCATAATTTTAAATTTACATGACTAATAATATATTTTTTAGTTATTTATACAACAATTAATAGTTTATTAATCAATGGACTTTTTAATCATTTTATCCTTTTTCAGCAATCACAATTGCAAATACATAAATACTTATCATTTTAGCAAGTTATCAACTGTTAGTGCTTCTTCAAACCAAGCTTTAGAACTTATGTAAAGCATTAGGGAGTGTATAAAAAATTCATAATAATTAGAATACCGTTCGCGTGATTAAAATTACACAACTGAAATGTTACACGTCACAAATTAATAGTGTTGTAAAGAAATTTTGATATAAAATTAATGGACTTAAATTTAAATTATACGATTTTATAAGTTTTATGACGCCAATTATTACCAATAATAACGACCAAAATTATCTTAAACTTTAAGTAAAATGATAGGGCCAGCTCGGTTCATAGATTTGGAAAACATCAATGAGTTTAAGGACGAAAAAGGTTGGTTGATTATATATTATTATTGGATAAACAATATCTTGATATATGAGTTTTGAGAAATACTTCATAGAGAAGAATAAAAGTCATTATTCAAAGTGTCATGAACGTGATAGTGTCTATCATACCCGTGAAAAAATTGTTAGAGGCGTGACATGAGTGTCATGTTGCGACATTTATTTTTTGTTTTTTTTTAACAATATAATATAATTAATTAGAATATATTAACATTTGATATAAAAATTTAACAAATTTATATTTTTCATTTTTAGCAAAAAATATAATTAAATAAAATATATTAAAATATTAATTAGAATATATCAAAATTTGATATAAAAAATTTAACTAATTTTTATTTTTTAATTTTTTAGCAAAACAATATAATTAATTAGAATATATTTAAAATAAATATATTAAGTTTTGAAATAAAACAAAAGTTTGATAATTTTTTCTTTTTAGCAAAACAATATAATTAATTAGAATATATTAAAATTTGATATAAATTTTTTTTTCTGAAAATTAAAAAAAAACAAACTAATGACAATAAACAATAATAGTAATCATTTTTTATCCTAATTAATTATCATAATTATATAATAATTATATCCATTTCTGTTCACCCTTTAAACCGCCCTGTAATAGCTAATTCACAACTTCCGCCGTTCCTTATATTAAGTAGTTGTCTCGCATTTGAAAATTATGTTTGCTATCATCGGCACTGATGACCATTGGCTTCCACAGTGGTGGCGCAGCCTCCCCGACAACAAGTCCATTGTATGGGGAGATCGCTTGTTTAGCTTGTTTTGGGGACAATAAACAATTTCTCCAAAGTCGTTTTACCATTGTTTTCTCGCAAGCTTTCTTGACTCGATTGTTGACCAAGATCGAAAAGTTGGAACATTTTCATTCTCTGCCTTTATTTTTGGCCAAAGGTCCCACAAGCTTCTAATAGAATAAGCTTGAATGAGATCCCAGGAAATCTTGTTCAAGCTAATTCCTCATTATACACATTTTAATATTATTGCCAAGTAGAGGGTGTGTCCTTACCCCTCAGGATTCATTTGGCTGCTGATATTATGCAAGGTCGAGATATCCTGACGTTTCTTTGATTATATATTAAGTTACGGTGGTTATGAGTTAATAGGATCATGAATGTAAAATCCAAAACCAGTAGTTTATGATGACTCCAACTCGGGAAGAATTTTCAAGGAATAAACAAACAGATGCACAGAACAGAGTCGTTGATTGCCACCTCAGATTGTGGCATTTTTCTTCATCTTTGAATGGTGGAAGAGCCAATGCGTGTTTCGTGACTACCGACTTTCAGAAGCAAAGCAAACATTGGTGACATCAACCGGGATCGTGTTTATCAAAGTTTCAACTTAAACCACTTGAGGAAACACTGAACCAAGTCTTCACCTGCCAAGTTTCTAAAACCAGTATAGAAACTAAAACACCCACATGACTGGTTCATTACTTCGTATGTACAATCCTCGGAAATCCAAAAGCACGTTTTCACAAAGTTATAGGTTTTACCATCAACAAAAAGCAATATATAGTTTTAAACGTTTTGATTCTAATGACAGCATAGCCATATCCTCTTTGGCGTCCTTCACTGATTTTAAGTCCCCTACAATTTGTGGAATATCTGATAAACAGTTCTAGAAAAAGATTATTCATTTGTTATGTTTTTAGAAAAGATAAGAGAGCTGATCAACTAGCTTCACTGCCCTTTTCCTGATCAGTTTAACTTAGAAGGTCATAGAAGGACTCAAATCCAAACTCCAATGCAATTTCATCATTCTGGACCGCAGTCCCACTGCTGGACCATGAAGTATGTTTGTTCTGTAAAGCTGGACAAGACGTTACAGAAAGACCTGAAACTTCATGGAGTGATGATGGGCTGCAGCTGTTACATCCACTACTTGTGCCAAGATTGGGAAAACACTGGCTTTGGTCCCAGGTGAGATGCTGTGGTTCGTAGTGCTGCTGGTAACTGATCACCTCCATCAGGGGTGGCAAGGTACTCGAGTATGTGGCCAAAAAAGGTGAATTTCCAGGATCAGAGTCTCCAAATTCTGGAGTTGAAGAAGAAATTTGGGCCAACTCGGTATCACTGATGTTGTTAATGGTTATAACTTGATAGTTGTCACTGTAATGAGTTTCCCTGTTACTTCTGTTCCCACCAATATGTCCAACCTCTAGTTTTTTCTTCAATTTGGTATTCCAGTGGTTCTTCACATCATTGTCAGTTCTTCCTGGGAGCTTGGAAGCTATAACAGACCACCTAATGAAAAGAAAGCGAAACTATTGCACAAAGGGATTTTTGTGTATATGTAGTAAATTGATATACACATTTGAAAAGACTTGCCTACTCCCGATGCTCCTGTAGAGGGTGCATATAATTTTATCTTCTTCTTCTGTGAAACCTCCATGTTTGATGTCTGGTCTGAGATAATTCAACCACCTCAAACGACAACTCTTCCCACATCGCCTCAGACCTGAAACATGCAAACACTCGAAGAGTATAACGTTTCATTGAAATGGAGATCAAATTTAATTGCACGTTCATAAGCTCATATGTACACGTACAGCAGTGAAAGAACAAGACAGGGAGTGGAGCAAATCTTATACAGAGGCATAAGTAAAGAAAATTCAAGTTCTTGCAACAAACTCTTACATATATATATAGGACCAGATGATAGAGATAAGCTGTACTTTAGAGGATCAGAGTATAGAATTAGTGAAGAAAGTGTGAGAAATTGAAGACCTGCTTTGCCAGGTAAAGCAATCCAATTGCCACCAGTGCCATGTTTTTTAAGATATTCCTTGAGAGTGGCATCTTCTTCAGGGGACCAGGGTCCTCTTCTCACGTTAGCTTTGTCACAACATGGAGTTCTTCCCATAGCAACCCAAAATTCCAATACTATGCCTGAAGCAGGAGGAGAGGAGAGACTTAAGGTACGGAACTATTGTTGAAGATCAAGGAGCACCAAAAGACCATGTGCATCCAGGTTTTTAAAGTTGGATAAGAAACTTTAAAAAGCTTGACTTTGTCTGACTGCCTCCATTTATTCCAAACTAAGGTTATTAAAAAACGAGTTATTGCTAGTCTGACGTGAAGAAAAATGGAAAACAGAGCTAGGAGCTTTTCGTTACTTTTAAATTATTATGACAAGAACAAATTTCTTATGCAAGATTAAGAGAAGTTAATCAAACTGATTAAGAGAACACAAAAAGCGTTAGGTCAGGTTTGGATTATTGTCCAATGATGTAAGGATGTATTGAACAGACCTCGACTGGTTAAAGTTGGACATATCTTTAGAGAACAGAACAAAACCGCGGATTATCTAGCCAAAAATGCCGAAGGCTAAGCTTAGAGTCCTACATGTTTGGTGAATCCTTCTTCTTCCTTGCGACGGATCTTGTCGTGCCTGTAGCAAGGCCACAATGATAAATGGGATCTAATTTTCCGTTTTTCCTTCAAAGTTGCCCTCCTCTTCCGTTATAAAAACAAAATTTTCCTAACTTGATCAAGCATTAGTAGTCAATATCATAAATAACAAGATAATAAATAAATTTTTATTTAATTGTGATGAGTATTAATAATTACTAATACTCGTTATAATTGATATTCATCCTTCAACTATCATAATCCAGAGAATCTTGTGTATTAAGATTATGGTCGTTATAATGGTTGTTATTGATGTTGATGATGAATATTAATAATTACTAAATGATAGTTATATAATTAATTTCAAATGACAATTATCATAATTACAAAACATTTTTCTATTATCTATGATTAACCAAATAACGTGTTCATACTTAGTTGGTCGCTTAAGTAATAAACAATGTACCAGATTTCGACGTTTGAAACCTTACTCAACACTCAATACACTTCGTTCGTTTCTAGATACCTGGTACGAAAGAGAGACCAGTCAACGCTAATGTTCAAAGTAGAGCATGGCAGCTTTTTCCTGGATATGGGAAGTGGCCGTGCTCCCACCGCACATCTATGGTAAGTAATTTTAAACGCGTTTTCTAACCTTAGACCTTCAGGTCCAGGAGCCACTTGGCTGGGCAATGCATTGTAGTTTCGTAACAAGTACCTTGTAGAAGAGAGGGAGGAAGGAATCGCTATTGTAATTGCTTTCCCCTCCCTAAAC
>JANQBM010000008.1:3005408-3016351 GCA_025594535.1 Erythroxylum domingense
CTGGGGACCATTTTATATTAATGGAAGATCTATTATTTTATTTTTATGGAATGCATGCATATCGGATGACATTTTCCAGAAGCTTACAATGTATCTTAAACCTCGAAACCAAGTATTTTGATCAGTTGGGGATTTTTCTGGCAAGAGAGATTTTCATGAGAATGCAGAATGCTTTCCTTTCAACTTACAAGACATACGATTTAAAAGCATATCTGGACGGAAGTGGAACAATCTAATCTGTGATCAATATTCAAAGCTAATATATATATAAATATAATATCTCTTATCCAAGACACATACCCCCAACTAACCCCACCTAAACTACTAATAATTTCAGCAATCCCCATCAGTAGTTCAACATCATCTAGCAGGGCTATCCCAATCAGGATTATGTCTCGTATGGCTTTTAGCTTTAGCTTGTGAAGTTGAACGCCACAAAAATTAGAACCGCGAACCCAACGATGGAAATTTGATCACAGCTAGTATAAGTCACGAAACACGTTCAACAAATTACTTTTTGAAGAGCTCATGAAGGGGGGTTAAATCCAAGTCCAAAAGTAATGTTAGAAACCGGCCATTCCCCCTCCCATACTTCTTTTTACATGTATATTCACAAAAGCTTCGGCAGACTCAGCTTTCTGTACCCTTCAATGCGGACATTTTGACCAATATAAGTCTTCCCTTGACAAGATCTGATACACTTATCGTATTATCAGAAACAAATAAAGACGATATTATTTGTGGTCCTGATAAAGATGCATCTTTAGAAACGATTATAGTAGAATGAAGAGATATACATTGCATTAATATGAGAAAACATTACATAGGAGTCTTGAAGTTCTCTTACAATATCAAAAGATCACCGAATTACATATATTAACAAGAAAATAGAACTTGAATCAACAGAAGCACATGAATATAGGGAACAGAAATCCAATCTGCCCAGGTACCTACAACAAAAGTTATGTCCAAATTCTTCCAGAGTTGAATCAAACTTACCAAGTTCCCCAAAACAGAGAGTCCTCTTCACCCCATACTAACAACCTTAATATTTGCTATTCATATTTTTGTCTTGAAACATGTACACATATTATCAGCAGAAATCTTACGTTAAGCATGTACTCGTTTCCCCTCTCTCAGAGATTATATACACAGGTTAAAAACGAGAGGCCCAAAACGAACTCAAAAATAAGATTTAACGGAAGCAATCATTTTTAACAAATTCTTTCGTAAACCTCGCGGATTCATACTGTCAATAGCTCACTGCACTAGATCCGAGACCCACTCCACGTCAGGAGTACTGGTGCCTCGGGTCTGATTCGAATCGGTCCGACCAAGAGAATTCTCCTTACTCAGCTTCTCGAACATCTTCGCACGCAGGTCCCGACCAGACTCCACCCGCTCCATCGCAGGCTCTTCCTCACAAGCTTTATCCCAGAAATCAGCATAGGCAGGTCCAGATCGGGTTGCTACACGGGTCGGAGTTGTCGGCACACTACTGAATCCTGGTCGAAGCATTGACCCCCTAGGTGAGCCGACAGATCGACCAACCTGCATATTCCATGAAGGTGGAAAAGATTTGACCTTACCTAGCTGCAAGTTCCTCAAGGAAGCCACCATTTCGTTGATCGAAGTCGACCCAAGTGACCTACTAAGCGTCTGAGTCATTGGTGACATCGGAGGTGAATCGCCTGAAGGAGTAGTCGGTGGTGAAATCGACAGCGGAGAGGACAAGAACGACAGCGACTTGGCACACGACGCCTCAATAGCTTGCCTCAGAGGCGATCCGTCATAGGACTCTGGCGAGTTGATACTCTTCGGACTCTGTTGAGGCAAAACCCTAAGTTGCTCCGGTGTGTGAGCGAAGAAACACACCCTCCTCCTGCAGTTCTGTCCGTCCTTACACGGCTGAGTCCGGTATCTCGCCGGATGTAACCAGCACTCGAACACGCCGTGGGCGAACTCACACGCGTCCCCTTTCCTACAGTTCCCTTCTCGAAACTCAGGGCAGGCCGTACCCGAATAATGATATTTCCTCGGGTCTCGCCGTCGGGCCTTTTCACCCGGGTGAGCGTAGGGACACTCGGTCCAGTCGTGTGACCTGCCACGTGCGCACCGCCTCACCTTGAACTCGAACATGCGAAACTGATCGCATGAGTACGAGTCCACAGGAGAGTCAGGCTCCAGAACAGAAATCTCGGACTCAGAGTCCAGCTCCGGGTCGTTCGATGGGAGATAGCACTGCAGAGCCGCCAAAGCTTCTTGGAGGTAATAGGGACTGTAGTCAGACACGGCGGAGACATTGCCGGAGTTGGAAGTGTAGAACTCGGGATTGGAATCGTCGACAAGTGTCCACGGCGGAACATGAACCGTCGGATTTGGACGATGTCGTTCGCCGAGCATCATCTTGTTGGCAGGAGTTTATAAGGTGGGCTTGTATTATTTCGGTATGTGTATGCAAATCACCGGCAAGCTTTGGTTTGTATATAAACTGCTTTAAAGGAGTGGGCTATGGGGAAATAACTCTGGTTGGGTCAAATATTAACCCTGGTTAGGTTAATTCTGTATGAGAATGAGAATTGAGATATATCTTCAGTGCGGTTAATATAATGGAGAAACTCGAGAAACGGGTAGGTTTCATAGCAGGTTTGAAAGTATAACAAAAGCGTTGCACATCATGAGAAATCAGATACGGTTTCCACGTGGCAAGTTCGTATTGACAATGATAGGATGATAATCACGGGGCTGTCTGCTTAAATTATGGAGTCATAGGTATTCTCGTTACCGTCTGCCTAAGATCCGCAAGATGAAGATGAAAAGTTAATTCACACCATTTGTCGTTTTTCTTTTGGGTTGGGTTACAAAATATCATTAGTCTTTACGTTTTCATTTGAAGACTGTGGAGTTGGTAAATGGTCAAATGACACATCTTAACCGACTATGGAAAAGATATTTCTTACAGTTGATAAAATTATGGGTCATTGCGACTTTGTTTGGGTAGACTCTGAATAAAAATTTTAAAACGGCCGGCGAGTCCAAATTCAATATCAGTAACAAGAGTTAAATTCATCGTGTTACTTGTTGAGCAAGTAACATGAAAATCTTACCGTACGTTTAAAGAGCTCATTACTTTATTACAACTTTAACAGGTTATTATTGTCTGGAGGACCTTTGGTAAGGATTACACCTTACCATAAATTACAGGTATTGAACCAGTCTTCGATATATACTATTGTCGGAATCGTCCAAAACCCCTATCGAATTCCCCAAGCGTGACATCAATCTTCTTCTTCGACAAAGTAGATTATCTTATCTTCTTGTTCCTAAATTCCTGCAATTCCTGTCTCTTTCTTTCCCAAAACCTTCGTCTGATGGTGTCCGAAATTTCAAAGATTCATGATTTGTATTGACAAAGTTGGCAAGGCAAGTGATGAACTTTCAGGAGTTCAAAACTGCTTTCCAATATCTGGACCAAACACCCCATAATTTCCACAGTTATCCCCAAAATGTGGAAGTAGGGAAAGCACTAAAAAAGGTTCCGTTACCAGGTTCGTAGTTTAGTAAGTCATTCTACTAACAGTATTGTGTATCACTAGATGGGCTAACCAAGAAAGGAAGACGGCTTATTATCCATATTAGACTATGTTACATAAAAAAAAAAAGAGAGAGAGAATAAAACTAGACATACGATAAAGCTCATAATATTCACCAGTACATTTGTTCAATTAATCAGCTAGCCTTTAAATAGGTTTATGTAAAATAGATAGAAACGAAAAAATAAGAATTACTTAACAAGCTACTGAATAATAGGCACCACTCATAGACTCAATCTGATAGACCTAAAGACTAAGACAAATAAGACATGCAGATAATTGAAAGATTTATTCAACAATCTCTCTCTTAAATTGATTTATAAACAGATAACCCTCCCTTAATTTGAATTTTCTACTGAGCAAACTCCAAGCATTCTTCTAAATCGTACGAAAGAGAGCAACTTGAGAGCTTTGTTAAATATGTCTGCAGCTTGGTCTTAACTTTTGCAATATATGAGATCAATGACTCCTTCCTTATTGAGATCTCGTAGATAGTGATATTTCACATTTATATGTTTACTTCTACTATGTAAAACAAGATTTTGAGAAAGCTTTATAGTTGAACTGTTATCACAATAAATTGTACTAGCTTTCTCCTGGTTAAAGTTCAGTTCCTCAAGAATTTTCTTCAACTAAATTGCCTGACATGAACATGAAGCTGCAGCAACAAATTATGATTCAGTGGTTGATAAAGTGACATTTGGTTGCTTTTTTGAAGACCACAATACAACTCTTGAACCTAGCATAAAGACATAACCCGAACTATCTTTGCTATCGTCTTGATCTTTGCATAATCACTGTGAGTAAATTCAATCAATTCTGACCTTTTACCCTCTTGTGAAATAGCCCAAAATCTTTAGTTCCTTGCAAATACCGAAAAATCTCTTGGGAGCTAAAAGATGCTTCTCTGTTGGATTCTTCACGAATCTAGTAATCAAGCTTACAAAATGCATAATGTCGGGTCTTGTTGTAGTAAAATACATTAGATTACCTACTATTTGCTTAAAGACTGTGATCTCAACCTTTTCCCTTCATGATTTTTGTTTAACTTCAATCCAAACTCGGCTGGTGTACCCATAGGATTGCAATCTTTCATCTGAAACCTGTCTAAAATCTCTCCAATATAGTTCTTTTGGGAAATAGAAATTTCAGCAGTAGACTGAACTACTTCAATATTAAGAAAATAAGGCATCATACCAAGATCAGACAATTCAAATTCAACCATCATGGATCTTTTAAACCTTTCAAACATGACATCATCATTTCCAGTGAATATAAGATCATCTACGTATAAGCAAACAATAATCATTTTTCCTTCATTATCTATTTTAACGAAAAGTGTGTGCTCATATGGGCACTTGTGAACTTCTTCTTTCAGAAAATAAGCCTTAATGCGACTATACCAAGCACGTGGAGGTTGTTTTAGTCCATAGAAGGCTTTCTTTAATCTACATACTTTCTGCTCATTTCCATTCTTAATATAACCCAAAGGTTGATCGATAAATACATGTTCTTTCAAGTCTCCATACAGGAAGGTCGATTTCACATCCAACTGAAAGATAAGTCATGAGTTTTGAGTTGCTGTTGCAATTAGCAAACGAATGGTATCATGTCATGCCACTGGAACAAAAACCTCACTGTAATCCACACCAAACTCCTGCTTATAGTCTCTTACAACTAAGCGTGCCTTGTATTTGTCAACTTCACCATTCTGCTTCAATTTAATCTTGTACACTCACTTTACTCTGAGTGTCTTGTGGCCTTTAGAAAGCTCGGTCAATTCCTAAGTGTTATTTCTTTCAATTGCAACAATTTTAACATCCCTGGCCTTACACCATTTTGGAGACATCACTTTGAAAAATTGTGGGCTCAAAATCTAAGAACAGAACAAAGTGAGTAAGGGAAAATTCAAATTCACCAATTTCAGTTACCTCATAATCTGTCATCCAGTTTGGTCTCTTTTGCACACGTTTAGCCTCCATTCTTGTTGCTTCATTTTGTGCACTAGATTTTGTTATTTCTGGTGCAATTTTAGAGGTTGTAGAAGCTCTATTTTTAGGACCATTAGATGTTGAAATATGTTGTTGACGGGGCTGGTCTGCTACTATGTCATCATCTCCATCTATATATGTTGGAATTTGCTGTTTGACTGTGCTTTGAGACTATGGGTAGATTTCTTCTTCATTGAAAACAACATCGCGACTGATTACAATCTTCATAGTGTCAGGGTTGTAAAGTTTATAAGCCTAATTGTTCACTAACACCATGAAAAACACAATTTTCTCCTTTGGCATCCAATTTCTTTCTCTTCTCATATGAGATATGAGCGTAGGCAACACACCCAAAAATTTTGAAGTGATCTAATGTCAGTCTTTGTACACTCCATGCCTCCTTTGGTGCCATATGTTTGACAACCAAAGTAGAACTTATGTTCAGTATATGGATGGTCCAGTTGACCGCTTCAGGTCATAAATTCTTCAAAATACAGCTTCTCTTCAAAAGACTACGCACCATGTTAAAAATAGTATGATTTTTCCTTTCACTTCTGTTGCGGGGAGTATACTGCTGTTAATTGGTTTTTAATTCCATAGGTCTCACAAAAAATTTCAAATTCTTGTGAGTTGTATTCTCCTGCACGATCGGTGGGAAGAGCTTTTATTGTATAACGAGCCTTTTTTTCAATAAATGCCTTTATAGTTTTAAAAGGCTTCAAGAGCTTCGATTTGTCCTGCAAAAAATAGATCTAAGTTTTCCGACTAAAATCGTTAATAAAGGAAATTATAGACCTTTTACCTCCATTAGAAGTAGGTTTAATTGGACCACAAAAATCAAAATGAACCAACTGCAAAGCTTGTTTCGTTCTCCATGATTTTCCATTTGGAAATTGATCACGGTGTTGTTTGCTAACAACACATTCTTCACAAATTTGAGAAGGAATTGTGAACTAGGTAAGACCTGTCACCATATTTTTCTGCTGTAGTGTCTTTAATCCTCCAACGCTTAGATGTCCATAACGAAGATGCCACAAGCATCCCGCTTCTTTTAGTTTTACGTTGAAGCATAACTGTGCAGGAATAGTATTGAGATGCAGCAGAAACATTCGATTTTTTGTCATGTTGCCTTGGGCAATTAAGCCCAATTTTTCATCAAATACTTTGCAAACTCCTCCTTTGATAGTAACTTCATACCCTTTCTCTTGAAGCTGACCAACACTAAGCAACTTTGTTCTCAAATCTGGAACAAACAACACATTAGAAATAGTATGAATTGAGTTTTTCTTAGTTTGAATCAGTACCTTTCCTTTTCCCATAACAGCAACTTTATAATTATCACCAAACTTCACTTTGTCACGAAAGAATTTGTCCAATTATGAGAATACAGATCGATCTACACATATATGATTGCTGCACCTTACGTCTAAATATCATAATTCTAAATTTACTAGCTTTTTAGCATCATAAGCCATCAGTAAAGAAATCTCTTCCTCCTTTTCTGCTAAGTTAGATTGTGCACCATGTCTTTTAGACAAATTTGTACGACATTCAAATTGATAATGTCCATACCTGTGGCACCTGTTGCATTCAACTTGTGACTTATCTACAAACTTCAATTTGTTAAAGGATGAATTCTTGCCTCCTGGACCTCTTCTTCTCCTTGAGAGTAATGCCATTGATCATCATCTGAGTTTTTACGACTCTTGTTCCTACCGTCTCTTCCTTTTTCACTGTCTCCTTTCTTTGGAGATGAAGTACTGCTGTTGATGAAGGCTTTTAAAGCTCGCTCCCCTTTGTCCTGCTGGACTAACTTTTGCTTATGGACCATCAATGAACCTTGTAGTTCATCTAATGAAAGTCCATCGATATTCTTTGATTCTTCGATTGAACATACTACAAAATTAAACTTTAGTGTCATTGATCGAATAAATTTTTCAACTATCATCACATCCTCCATCTTATCCCTATAAACACACATTTTATTGACAATTGCCATTGTTCTTGAAAAGTAATCTGAAACTGACTCTCTTGATTTCATTCGAAGCATTTCAAACTCCGAACGAAGGGCTTGAAGCTGCTGCCTCTTTGCTCTAGTGGATCCTTGGAATTTCTTTTTCATAAAATCCCATATCTGTTTGGAGGTATTTCTGATGAGAATAGTTTTGATGACCGATCGATCAATTACCTTAAAGAGGTAATTTTTCGCTTTTAAATCCTTCAACTTTAGTGCTTTCAATTCTGACTTCTGTCCATCTGTTTGTGTTATACCAACTGCATGTTTTGATACATCAGACTCAACAACTTGCCAATACTCTTTAGATTTTAGGAAGTTTTCCATCAACATACTCTAATGATTATAGTGACCATAAAAGCGAGGAATAGCTGGCTGGATAAAGTTTTCATAGGATATATTTTTTTATAGCTGTTCTAGTCCCTTTTTGTATTTTAATACCACTATTAAAAAAAGTTTAAAAAGAGAAAGCAAAATTAAACACATCATAAAATTGATAATATTCAACCGAGGAAGATGAAACAGTACGTTTATTCAATCAGTCACATAAGTTTTAAAGGGTAGGATAAAAAGAAATAAAAACTACTTAACAAACTACTGAATAATACACCTAAAGGGTAGGACATTATTCAACAGACTAAACCACTCAACACTTCCCAAGATCAATAATTCTTTAGACGGGGACCAGTGACAATTCTTTAACTGATGAGAATATTAGGCGAAAACTAAACTACAGGTAGTATTAATAAAACTTGAGGCTATTAAAGTGTCCTAGCGACCTGAAAGACACATTTTGTCCAAATCCCACCTTATCCTTATCCAGAAAAAGTCAAGTTTGATTATAAATTAAGAAGAGCAGGAGTTTAGTAAAATCGCGATAAGGGCTAGGCCATTTAACTTTTGCACCTACTAGTACTAGTAGCAGTAGTGTGTATATATATGCATATGAGTGTATATTACACGTGGATGGCGATGTAAAGAAGGCATGTGCTAATCGAAGTGGGAAGTGGAATTTGAGGACAAGAACATGAAAAGCTCTGCCACAGAGCTTAAAATATCTTCCACAAACAATATACGAATTAGTGTGTGCAACTGACACAGACTGAACGAATCCATATGTGTCGTTTAAGGCTGGACACTTGGATGGTAGTAGATAACGTTCCAAGCCCCCCTTGCGGCCTGCACTCCTTTTTCGCCGCAAATAAAGCCTGTTCTCTCTCAAAAAAGTTAACAAATATCTTTGACGTAATTTCCAGAGCTTGGTTCTTTTTTGTAATGGAATTTTAATTTTCTAATTGAAAATTTGAAATTAAAAATATAAAATTTAATAGCATAAGCTTCTGGGGTTGAACTAATTTTTTATGTCAAGCATTTATGCTCTAAAATACTGATTATGATAATTTTATTATTTATTAAAACGGTATAATTTTAATTGTAAATGACTATTTATGTGAAAACAAATCTATAGAGTGGGGTATAGTTAAAGGACTTGTGCATAATAATGTAACAATATTTCTCGAGGGTTCCAGACCAGTGCCACATTTTAACGTATGCACGAAGAAAAGGTAAATGTTCCACTTTTAAGGACAACTGCAGAAAGCAATAGATATCCTGAGTTCCAACTTCCAAATACAAAATTAAACAATTATTGTATATTCTTCGACTGCCATAAACTAATATCTTGAAATTTATAAATAATAATTAAAATAAAGTTGTTATTTGTTAAGTAATTTAATTATAATATATGATATATTAATTATTAATGTAAATTTTATATCCGTTAGGAGAAGGAGCTTTGCTTTTATTGAAAACACATATGCAATTATTATAGTGAGTTAAGAGTATTAGAGTAATAGCTTCTGCGGTGATTTGTTTCCTCGAAGAAAGCACTTCTTTTTCATCCACAGAAACTGAACACGGTTTTGTATTAATTAAACAATCACAATATTCCCTCCGCTGTATTTAAAGCAGGCTCAGACAGAAACAGGATGCTTCGCAGACAAGAATGCCGAGGAACTCTCCAAGTTATATTTACTTCTTCAAAATCAATTCGTAATCCACGGTTTCTTCATCTGGCTGGCACAACAACCCCGATCTCCTCTAACAAGCACAAGTCTATTAGCTGAAAAGGCAATATTTAAAACGATAGTCCAATACCAGTGTAAGGAAGAATATGTCGATATCGTGCAGTAAAAGAAATAGAAAAGCTGTGCGCTAGGGAAGTCTGGGTTTTTTAAACAACTCCTGTCACGCGAGTCTAATAGAAAACATTAACATCATTTGCAACTCTATTCCCTGGCTAACAAGCAACCTTTCCTTTATTGAAACTTGACTTATTTTTTATAATTTGTTTTTAATAATAATTATTATTATTATGGATCAGTCTAACTTATCCAAAATCCTTAGGCGCTTTCAAGTTTCATATCTTGGACTTGGGGGATCATAGAATTTCCGGCGAAAACGCGGTAGGCAGTTGGTCTCACGTGGACGCTGCACCAAAATCATGGGCTAGGAGAGTGCCACACACGCATGGCGTGGGACACGTGGCTCAAAATGGAGCACCGAGAACAGTGGGTGTTGTGTGGGTCCACTTTGGAAGCCGACAAAACAGAAACCAAGCCCGTCGTACGAGGTAAGTATTATTATGCTGCTCCTCTCTCACCCGCTGAAAGCGACGCTTGTACGGAGTATCTCTCTACGTGTCTATCTTATCCATCCCCTTTGACCGTACACGTGGCTTTGTCTTTATTCTATTACCAATGACACGACACACCTATGTGGTCATCTATGGTTTATTCGACTCCCACGTGTAAACAATATTCATGACCTCCAAACATCGAGATTCCCGTGAAATTTGGCCTGCTCTCACTCTTTCGCTGTTTGTTTTGTTTTTTCAATTTTCTTATACTGCATAGTGTTTATGTCTCTGTGGTAGAAACAAATATTAAAACACAAAAATTTTGGTGTCTAACAGTATTTGATTATTGACATTGCTTTTTTTTATTTTGTCACTAGTTTATAGAAATATAAAATTTTTATTCTTTTAAAAATTATAGCACAATTTTCTTGTATCTATCATAGAAATAAAACACACAGGTTATTAGAAAAAATACTCCTATGTTATTACTATAAATAGCAAAAAAAATATTTTTAATAAAATATAAGACTTAAATGTATATTTAACTTTTTATGTAATTAATTCCATAAATACTTAGATGTTTTATTAAATTATTATGTACTAAAATTTTTAATTTGTAAAATTTTTTTAATTCAATAACTCATTTCATTAAATTTTTAAGTTTCTCATTTCATTAAATATTTAAGTTCTTCATTTTATTTCATCAT
>JANQBM010000008.1:3033882-3045695 GCA_025594535.1 Erythroxylum domingense
GAGATTCATTGGTAAAAGGGCTTCAAACTTCTCTTATTTACCATCTCTACCAACTATAGCCATCATTTCATTTCGACTCCGAAAACCCATCTCTCTCTCTCTCTCTCTCTCTCTCGCTCGCATGCACAGCACAGACCCACTCCAATTTCAGCTTAATCCTTTCAGTCCAAATTATACGCACACGAATTCAATCGTTTCAAATCTGGATTCGTTGAAAGCGACTTGGCGTTTTCCTTAATGAATGGCGAAGCTTTCTTTAGCTTTATCCTTGGCTCTCGTCTGTAACTTCATGTTCTACTTTTTGATAGGGATTGGCCCTCGTTTCAGCAGCAGTATTGATCCAAACGACGACTTCTCCATTTTCAACTCCGATGAATTCTCGTTTCATGGCGATTACACGCCTCCATCGCCGCCACCTCCTGCTCCGCCACCGCACCCTCCGTCGCTGTCCTGCGAGGACGATCTCCTAGGAATCGGAAATCTTGACACCGTCTGTAAGCTCGATACTAACTTGAATTTTACCGACGATGTGTACATAGAAGGAAACGGCACCTTGGATGTCCTCCCCGGCGTCGTTTTGAGCTGTCCTGTTAGAGGTTGCTCGGTTCTTATCAATATGAGTAGCGACTTCACTTTACAGCAGAGGGCGGTTATAGTAGCAGGAACCGTTTTTGTGAGCGCGTATAACGTGACGCTGAAGGAAGGCTCAATCATCAATGTGACTGGTTTGGCAGGCGAGCCGCCGTCGCAGACCAGCGGGACACCGTCGGGAGTGCAGGGAGCCGGGGGAGGACATGGCGGGAGAGGCGCGAGCTGCGTGAAGGATAATACGAAGCTTCCAGATGATGTTTGGGGAGGGGATGCGTATTCGTGGTCGGATTTGGATAAGCCGTGGAGTTATGGGAGTAAAGGAGGCACTACGAGTAAGGAAGAGAGCTTCGGAGGTGAGGGAGGTGGGAGAATAGGATTTGACGTCGTGAATTCGATTGAGGTTAGCTGTAATTTGTTGGCTCATGGAGGTGATGCAGGTATAAGGGGCGGTGGGGGTTCCGGTGGAAGCATCTTTATCAAGGCTCCTCGAATGTAAATTTTCTTGTTTGATTTCAATTTAATGCAATGAGTGGTTTGCGGTAATATGTATCAATGCGTGTTCAAAATGATTATTGTTATCTTGAAGGACTCAACCTAATTTGTATATAATGTCAAGTACTTAATGTGTCCTGTACATGTGTGTAACTTGCTGTTATGGAATAGTACGTAAGAGCAGGGATGTAAAATGAAACTGAACACTAACTTTTATGCAGAAATGGCTTCTATCATTTGCTTTTCAAGTACAAATGGACTAGAGTTGTTACTTACTGATGGCATTTTAATTTGAAGAGCAGGACAGGAAGTGGCAATATAAGTGCTTCTGGTGGAAATGGATTTGCTGGAGGAGGTGGTGGAAGAATTTCCATTGATGTTTTCAGTAGGCATGATGACACAGAGTTCTTTGTTCATGGTATGATTAGGATTACTCTTCCATTTATATTGCTGTTGTTGTTGTTATTACTGTTACACGGGTCTTGGTCTCTCCAAACCCTCACCCTTACCCTTTTATCACGCATGCACAAAACGGAGTACACGGTGTTATAGCTCTACTTTGTTTACATTCTCATTCGTAAGTAGTAATTTGACCAAACATTGCAGTCATGAAATATATCTGCATTCTTTACAGGTGGAAGGAGTTTGGGGTGTCCTGAAAATGCAGGGGCTGCAGGAACTTACTATGATGCTGTTCCTCGGAGTCTAACAGTTAGCAATAACAACATGTCCACGAGTACTGACACAATTCTACTAGAGTTTCCTAAACAGCATCTTTGGACAAATGTTTATATTCAGAATCGTGCAAAGGCTTCTGTCCCTTTGTTTTGGAGTCGGGTTCAGGTTATTGACAACTAGCATGCTATGCACATTGAAATATTGTGTGTACTTTGGCTGTGGAGTAATTCCTGTGTTTTCTTGAACATGTTATGTAACTTCTATTTAGGTGTTAACACTTACTATGGGAAAAAAGACACTGAAAAAATAGAAACAAATACTTTTGTTAGGTGCTGAGGGTGCAGGATCTCTCTCATTGTTGTATGTTTCTGGGTCTCATTTACTAGATATCTTTAATTTTTTTTTCTGTGTTGGAATTTTTCCGTCTCTGGCCTAGATTGCAATTGTTTGTTGTCTTCCTTGTCATGTATATCTTGTCAAGACTCAAGTGAACTATTGCTTTCTCAGGGTTACAACTTCGATAAAATCTTTGTCACTTCCCATGCTTACATGATATCCTTTTCACTCGATAGGTTCGAGGACAGATTAGTTTATCTTCTAATGCAGTTTTAAGCTTTGGCCTTGCACATTATGCCTCATCGGAGTTTGAGTTGATGGCTGAGGAGCTTCTAATGAGCGATGCAGTTGTTAAGGCAAGTTACTGGCTCTTCTTAGTCTCTGAGTATGCATAAGCTGAGGGGGAAATAAAAAACGTATGGGCGTGGTTTTTGACGCTTGATTATTTTGTATGGTCTCATTATATATGTAGCCACTGAAGGAATATCCCCTATAAGTTTTTTCAGAAGCACTCATGTACATAATCTCATGTTCATAATCTAATATATGTAAATTGCCACCTTGTGACCTTGTACTGTTGTAACTGCGTTTCTATTACCTTACATTTTAGAACAACTTTTCTAATTATATGTGATGAAGGGCTTCGTGTTGCATTGCTGAAAAGTTGATTTGGTTTGTTTGAAAGGTGGCTGCTTATCTTTTGTCTTTCATCTTACTCCAGTCTCTGTGTTTGAATTTTATTTGTGCATATTACATGTTGATTTAACAGCGATAGTTTCCGCACTTCCATGTCTTTGGTTTAGTGGCACCTTGCCTCTCTTATATTTGTTCCTACAGAGCTTTTGTAGCTTGAACTTTTGGTTGTGGCATTGTTTCTACCTGGATGCCTAAGTGATGTAACTTTTTCATGCTTGCTTCTCTTTACTTGTACAATTCACTATGTTATTCTATGCAGTGAAGTTGCCTATTTCTTATGCTGATAATATTCTTCACTTGTATACTTTCAATGAACTAGATATATGGTGCACTTCGAATGTCTGTCAAAATACACTTGATGTGGAATTCCACAATGCTTATAGATGGAGGTGGTGATGCGATCTTGGAAACATCCTTTCTTGAGGCCAGCAACCTGTTTATTCTCAAGGTATAGGACCTTCCACTTCTTTTTTCTTCATTAAGCTCGGACTTTGGTTTGTGTTCTCCTCACATGACAATGATGTTCACTTCTCTTTCCATCAGGGATCTTCTGTAATACATTCTAATGCAAATTTGGGACTTCATGGGCAAGGTTTTCTGAACTTATCCGGACCAGGAGACATAATTGAAGCACAACGCCTGTTCTTATCATTGTTCTTTAGTGTCTATGTAAGTGACTAGACCCTCTTCTACTTTGGTATATGTGCATATTCTCCTTCAAAGGATTTTTCCTTTTTATCTACAAGTTACATGACGACTGCATATACCAGTGCCTAACAAGGTTATGGCATGGTTTGCCACCCATATATTCTGATGGACCTTTGTTTAATCCAGAGGTGTATAATGGACTTCATGGTGAGAACTGAGGGAAAAGGTGGCAGGAAAAATCTTATGCAAGTCATTAGTAACTAGTTAAACTCTATGTATAAGATAATGACAAAAGTGTCAATTTTGGTCAGGATTCATTGTTTCTGTTCTTCTTTTTCCTTCTTTTCTAGGTTTACATAGTTGGATTCGCTTAGAATTTTTGTGAATTCTTTTCTAGGCTGGTCATCACCCATTTCTTAAGTGTCAACTCTCTACAATTGCATTTTTAATTCTTTAGTTTTTTGCAACTTGAGAACTTCTATCTAATAAAATTGCAACTCCGGTTTGCTTTGAAATGAAATTAGAAAGTTGTCTCGGAATTCCAAATGGAGGATCCAGAAGAGCCTTTACTTGTTATTGTAACCTTAAGAAAATTAGTTGTAAACAAATACTCCTCTGAAAGGAATGTTTGTGGACTAAAGCTTCTTAGCTGTGGTCTCTTTGAAATCATAATGTAGTAATTGCCGTGGTATTATTGGAAAGTAGATAAGTATGATCGTACAAAACTCAGTTTCCTAGAATTGAATACAAAAACTTCAAAATGGTCTTTATAACTTGTATCAGCATTAAATATGTGAGATAATAGAAATTGCATCCATCGCATGTTTTGCTAATCTTGTACTTATGTCATGAATCTTCTTTGTAACATGAAGGCTGGACCTGGGTCTATTCTACGAGGTCCCTTGGAGAATGCTGATGATAGTGATATGTGAGTTACAAATAATAAATCAAAGAGACCGTACCGTTTCTTAGTTTGTGAGACATTAACTTTTTACTTTTTCATTTTCCCTTTTTTCTTTTTAAATGCTAGGACGCCACTGCTGTACTGTGATCAAAATTGCCCTATGGAGCTAATTCATCCGCCTGAAGATTGTAATGTGAACTCTTCACTGTCTTTTACAATTCAGGTGCGTCATTTGATAGATAACCTTTTCAAGTTCTTTTCAGAGTCAGACTATCAGATTGATGATTGTGGTGTGTAAACTTGATCCTGTTCTCTTATGAATGCTTGACTGTGTTGCTGCTGCAGATCTGTCGAGTTGAATATATTAATGTTGAAGGACTGTTGAGAGGGTCTGTTGTTCATCTTCATTGGGTTCGAACTGTTATTGTGCACTCCTCTGGAACGATCAGTGCTTCTGGGTTAGGTATGTGGACTGCTGCTTTTACCATGTATACTTTGGCACCATCAGTTACCACTTTTTGAGATCTTACCACTTACAGGGAGAGTTTCATCTTAAAAACATGTTAATCCTGGTTTTAGAGTCTTTTTTACTGTATTATCTATTGCTGGATGTAAATATGTTCTGGCAATTTTTTTCTATTGAACTGTCATTTGTATCTTGAGTAGGCTGCACTGGCGGGCTGGGTAGAGGAGAAGTTTCTGATAATGGTGTTGGTGGTGGTGGTGGGCATGGTGGCAGAGGTGGTGATGGATATTATGATGGTAACTATGTGCAGGGTGGTGTCACATATGGAGATGCTGAATTGCCTTGTGAACTTGGTAGCGGTAGTGGAAATGATAGTTTAGCTGGTACTACAGCAGGTGGTGGTGTAATTGGTAAGTCGACCAGGTTAATTATTATTATGAACCCTCATGTATGATGTCCTCGAACAGTTTGTTTGTCACAACCTTGATGTAGAGCTTTGAATTTATGCCATGTCTATACTTACCCAATGGTTTTGTTGTAGCCTCCTTTTCTATCACTATGCCATTGTCATGTTTGGAGTAGGTTAAAATTGAGTGGTGGTTGATTTTGTAGTTCTAGGGCTTGACGGCCATCATGATTGATTGTTTTTGAACCATCTCTGTACCAGACCTCTGTTAATTGAATCTTTGTGTCCAGTGATAGCTTGTTTTTTCTGGTGTCTTTCGATTACCCACCAATCATTTTTTCCTCTCTTAGGCTTATATCCATTAACTGTTTGGGTGTGATATTCTTTTTCCTCTTGTCTTTTTGACTTGCATAACTTTTCGTTCCTTGGAACAGTGATGGGTTCTATCGAACATCCTCTATCAAGTTTGTCTGTCTATGGTTCGCTTAGAGCTGATGGGCAAAGCTTTGGAGAGGATGTTAAAAAAACTGATGGTAGGATACCATCGAACATAGGTCCTGGGGGTGGTTCTGGTGGGACTATTCTATTGTTTATACATACGGTGGAACTAGGTTCCTCTTCTACCATCTCAACCATTGGAGGGCATGGTAGTCCAGAGGGCAGTGGAGGTGGAGGTGGGGGAAGGGTTCACTTTCATTGGTCAAATATTCCAGAGGGGGATGAGTATCAGCCCATAGCAATTGCAAATGGAAGCATCCGGACGAGGTCTGTAATCAAATTGGTTTGTCAATGCCCATAATTAATTCCCAACACCCTTTTTCCTGTCAATATTTGCCATGCAATTTGTCATCAAAATAATTTCTTAACACATATTGACTTTTTTTTTTTCCTTTTAAAAGATGCTTAAGTATATATTCCGTAAAATCATTTGAATTTTGAGCCCGTTTTCTATTTTTGTGTTCCCAGGGGAGGATCTGGTAAAGGTCAAGGACATGCTGGTGGAAATGGAACAATTACTGGAAAACCATGCCCAAAGGGACTTTATGGTATCTTTTGCATGGTTGGTGTCCAAATTCATCATGCAACAAATGTTGTTTGTGTTTGATCCTTATCCATATAGTAGTTGCAAACAGCGAAGGATGAATGAACACTTAGGATTGCATGGATCTAAAGTTCTATTCTTAAATTAATAGCTCGTTCAGTATTGTAAAACCTCCATTGGCAAGTAAGCTTAATTTAGTTGTACCTTACTGAGATGTCGATATCCATATCTAAGCTGGTCGACCAACAAGATCATGATGTCCATTGATTTGTCTGAGTGGTTTCCTTAGCAACAAATTGTTGTCAATGCTTCCATATAGACTGTTTGACATTTACTATACCTTCTAGTTTAGTGGTTGAGCAAATTGTGCTACAGGAATGTCCTCTTGGAACTTTCAAGAATGTTAGTGGATCTGATAGGATGCTTTGTCATAAATGCCCACCCCATGAGCTTCCTAGTCGTGCAATGTATGTTGCTGTTCGAGGTACTTAAAAAAAACCTTTCTATGCTTCTATATGCTACATTATGACCGTTTCATTTTTTCCCTACTTCTCTTTATCTCAAATTTATTGCTTGCTCAAATTTTGATTACCATACTACTTTTATTTCATTCAGGAAATTCCATTGAATGTTAAAACTTGCTAGAATTGTGTTTGCTATTGTCGATCTTTTTATTTTGGAATCTCATTCATCCCTTTTTAATTGTTTTTAGGAGGTGTCACTGAAAGACCTTGTCCATACCAATGTGTCTCTGATAGATACCACATGCCAAACTGCTATACGGCCCTTGAAGAGTTGATATACACTTTTGGTGGACCGTGGTTATTCAGTCTTATTCTCTTGGGTCTCCTCATTGTGTTAGCTCTTGTACTTAGTGTTGCGCGGATGAAATATGTTGCGGGCGATGAATTACTGGCACCTTTACCTCCTCGGCATGGTTCTCGCATAGATCATTCGTTCCCTTTCTTGGAATCATTGAATGAGGTCAATTTCATTGCTCTCTTTACTATGTTAGCACTTTTCATATGGTGTTAAATAAACAAAACCTGAAGGGAGATGCTAGCAACACATCTTGTTCTGAGGTGATGATCAATTGCTTTTCAGGTACTGGAAACAAATAGAACGGAGGAATCTCAAAGTCATGTGCATAGGATGTATTTTATGGGGTCAAATACTTTTGGTGAACCTTGGCAGCTACCTCACTATCCTCCAGAGCAGATAGTTGAGATAGTGTAAGCCATCTTCTCCAATTGCTTAGTTGGAATCTCCTGAGAAATGTATTAATTTACTAAGATATGCCCATTCGTTAGAGCTGCCGAAAGTTTAGCATGTAATTTTATAACGAGCGAGTTCATGTATCAAATAGATTTTAATGAGACATCAACATGACAGATTTGAGGATGCATTCAATAGATTTGTGGATGAGATTAATGGTTTAGCTGCTTATCAATGGTGGGAAGGATCCGTACATAGCATTCTTTCTGTTCTTGCATATCCAGTTGCATGGTCTTGGCTTCAGCAGCGCCGCAAAAAAAAGTTGCAACAACTTCGTGATTTTGTTCGGTCAGAGTATGATCACGCTTGCTTGCGCTCCTGTCGTTCACGTGCCCTTTATGAAGGGATCAAGGTTCATTTATGTTTTCTTGTTTTTCCTATTAATTTTGTCGTGTGTGCACTTACTATTCTTTGTAGATATGTATCTGCTTGCTAGCATTCATGAACATGGATGAATTTGATCCTATTAGGGTTTTATGATATCAATAACTCTGCTGTGGTAATTCAGTCTCATTTGCAGCCTTTTATTTTTTGTACTAGATTCTTTCACAGAATTGCAAATGTCTGTCGAGTTGTGATTAATTTTAAAATTCTTGGAACTTGGCTTGCTTGTGAATAATTCCTGTTGAGGTGATATCTGCAAGAAATTTCCTTGTATGATTCTACTCTTCTGTGGATTTTACTTTCACTTTTGATCATATTACCTCGGTGACTTGAGTTACAAAGTTTCCTGTGAACAGTATTCATTAGATCTCTGCTCATTTTTGGCACTGGATTTACTAAGGGTATTCATATTTTCTAGACAGTTCATCCATTATGAGAGAAATGTTGATCAGAGAGCATATTACAGTATAAAACAGGAGGCAAGACTTGAAAAAAACAATGCTCGGTTCTTTGATAGTTTCACCATTGTCACCCTAGGTTGTTCCATGCTTATATGCACTTCTCTATAGAAAGAAAGTAAGCATCGGCTCCATAATGATAAGATTTACCACGGACGTATGGATTTGCTAAAATTACCTGGAAGTTTATAATCTTTCTAGGAAAATAGTTTTGGCTGATAAGGAACTTTTTAAACTAAAAGTAGATCAAAATAAATCCTACTTCAGTAATTCTACTACCTAACTTCAATTCTTTTGCATTGCTCTATAATGATAGCTGTAGCTATCATATTGAAGGCAGCAGGGTTGTCCATAGAGGGGGAGAAATTTCAGGGTATATTACCATATATATTAGGCTGTTTCCTAGCGTGAAATACTACACTTGGATATGCATGCTTATGGATAGCACATAGAGAGAGGGAAAACTGGTAAAACTATAACTCGCGGATGAGTATTAGAGATGCATTAGCAAGCTTCCTAATTAACAGAAAGTTAAATAACTTCTAATCATTACCTTGGCACCTAGTGATGTGCAAGTTAAACTGATGAACCTCTAATTTTGGC
This sequence comes from Erythroxylum domingense, assembly GCA_025594535.1. Classification (NCBI taxonomy): domain Eukaryota; kingdom Viridiplantae; phylum Streptophyta; class Magnoliopsida; order Malpighiales; family Erythroxylaceae; genus Erythroxylum; species Erythroxylum domingense. The sequence goes on from JANQBM010000008.1 coordinate 3,042,862, forward strand.
CTTAGTGTTCAAGTTAACATTCATGTTTTTGTTCTGTAGGTGGCAGCAACACCAGATCTAATGCTTGCATATATCGACTTTTTTCTTGGTGGAGATGAGAAAAGAGCTGATCTTCCTCCTCGTCTCCGTCAAAGGTTTCCCATATCTTTTGTTTTTGGAGGTGATGGAAGCTATATGACTCCCTTCTGCCTTCACAGTGATAATATAGTCACTAGCCTCATGAGCCAGGTTTGCTGTTACATTTAAAAATCTGTGTAAATTCTTAAAAATACACCTTTTCATCCTTCTTTTCAATATGCGGAAACAAGTATGCACACATTTCTGATTCTGTTTTTATTTTTAATGCAAAAGTTTTTGATGGTACATTGAAATGCTGCCAGGCTGTTCCACCAACCATTTGGTATCGATTAGTAGCAGGTCTAAATGCTCAACTCCGTTTGGTCCGATGTGGACACTTGAAAAGCACCTTTGTTCATGTTATAAGCTGGCTCGAAACCCATGGAAACCCTACTTTAAGTACATGTGGTATACGTGCTGATCTTGCCTGGTTTCAGCCCACATCTTCTGGGTACTGCCAGTTTGGTCTGGTGATTTATGCTGTCGAGCCTGAGAGCATTTCAGAGTCAATTGAAGGTCAAAATCATTCCTCGCCTCCTGAGCGACATTCAAGGTTACCTACACTATCAGATCTAAATACTAAGGCATCTCTTGCTTTAGTATACCTACACTATCAGATCATATTTCCTACCTCTAATGTACTGCTAAACATCATGTAAATTGCAGTTTACGCCAAGTTTGCAAGGGGAATCAACTAGAATACCTGAACAATGGTGATCATCTTATGCCTCACAAAAGGACTTTTGGAGGCATCTTACATTCAAAGAGCTTGAGAACACTTAAAATTAGGAGATCTATATGTTTTCCCTTCTCTTTGTTACTTTATAACACCAAACCTATTGGTCACCAGGTAATGGAAGTGCTTGTACTGGACTATAGATATGTTAACGTTTTCTTTTTTATTTTTCAATAATATATTTGCATGACTGTATGGAAGCGTGATTCTAAGTCTTGATTCTGTGCCATTGCTGCAGGATCTTGTTGGTCTTCTCATGTCTATTCTACTTCTAGGAGATGTTAGTTTAGTCCTACTTACTTTGCTGCAGATGTATTCTATTTCACTTCTCGCCTTCCTATTAGTTCTTTTTGTCCTTCCTCTTGGGATAGTGTTTCCATTTCCAGCTGGAATCAGTGCATTGTTTAGTCATGGACCTAGGCGATCAGCAGGTCTGGCACGTGTATATGCTCTGTGGAACTTAACATCCTTGATCAATGTTGTAAGTTGTGTAGCTGCCTTTTCTTTGACCTTCATTTATCATGCATGTCTTTGTCGAATTAATTAGTGACGATGAAATCAAATATCCATGATTCTCTTCATCCAATATCTGGAGTTAATTCTATGCCAATAACTATCAGTTATTAATCATGCATCAAGCTGTATTTTGAATGTGAACTTTATGAGGTAGTAAAAAATATGGTGAGCTTAGTAATGGTGTTTGTTTGCCTTTAAGTTATGGGGCGGTTCAGGACTTGTCTACGATACTGGAATTTGTACATTTGCGTGGCTCTAAAAGCCTTCATCTTTCATGCATATCATTCATGATTCATATGCTTTTTATTTTTGTTTTTTCTTTCATTGACATGTACATCTGGGTGCTGCCGGTAGGGCTGATAAAGGAGGGACTATATATCTAGTATTAACCGTAATTGGGTTAAGAGACTGCTGGAATGAATATTGAGCTATATTTTTCTATACTAGTTTTTGGGTATAAACTGCAAAAAACTCTTGGAACGGCTCAAATTTCCTTTTGGTTAAACTTGATTTAAACTTCTAAATCACACTTGCTTTCAGTTTACTTTGCCCTTCATCAGTGAATAGTAAATCATCTCTCTGGTTCTATCTTAAACAGGTAGTTTCCTTCGTGTGTGGATTTGTTCATTACAAAGCAAACTCGAGTAGGAAGCATTTGAACTTTCAGTCATGGAATTTTAGCATGTAAGTATCAGCAGCAGCTCAGCCTACACTTAGGCTAGTTATAGCTATTGGTATGTACTATTTGAGTTATACATTGTTTGTGGCTCGAGCAGGGATGAAAGTGAATGGTGGATGCTTCCTTCTGGATTACTTTTATGTAAACTTATCCAAGCGCGACTAATTGATTGTCATGTGGCTAACCAAGAAATTCAAGATCACTCCCTGTACAGCAACGATCCTGACGTGTTCTGGCGATCGTGAAGGCCATTCTTTGAGTAGGTATAAACTAATAAATTGTGTACCAGCAACTTTACGTTTGACCATAGCAAAGTGTGTTACAATTTTCTGATATAAATCTCTGTGATTTTACCAGTTTCTGCACTGGCTTTTGGGAAGCCCATCAATCTCACTGTTTAGTCCGTGGTTTTTAAGTGGGAACAGTGAGTGTATATATTCACATACTTGTGTTCACTGGTGAACTAATTATATATAGCTCAGGTTTTGGTTGTTGCCCCTATTGTTTTTAACCATAATGTAAATTTGGAACATATTGACCTTACAAAAAGACTACCTATTTTTCTTCTTTGTATTAAATAGTTTAAAATGATTTGAGTGCTAATAAAAAGCCACATTTAACTGAAACCATGACACCTTTATCTAGTTCTTTTCATACGGCTTATTATAGCTTGAAATTGCACAGGTCTGCTGCTTAAATTTTGAAATTGTTTGAATGAGAGGTGTTGCGTGGAAGTAAAATGATTGAATGAGAGTAGAAGCTCACCAGATGAACCTGCCCTAACGC
>JANQBM010000008.1:3053395-3068103 GCA_025594535.1 Erythroxylum domingense
CGAAATATAAAATGAGTGATAATTTAATTACCGTTTTGGACAGAAGAAATGATATAAATTTCCTAAAACCCTCAACCAACACCAAACGTTGATTGTATTGGAGCAATGTGAGTGTGAGTTTCATTTCCCTTCACTCGTCTTCTCCTACCTCCTAGGAATCAAATCATCGTTTTGCCAATTTAAAATCATAAATCCTCAATTATTCAGTATTCCAATTTCATGCTAGGATTGTTTCTGAGTGGAAGATGAAGATCGAGGAATTGGAGGATGCGGAGTGCGATCGAGGCAGGAAGGATGATAACCAAATGGTGAAGGTAGACGCGAAGAGAGCATTGGTGGGAGCGGGAGCTCGTATCCTATTTTATCCAACCCTTTTGTATAATGTATTCAGAAACAAGATCCAACCCGAGTTTCGTTGGTGGGACGAAGTTGACCAGGTTCTCTCTTTTCACCCCCATCTTCTTTCTAGTTTTGGATACGGTTATGGTATTTTATTTCGTGTTTGTTTGTGAGAAATTTTGAAAAACGTCAAGGGCTTTGGCTTCTGAAGGTTCTCTGTTTGTTTCTTTTTTACTTTTCCCTTTCTTTTGTATTTGGGATCTAAAGATATAGCTATATGCTGCAAATTTAGTTTCCGTTTCCCCAGTCTTCTTAGTTTCAGTGATTTTAACATTATCAGGTGAGCTGAAGAGGTGAGTTATTTAATTGTCGATAGTTCCAAAAAATTGGAATCTTTACTTGATTGAGCTTCACGCAGTTAAATTCGTAGCTAGGACAATTTCTGATTCTGTCTCTGTTTTCTCATTTATGTTAGTTTTGGGGGCGAATGTTCAGTTTCTATATAGTTAAGTGGTTCGTGAGGGTTTGTGCTTTGAAGTTGTTGTGGAGACAAAGCATTTGGTGATAAGTATTTTGATTTGTTTCTTTGTTTAATGTCTTGCAGCATTTGTTACTTGGCGCGGTTCCTTTCCCAAAGGATGTTCCTCGGCTGAAGCAGCTTGGTGTTGGTGGAGTCATCACTCTTAACGAACCATATGAAACTTTGGTTCCTTCATCCCTGTATTGTGTGGGTTATTCTCTACATCTTATGGCTTATGCTTCTTTTAGGTTGGTGGTTTATTCACCAGTTTTTGAATTGCAAAGCGACTCACTTGTATGGTTTATTTCTGTAAAAAATTAAATATTGCGTTCTAGTTTCCTTCTTCATCACCAATATCTTCTATGAACTCTTGGTTTTCCCATGTAACGTTTGGCAGTGAATTTTTCTGCTTTATATCTCTTTAAGTTACACAGCTTGAACTATGAACTTTATTTTATTTATTCTTTGTTTTGTTTACAAACCAAAAATGATGTTAAAAAGCATTTTTTAAGTTGATATTTTGGTTATTCTTTGAAAGCTCACAAGATGGATGCATTACATTGTGGTTTACAGGCTCATGGGATTGAACACCTGGTAATCCCCACAAGAGATTATCTCTTTGCTCCTTCTTTTACTGACATTAGACGAGCTGTGGACTTCATTCACAGTGAGTATACAGTTGTCAGCTATGCTTTTGTACTTTTGGTGTCTTTTGTAGTTCGATGTTCTTTTAGCTTGTTAGAATGGCATGCCAGTTACCTTTTTATCTCTGTTCATGGTTACAGGGAATGCAGCTTGTGGTAGAACCACTTATGTCCACTGTAAAGCTGGACGGGGAAGAAGCACAACGATTGTACTCTGTTATTTGGTATTTCCTCTCTTTTTGGTTTAGTTTTTCTGTTTCAATTTATCCTTATGTAGTTGGAGATCTAATTGGAATTTCTTTTAGCTCATCTAGACACTGTTGAATTGAGAGAATTCGTACTATGCAGGTAGAATATAAACATATGACACCAAATGCTGCCCTGGACTATGTGCGGGCCAGAAGACCACGAGTGTTGCTTGCCCCATCTCAGTGGAAGGTAACTAACAAGATATTACCCTACTTTTTAGGCAGCTATAAACTAAATTGTCAAGCTGCTAATTGTTGATGTGGGATCTTATCCAACCAATGAGTGGTTATTGTCATTTTCTTCTGAGACTTCTTTATAGATGGATACAGTTTCATTTGAGCTAGTGCTTGCACGCTAATTTGTTTGTCTGGAAAGATGAGTTTGTTACTAACCTGTTCAACCATTGTATTTAAGAAAGCCTTGAGGATGAATACAGTTGACACCTGCTATTTTATTAGCTTAAAAGATGTCTCTCTCAAGTGTTCTTTTGATATATTTTCTTTGAGAACCTCCCTTCTTGCCTTTTTCTTACTTGTCTATGGTAAAAATGAGCAGGCTGTTCAGGAATATGGTAGACGCCAGCCAAGTACTACTGCATACTCTCCCCCAGGGGACGCGGTATTAATAACTAAGGCAGATCTTGAAGGATATCACAGCACATGTGACGGTGTTAGTTCTGGAAAGGAACTGGCAGTTATCGCCAAATTCAATGCTAGGCCTATGATGGCTAGATTGTCGTGCCTCTTTGCATCATTGAAAGCTTCTAGTGTATGTGGACCTGTTACTGGCCAGCTGCCTGAGGCACGAGCCTGTTAAGAGTTTACATGTACAGATAAACGTTATGAAATAAGTTTAAATTGGACGTTCGTGTTTCCAGTGATCTTCTGTTTACGAGAGAAACAATGATGCAGCGAAAGGTTAGTATTGTATTATTGTATGTACACGGCAGCATTGAATTGTTATAACCGCTACACCTTCTTGTACATGACAAAGGCTCCATTCATAAACCCCCAAAGTTATCTGCAACCCTTGATAGATCGTTATAGTGCAGAATGAACTTGCGGTGTGAGTTGGTTGCCTTCTGTCTTTTACACAACGAAAAAGACTGGACATTTGAAAATACAGCAGGTGTCCATTAAGTAAAACTTCCCACTTCTATAGCAGCTTTATGGGAGTGAATGTAGATTTTCCAAAATCAGGGTTACATTACAGATAAAGCACTTCTTGCTTTCCTTCTTGTCATTTTTGTTTAGTTTTTCCACAGCTTACAGCTACATCAGTGGTTGCGATCAATTCATCTCTGCGTCAGGAAGCTAAACTTCCCCAGGGTATCATGGAGAACTGGGACCAAGCCAAGTTAGAATTTGATAAGGATGAAATACTCCGAGTTTAGAGGTAAAGGTGCAAGTAGATATGCTTGAAAACTATCAACGTGAGAAGTAATAAGAAACTGCAATGGATAGAAAAATAGGATACATGTTTTTGTGCATGTAGACGTTAAAATCTGTAGACAGACTATCAAAAAGTGGATAGCAATTGATTAAATTTGTTAATTTATTTTTAAACTGTTACATACATTCCAATATTTATTTAAAACACCCAAAGATGACTGCAAAGATTCTATTGAATTAAAAAAACGGTGAACTAAACCTCACTAGCATATTTGGCCATTTCCTGATGGCAAGCGCAGCTTCCAAACCTAGTCTCCTACATGTCTTCGTCACCTGGAAAAAGTATTATAAACCATTAGTTATGTGGTCTCTGCCCACCAACTACATGTTTCAACAAACCTTCCAACTCTAACCAACCATCTTCATAGCTTTTAACCAATTGCAATAACCTTTCAATCACACAAGTAGACATTGTCTTGGTCCCCAAACAACACCGATGGGTGAAGCACCTACAAATTGGAGAAGTCAAATACGGGGCATGAAGATCATATAAGACACTTGACTGATTGAGAAGCCATGCATACCACTCTCTGGAAAGTGGCTCTATCAACCCCCTTGTTGAAGAATCCCAAAAAGTTGGTATGCCCATGTTGTGATATTCCTCTTTGCACTACACAATTCCTCCTGCAACTTCTTTATGGGACCAAATCTCTGCTACACTCGGAAATCGTAGGAATTTTTGCCTAGCCCCACCCTACTTTATAAGTATCCAAAATCTTCCATAAAGCGAAAGAATTGAATTTCACCTTTTTAGGTTGAAGCTGAAGTAGTCATTTCGTTCCTCATTTTATGTTTTTTTTTCCTCGCTTTATTGCAAGTGGAAATAGACACTTGCTCTTCTCCATTCAACTAATTTTCCTTTCCCCACCTTCCCTTGTAGTTTGTAGGATCTTCCCCTTTCTCTATTGGCTGTTTTGAGCAAATACTAGCTGCGAAGCATCTCTACTTACAAGCTACTATCTTGATTCACTCTACCACCTTATTTTAAAATGACTCAAGACCTCATCTTTGTTGATGTTACACCAAAGTTTTCTATTCTTTAACACTAAATGGCAAGATGGTTAGCATATTAACTTACTTTTATTAGCTTATTAGAGGATCTAGCATCTTAGTCACTTCCATTACTTCACTGAACATATATATGACTAATTAATTAAAAGAAGATCCGGACTTTTGTTCATTCCATATGCGAATTCTTGCAAAAAATCTGAAAATTTTACTTCTTTGGAACTAGTTGCAGAACACAAGTCCAAATTTATGGAACTATAACTTAAATTGTTCGCACGTTACATAGATTCTTATACTTTGAAGCTTTTTAAAGGCTAATACATACAATATTCACGAATTGGCTTTACATGTAACCAAAAGCTCTATCTTTGTACGAAGTATTTACAATTTCCAGTGATTGTACTACACCGAACAATATTAGAAAAAAGATTTGCAGTAAGTAAACAGTGGGAAGTGTGGTTTCAAAGTTAAAAAGTCATTCCTTGTTCCGACTTTATTCCCTTGAGAAACTACTATGAAGCTGCGCTGCCGATAGCCTCCATCTTGATTTTAACTTTATTTCATGCACGTCCCATGTAGGAAAAGATAGCATGCACGTTCCTCTCTCTCTCTCGCTGTACCTCTCGTTCTTTGAAGGATTAAGTACATTTTTTCTTTTACTGTAATAATGTAGAAAAGCTCGAATCTGGAATAAAATAAAGCTGCAAAAGAAGTTTCCCAAGTAGCAAAAGAACAAAGGGGACTGCCTTAAATGTGGTTTTTGTTACTACTATACAAAGATTCCTGATTTTTAATGTCATTTCTCAACCAAGAACCAACGCCACCTTCACTTCCTCTTTTTCTTCAGTCAGCTACGCACAAGGAAACAAGCGAACCTCTCCTGTTTTAGCTTTAACGAGTATAATGACAAACCACTTTAAAACAGTTATTATGCATGATGATGTAAGTATGGTGGAATGAAAGGTAACTACATCTACATGCAAGTTTTATCCAAATGGCATTAATGGATTTGTCACTTGGAGAAAGAAGGTGCCAAATGTTATAAGTTGATGTTAGAGCAAGAACCATTTGATTGGTGAACTAGAAGTAATTAACATCACGAGGAGTGGGGCTATGTCAAAGTAATAACCATTGTTAAAGTTAATTTGCTTTATGTTAGGCTCATCAAATCCTCTGCCTCCTTTCATAAAATCATCGATCTCTGACTCTATTAAATTAAATAAAACTGCGAGAAGATGAATTAATTAGTCATTATATCATGCATCATTCAGGAGAAGTAATTATCTTAATTTTTGCTAACTGGTAAGAATTTATTAGTCAAGGTAGGTAATAATTAGCAGAATAGGAATTATAAGAATGAAGAAAACAAGAGCATGCTATGTTCTGTCAAACTTTGGTGATGAAATTAATTTTTATTCTATTAAAATATATTATAAGTACCATGACCGAACAATAGCACAAAATTAACTTTCCTTGTTCTTCAAGTGCGCTTAAATTGCAGTGATCATGTACGCCATTTAACATACCTTTGTGTTCATTAATCTTTGCCTACAATTAACGAAAGATATTAAACTAATTAATAATTAATTAAGTTGATCAAAGGCTATCATACTATGATGCGATCTTATCCACTAGACAAATGCGTTTTCTTCTTTAGGCGACTAAAATTGAGCATCTTATATAATCATAACTGCTAAAGCACGACTTTTATAAACTGCTAAGGAGTTGTGATTTCTATCTACTCGAATCTAGTGATATGAATCCATCTATATCGCAAGACGAGAGATTCCAATACTCATATTCACATGGCATAAGCTAATTACATTTCATGGTACAAGTTCATGCATGAGATGGCAATTCAAAATTATTAGAAACATATATTTTTGGAACTGATATCTATAATTTCTTCAAAAGTTTAGAAACTAGGTTCCCCGAAACTATATAAAAGGAAGTGAAGGTTGCACCTTGAGGCACCGAATCTCGTCGACAAGAACGTTTGTAAGAAGCTGTGAATTTGCACTGGAAATGGATCAAAAACAACAAAAATGGACAAAGGCTTTTGCTTCTATATATATAATTTACACATACTATGGTATTTCTTTTTTTGTTTCTTCAAAGAACAATATAAAAAGAGCTTATACATATGCCTTGAAAATAATAAAATAATCAGAATAGGCGTAAAGATGATAAAGTAATCATGCTGGTGATGATTTTCATGCGCCAAGATTTTGCTTTGGGTCTTTGATTCCCTTACTAGTGTCAGCAGAGAGCAGCCTTTTCTTGGTTTCTTTTCTTTTTTCCATCGGTTTTCTTTCTTTCTTTTTCCTTTTGTTCTTTTCTTTTCTTTCTTTCCAACATGGACTGTTTTACAGTTAGTTCAGTTGAAACTTCATAGAGCCATTAGACCTTAGGCACAGGCCCCTCTAAAGAGAGAATAAAATTATTTTAAAAAAAAGAAGAAAAAGAAAAGATCAAGCTATATATATGTGGGTTTCTTGGCCTCTTCTTAAAAAGAAATTTCCAGCAACTATGAAAGCTTCTGGTACTATGATGATGATAATGATGGTGTCTGTAATGTGTTTCTTTTCTATTTATTCTCTATTTATTTTTCCCTTTGTACTCCTACCCATGATGATCCTGGTTGTCAGGGTCTGGCCAGAAAGATGAATACTTCAACCATTCAGTCTCTTGAGGGTTTGCAATGGATGACTCCTGAAAAACCAAGAATTCAAAAAACATGTCAAAAATAGGGTTAGGGTTTTGAACAGTAAAGTTCGTTGCACTTATTAGGAGGCAAAGAAACAATGAACAAAACCAATGAAGCTGCCTCTTTTGTCCTTTTTAATCTTCTCCACTATCTGGTTTGTCTATCTTGAGAGGACACGCATGACAAAAGTTTCCAGGTCGCTATCATCCACTTTCAAAACAAAAATGTAAAAGGAAACTATATGTTTACTGGATTTTATATATTTCCATATGATCCCCATCAACCCAACCCCCACACTCGAAAAGAAAAGAAGAAATTATAGTTTATAATGCGAAAAGGATTGATTTTCTCTTATTTGATCTCATGTTACTATCGACTTTAAATGAAACTACCCCTAATCGAACATCAGCTTTAGTTCTTTATGCTTTTCTTCTTTTAGGCTCAGAAGGAAAAAATAAGAAGAAAATATATGTTTTTAGTTTCAGAATCTTTATACATTTTACTCTTTTTTTTACCAGGAAAATGCCTTATATGCAAGTCTAAGACCATATGATATCTAAGCCTATACTTCTTTACTGTTAATAAGAGCTTCGAGACGTAAAAATGAAAACAAGAACAAAAGAGATAAAGAAAAAAGAGAAAAGTTTTCGGGGTTTACATCTTTAATTTAGATTATAACAATACTAGTAAAAAAACAATAAAGGTAGTGATTTTCTTTCTTTTACTATTGTTATTCCTTACCTTTTCTTGCATCTTCTTCAATCTTCATAGTTGGGAATAATGAGAAAAGAAGGGTCTCATGGATTTCAGGGTCAAAAAGTTCATACTCACTTCTTTCATATCTGATGAAGAGGTGCAACCCATGATGAGTTCTTCCAATCCAGATGTTGACCTGTCTCCCCCCAGTTTATGATGTTGTTGCTGCTGCTGTTGTTGATGTTGCTGCATAAACATATATATCTTTTTTATTTTATTCAAAAGATTTAGGTAGACAGTAAATCTTCAGGAAGCTTAGAAAGTAAAAAGACTGATTATTGTACTCGACTTTAATGAAAGCAGCTTCAGTTATTGATGGTAATTTCCAGTTGTCCAACAACAGTACGAGACCTTGACTAAATAGAATTCCGGGTGAAACTTCACCATTCTCACTCTAGTTATTGTTAGTTGCATGAGTTTCACCTAATCCTTGTTTAGCTTTTTATCTTTACGACAGAGAGAGAGAAAGACAGATGTCGGTAGCTGCTGACATTCTATTCTACCAACTTTCGTGACCCTCACGTACAAGGTTGATGAAGTTCGTGCATGGTCGGTGCCTCTTTGGTTCAGAAATGTAAAATTCTTACACGTACCCATGTTTGGTCGGAAAAATATGAAACTACTCTTACATATTGATCGCGGTTAGATACTTGCATTGCATAGATATGAGTCGGAATTAGCAGGAGTTACAAAGATGATGGAGATAGCTCGATAATATAAAAATTACCTGGATTTCATTTTGAAGAATGATTCTGGATACATGGTAAGGATCCTCATCGAGAATCATGGAAGTGTGATGGAGAGGGGGTGGAGAGATGATGGTGGAGATGGGATGTGAAGGCCTACTGATGTGGAATGCTGCAGTAGAAATCTGATGGTGTGGTTGTGCATGGTGGTGGTGATGTTGCGGCTGATGATGAGGATCATGGGCCACATGATGTGGCCTCTGCTGCTGCTGCTGTTGCTGCTCTCGAATTTCATCACACGTGCCCGTCGAGGATGGGACTTCCCTTACCGTCGAAGCCTCAACTACCCCCACCTGAAATGGACACAGCCCCTCAGTGATGGACCAGTTAGTCTATTTTCTTTAGTTTCTGTTTCAATTGCCCTTTTAGTTGGTAAATAGAAAAAGGGTTAGCTGACAAAGATAATCAAGTGAGGTCCTTAGCATTCTTTCGTTCATGCTGAACTTGCAAGCAATGGACTTATATGAGAAAAGTAACCCAAGAGCTTTTTTTTTTCTGAACCACTCTTTTGCTTTTATACCATAAATGTGATGCTTGCTAATCTTTTACGTTGGATACTCAAAAAACATGAAGAATATTGAACATAAACAATCCAAAACCTATAAAGGAAAGCTATACCTCTCAAGATTCTTAGGTACGTAGAATGTTAATCTTTCTCTTAGTTAGGAATGATGAGGCCTAATTAATTAGTTGATGCATGGAAATCCCATTGTTTCATGAATGAAACGTACCTGATCTTCGAAGCTTTTCCTAAAATGGGGATAGCTGAAATGATTAGATTTTAAATTCTGAATATCCATGGCACTGTAACTTGATATCGCAGCAGCGACACTAGCTCCTGATATTTCATCTCTCTGTGGAATTATTTCTTTGGAAGAACAACTTCCACTCCCACTATCTCTTCTACTATTAGGGTCATTGCTTCCGTCGCCAGTTGTTGCATTCCTCTCAGTCCAATTGCATTGCCTTGGCTGTGTCTGATAGAATATTTTCGAAACTACTAATTCTCCTTCTTTCTCTTCTTCGTGCTGTCCCAAATGGTACTGGTGCATGACCCAATTAGTCTTTTCGGGTTTTCTGTTCTTGCCGAAGTTTGTGTAGAGGACAAGTATCTTCTTGCACCCTTTCTGCTTGCCACTAACCATTACTGGTCTTGTCTTGCCTGTTTTATGCCATCTCGTTTCTCCACCCTGCAAGTCGCACTCATTCTGAATTTTTCTTCTTTTTCTTGTTCCCGTCGTGTAAGCCTTGGAAGGTCTATGAAAGAAGTGCCTGCTCAAACCATCTCTGGTCACTCCTGCAAGAAATTCAAAGTTAGGTTGACTTAGGTGTAACAAACTGCTACACGCCATATAAAAGTCATAGCAAACAGCAGAAGAGAACCTAAGAAAATCCGTGCATATGATCAAGTTTAGTTCTTCCATTTTCGTTTTTCTTCTTTTAGAGAAAAATAATAAAAGACTCGACCTTTCGTGGAGTAAATAAAATGAAATGGAAACCTGGGAAGAAGATTAACTAACCTGGAAGTTTCTCAGGATGGGTATAACAAATCCCATCTTCTCCTTCAATGGTAGGGATGAATTCATCTATCAAAGGGTGAGACTTCATGTCTTTGGCTTCAACTTTTGCTTCGAGGTGTTCTATCAATTCCTGGTCTGTTGGATCAAATTTTACTCCAGCTGGTAGGCCTACCCAATCCTGTAAACTCCATGAAAATCCAAGTTAGAACATAACAAAAGAAAAAGAGAAAAGAAAAGAAAAGGTAATAGAGAGAGACATGGACGAAGATAAAGCTCCAAAGAAGAAAACAGAAGGCATAAATATAAATGTTTTGCCTTATTACAACAAATTATTCTTCTGCTTTTGCTATAAAAGATGTATCTGAAACTTGAGAATATTATGAAGCTATTAGGGTACCGGTTTTCCTTCAAGCTTGTGTCCACAACCCGGACACTGCTTTGATCCGCACATCTGATGCTCTTCGAGCTTTGCATCGATGAGGTCAGAACTGCTGACGGAGCCCAAATTACTCCTACTCATCGCTCTTCTCACTCAAGCACACAGCTACTAGTATATGCTATCTTCTTCCTCTTTGACACCACTTGAAATTTTCGATCAAAATATCAACTTTATACAAGATCCCGCCACTCATATTCCATTAGCTAATCTATATAACAAAAAATCAGCGGTTTTTAGATCTGAATATACAAAAATTATTGGAAAAGGATTAATAGAACAAGAAACAGATTGTACATTGGAATACTTTCTGACGGGTGGAAAAGAATCTAACTTAGCTACTGTATGCATCCAGGATAAGGCACCTTTTGGTTTTTGAGATTTGTATCGCTAAGTTGAAAAGATAAAAACTTGAAGCACTCGGGGGCATGAATCATCCAAAACAAAACAAGAAATGATCAAACTGTGCATATGAACATGTATGTACGAACCTATAAGCTAAATGAACAGATGAATCAATTGATACCCAGATAAGAAAATCTCCCTAGAAAAGGAAATATATACATATTCCTCTGAAAGAAATCTAGTGTAAGATGCCAGATGGAGAGAAGAGAAGCTATAGGGCTATAGGTAGAGTAGAACACAGGAGGGGAAGGGGAAAAGAAGAAACTGTCACAGTAGGATTGAGCTATAAACCTGTGCTTTGGCAATAAAAACACCAGAAATCACTCTCTCCAGTCTCTAGCTTTAACCGACGCAAGTGAGCAAAAAGGAAAAGGTAAGGGCACACACCTCACCTTTAAGCCTTTGCCAATTTAAGTAGAGCATGTAGGCGGTTTATGAGAGATAAAGAGACTTGTAGAGATAGACAGAACAGGATAGGAAGAGATAAGCAGTACTAAAAAAAAGAGAGAGAGAGTGAAATAGGAGATATAAAAAAAAAAGAAAAATTGGAAATTTCTAAATTACAAGGGCCATGTCTCTCTCTCTCTCTCACGTATACATAACACAAACACACACACACTCTCTCACAAACACCTATGTTTCAAGTTCTTGACTAGTTAAAGCAAAAGGCAAGAAACGGCCTTCAAAGCTGTTACTTGAGGCACTCCGTTCAGAAGAACACAAACAACTAGCCAAAACCCTTTTTCTCTATATTCCTATGTTGTATTATATAGAAACAACAATAATAAATCAATTTTGGTTTAGCTTAGAAGAAGATAAAAGCCATATGTATAGTAGTAGTAGTATGTACATATACGTGGCAATGAGCTTTGAGTAAGAAAGACGATATCATTAGATGAAATGTATAGCTAGGTTACTTTCATGAATAAAAACAAACAGATTACAGTGGAAAGTGTGTACTTAAATATACATAACCGGAGGAGAGAAATTAATATATAAGACGAAGAAGAAGAAGAAGAATAGAGAAAAAGAAAAAGAAAGATATGGTAGGAACTCACATGGGCTTTGAGCCGGAGTGCTGATCATGATTCTTTAGCCATGAATGTTGCAGAGAGAAAGAGATAGAGAGAGAGAGAGAGAGGAATTAGAAGGTTGCTTGATGTACAAGGCAAATGAGCAGTGTACTTGATGGACCACCACCACCCCTTCTTATTACTTATTAATTAGAGCTATTTTAAAACTCGTTTATTTACCAAAAAAAACATAAACTATTATAAATAAATAAAAAAAGCGTGTAGTGTATTCTCCATCGAGGGGAAATCTAAAGTGCATAATAATGTAGTGTGTACGAAGGCTTAGATTGGACCCACTATAATGTGGGGCCTTGTGTTATATGATCAGATGGTGTTGTGTTGTGTTAGCTATATGTATACATGCTTATTGCATTCTTTTGGCCAGTCAAGACTAAATGATGGAGGGACCAGATTGCTCCTTTGTCTGATTGATATCATTTTTACTTATTAACTACTTTTTATTATTTATTTAATGGTATAGAAATAGAATAAGGAATATAATATACATAAGGGCTGATAACCTTAGGTCTGAGGGCTTCTCTTTTTGTCCAAAGGGGAAAAGAGAGAGAGATAATCAGATTGGTGACATTGCGCAATAAGTTTGACTTTTGACCAATATAGCAAATCAAACCCAAGCATATCTTAGACACTGTTTTTATGCCTGGTTCTCTTCATTCCACGCTTTTTTTCCTTCCCTTTTTACCCTATTAAGAAACTAATTTTTGCATAACTACTCAAATTTAAGCAATATTTTAAAAATTATACTCAAAATTAAATAATTAAGACAAGAGATTTAAGGTTTAAAAGGTTCAATCGGTATTAGACTTTGAAATATTATTGAAAGAGATTGTTCTTAGCTGTTAAAAAAATTTGAAGTTTAACTAAAAAAGAAATTATTAAATACAAAATTAATTAATTTATTTTAGTTTACAATAACTTATTACTTTATAAAAAATAATCTATTAATTAATAAATTGATCAGTTTTTAACAACAAAAGTTATGAGAAACTGAAAATTGAACTGAAAAGTTAAACGGTTCAAGATTTTTACCATCGAATTAGTTGAACTGGTTGAAATTTTTAATTATTAAATTTAAGTCTCTCAAAGACTAAAACTAAACCGTAAAACCCCATTTTATGGGATAATTTTGCAACTTATAAATAAAAAGTGAAGAACTATTTTTGCATATTTTAATACAGAGTGAAAATGGGGACCTCTCTTATAATAAAAACGTCTTATGGTGGTGCTAAAATTCTAAAAAAAATTAGTAAATGCTTGATAAGTTATTTTTATAAAAAATAAAAATTTTAATATCACGAGATATTTTTAAATAATTAAAAATAGCGTAATAAATTTACAAGATTAGTTTATATTTGAACTATTTTAATATTACATGATAAACTCAAGTTGGCGTTATTATTGGAAGGGCATAGGCTTATGGCCTTATTTCAAAGGTGAAGAGAACCACTCGTGAACGAGGAATAACGAAAGAATGACATAGAACAAGATATTCTTTATTTATAACTTATCAAGTTTTGCAAATTGGGGGCGCATCTTAATTTGTGGAAGCAAAGTTTTGTATGAGAATATCTCCTACAGCAAGAACAATCCTTAATTTATAAAGAACAGACACTAAATTAAACACTAAATCGATTATTGGCGGAAAGAGAATACCATTTTCATGATATTCTTATCTGATTATCACTGATCGACGGCCAAAAATTTATAATCTGTCTTATTTAATCTTTACCACAGATAGATGCTTACATATCATTAAGCTAATATTGAATATAACTTAACATATTAATAGAGATTAAAGCTACCGGTTGGAGATAAAGTTGCGGACTACTATTTCTACCAGATGTTGCTGTGAAGGGTAAATAATATGAGCTGATAAAAAAGAAGTCGATTATTTCTTGTTGTTCCTTTTCAATGTTACACCGAAAAGAAGCTTTTCGCACGCTTATCAAACCTCCAGGCACATGTTGTCTCCCATAGAAGAGAATGGTACTGCTGCGTACATAACTTACAAGCATGAACCTAAATCTGTTTTCTTTAAGAAAAAAAAAAAAAGAAGTAAAGAACATAATACCATATTTAATCATGGAATTTATCTAAGCATTACTGTTTGCTTTGCCATAATTGCCAATTTGATTAAGTGTCTTTCTTCTAGTAAGTTGGAACCCAAAGGGATGAGAAGTCAAAGTTGTTTTGACTCGTACGTATCACATTATAACGTTATCTTCCAAGGTTTAGACCAATTGTCTGACCCAATATTTGTTTTTTTCAACCATATATGTAAATAGGAAGGATATATTTATTGGGAAAGAAAGGGAAATGAAAGAAGAGGAAGAAAGAAAGAAAGAGAAGGAAAGCAGAGGGGTAGTGGTACAAGTGGCAGCTAACCAAACAAAGAGAAGGTGCAAGGAAGCAGCAGCAAATGCATCAGAGACAGGGGAGTTGGGTAAGTAAGACTCTTTTGATGCTTCTTGCTCAACGTTGAGTATGAGTATGATCCATGTTATGTTAGGTCTATCTAACACTGATCATTGCTTCTGTTTTACTCCAACATGTTCCTCCATTGTAATCAACAATCACAATTGAAAACCTCAAGTTACATCTCTTCTTCTTCTTTCTTCATTTTTTTAGAACATTTCAACACTCTTAACAGTTAATTAAGAAGGCTTATTTCATTTCACGCAAAATTGCTTAAATGTCGTTTTTAATCTGAAGCTCTTTCCAAATACTTTAGCGTCTAAATTCAAAAAATCAATCTGGATCAGTATTTTTCGAAACCAATCTTTTGTTTTTTTCTTGGGCCGTGTGGTCTATATAGGACTAATTCCATTCAGCC
>JANQBM010000008.1:3137898-3155628 GCA_025594535.1 Erythroxylum domingense
AACCAAAAGAGCTTCAAGAGGGTCTTTTTTATATTCTTCTTTAGGAGGTAATTCCTGAGAATTTGCAAGGTTTAA
Organism: Erythroxylum domingense; assembly: GCA_025594535.1. Lineage (NCBI taxonomy): Eukaryota > Viridiplantae > Streptophyta > Magnoliopsida > Malpighiales > Erythroxylaceae > Erythroxylum > Erythroxylum domingense. The sequence continues at coordinate 3,137,974 of JANQBM010000008.1, forward strand.
TGTTGTAATTTGTGAAGTGGTCTAATTAGAGACACAGCCTATAGAAACCATACCAGCGAGTACTGTACTCTCATGTAAAAACTCGGTGTTAGTAATGTAATCAAGATGACAGAAATCTTCCTAACTTATAGTGAATGAAAAAACAACGAACAATAGGTTTTTTTTTTTGCAGTTTTTCCAACTTGGTGCTGTCCCTTCCCTACTGATTTTTCTAGACATCCCTTCTTTTATAGAATAAACTTGAGTACCATCTTCATTTCACAACCTCATGGTCATTCTTAACAGTATAAAATCCAAATCCATATGAATATAGCGACTTATCAGAAAGTTCTCTAAGTCCCAATTAGTCTTTGAGGAAAGTATCTATTGCACTAGAAGCGAAGTAACGGAGCTGGGCAATGAAAGGTGTGTTGGAGATGAAATCTGATCAACGACTGTGATTACTTGCACTAAAAACCATGCTCCACAAGGACCAAGTATTTGCTCCAAGAACTGGACAAGAAGATGGATATCGTGCAACTATTGTAATGTCAAAAAGGTCAATCCTGTTGAGATCTTGAGAATTTAAATTGTAAGAAAAATAAAAACACGGAAGAAAGTATTATGGAAGAAAGATGCCTTCACAACAGTCGAGTGGAAGAGCAAATTGTGTCTCTTCAATATTTCCATTATCTTGGATAAGCTTAATAGTTTCAATGAAATCTAATAGTTTGACATTCCTTTTATCTTATTAGGATATTGACGAACATAATGTTCTGACCTGTTAAAAAAAAGCATTGACTTGCCACAACTTGTAAACATAATGTTCTTTGCTTGAGGATTTCGTCGTTTAAAAATTTTAACAAATCGATGTCGTTTCTTTCGTCTGAAGAGCTTACAATTTTTTTCATGAGAAATATAAAATTCATGGGACTTTTTATAGAACTTTCTATAATAATGCGTATACTAATAATGCTTATTTAAAATATTTCCATTACCTTAAGTAGGCATAATTGCTTTAATAGAATTTAATAGTTTGACATTCCTTTTTGTCTTATTATGATATTGGTAAACATAATGTCTCGACTTGCCACATCCTCTAAACATAACGTTCTTTACTTGAGGATTTCTTCGCTTGAAAAAACCGATGTAAGTTTCTTTCGTTTGAAGAGCTTATAATTTCTTTCATGAAAAATATGCAATTCGTGAGATTTTTTATAGGAGAACTTTCTATAATAATGTTTATTTTTCGTATGACATTCAGTCTTTTTTTCTCCTTATACTTGACCTTCAACGAAGGCTTTCTCCAAGCTTTTTTTAACAAATGATCACCTTTAATTGAAATTTTTTAATTAAATAGATCTCTAAATGAAGGGTACCCCTTATTAAATAATTGCTTAAAATTTTTGTTAAAATATAATTTTACAAATTCATAATTTATTAAATTGAACAGAGATATCGCACCTCCGCAAACTATCCACACCTCGAAAGGTCTAGGGCAGAAGTCAAATGTGATTGAAAATACTTCCAAAACTGTGACAGGAAATTAGAGCTACCATTAACTTATTCTACTTTAGCAAAGAGTCACAAAACTCTCTCACCTTCTAAAACAGGGACCGCCCCTTTTTCAGTTTTTATCATTTGAAGAACTTCGTGCGATATTTTACTGGCATGGGTAAATATTCTGCAGAAGACTGCTTTTGAGAACAGATCCAAGTGGTGGGCACTGGCAGGGCTTCTTTACTAATGTCTCAAGATCAAGGAATTGACCTCGAGATACTATGGAAGGCACGTGTAGTTGCAGAGAAAGCTTTTCTCTGACCAACTCAATGACCTATGCTAATGACCCGTCATTACTCGGTAAACTTAAGTTTCTACGTTTTCAATTCAATCTCAAAATTTATCAAAGTTTGGATACAATTTATAAATACAAGTGCGTGAAGCAACATAACTAATGTGGTCATATCTTGTGAACAGGTACAATGCCAAGAAGGAAAAAACATTTTCTCATGACCACTGCTGTTGCTTCACATAGCAAGAGTCTACTTGTTTCCTCTACTGAACCAACAACCTGTAAACAAAGTTATGAAATTGTTTTCTGGTTAAATTAATAACAAATGAACTAGTTTGCTCTTTCCACCCACTCATAGATATTACTTCAGTTTGTGGCTTTCCACGCTAACTTGTATGTCTAATCATTATCATAATCGCATCTGATCATTACTGGGCATACCTGACAATTGGAGTAAAACTTGGTGAAGTTTTCTGATAAGTTATACAGGTATTCGCACAGCACATTAGGAAGTAGATTGTTGCATGCCTCCTCAACAGTCTGCAAAGTTAGGACAAATATATCCATTATCAGAAAAGCAAGCCAACATAAAGAAGCAAAGGGAAACTTGGCTGGAATACCTCAGCAAATTGTAGCAAATGAAGCCCTAGTACACGCTCATCAGGGTGACTCAACACTAATTCCCCAGTCTGTAAATAGAATTAGAACATAAAAAGGGGGAAAAGAATCAACGACTTTTAAAATAGTAACTTCTGCATACTGATGAGAGTTATTCAAATGGAGATTACTGGAGAGAAGACATGTCCGAAGCATTCAAAAGTTTTAAGACCTTAGTGAAGTTTTTTTCCAACATCAAAAAATGGAGGCTATTATGACTAGCAGTTAGATCAGTCAAGTGTATTAAGTATTACATACTATAAACACTAGTATAGGTCCCAATATGTTACAATAGACCGAGCTTAACAAGCAAAGTTTGCAGGTACAGTCTAAGTGACAGCTGTGGCTTCAGAGTCTATGAAAACTCACTTTCTTCAAGTGATCAATGTCTTTGCCAGATTTCCTGATGATTGAACAGATCCTAGCATGCGCATATAGTAAATAGACTGCAGTATTTCCCTGTTAACATATTTTTGAAGGCATCACATATGCATAGTCAGAGCAATAACTATAAGCAAAAAGAATAAAAGACAATGGAAGATGGCGAATAGAACAAAAAAGGTTATATGGAAGGCCCAAAAGGAATACAAGAATCATAATCTCACGCAAAATTTTGGCTTCATAGTGTTTGTGAGGACAACACTTTAAAAGTTGGAAAATGAAACATACCTTATCACTAAGCATCTGGTCAAAATTAAACGTGTAGTTGGTCAATCTATTGTTCTTCAAGTCAGCATACCTGGAACGGAATTGATTACACACTATCAGACCATCTTTAACAAAAAAATTTCTCCCAACTGTCAGACTGGGAATTTCATGCAAGTCAGGGATGTTTATGCATAGAAGTTGGGATACAAGATTTGTTTGGTGATTGTTAACTTTCTAGACCAAGTAATTAAGTGATACAAGTTATCAAGTGTTCAAAAAGTTCGAGGTCTTCAATTTGACCAATAAAGTTACGATGGTCATGTATATTTGACTGCAACTACTACAAGCGGCCTTTTTGCGAGCACCGGCTTAAAAAATAGGTCTAAGTGATCACCAACAAATTTCATGTTTTCCCGAGAATTCAGAGAATGTTAAAACAGTTTCTATGAACAAGAACACCAAAAGTGTTTTACAGAGAACTTCCCTGTAATATTGTCTGTTTCACATCTTTTATCCTCCTCGCACGGGATCCAATGACCCTAAATTCTCAATTTTTTTCAAAACCATTGCCCATAAGAAGTAACCATTACCAGATAAATTAAACTCTCGTATGTTCATAGCTAGCCACAAGCAAAGTTGTATAATAAAAAAGTGCCCGAGAATAATAGAGATAAATTACTTGACAGCACCATAACCAACTGCCTCGGCAGTTTGCTCAAGCTCCCCTTCAGTCCACTCTGCAGCCTTACCTGTTTAAAACACAAGAAATTACTTCAGAGTTTGTAATATTGGCAGGCTCTTGCAAAGCCATAAAAGTACAAAAGAGAGATAAGCTTCTGCCCAGTTATTTAGGAAGATATAAGCACGAGAAAAAGAGGTAAGGTGACTTCCCCAGTAAGCATACCACGCTCAATAAGAGCTGCTTTACTACGATTCTTGGCTTCATCAAGTAAATCAACCAATCGAACTACTTCAGTGGCACGAGTTCTGAAGCGCTTTCCATCCTCTCCAAGTACAAGGCCAAAACCAACATGACTAACTTTTGGATAAATGGTGCTATTATCAAATGGTAGCCAACCAGCAAGTTTTGCAGCCTGAATAAGAATACCAAGGAAAATCAAACCTTCCAACAGCAAGTAAGAAATAACCTCCCAAGAATCAGAGCCAAGATAAGTACAAAAGAACCAATATGTGCAAAGAAAGCTGTAAAAACCATATGTTGAGTAACACATTTCAATTATAATGAATTGTCATAAAGTGTATTCAAAATAATTTAAGACAATCAAAGAACAGATGCATACTTTGAAGACCATATCAAAATGCTGCTGCTGGCCAACATCAGTTACATATATAATCCACTCAGCTTTCTCTTCATTAAGTCGATACCTTAAATTGCAAATAACAACAAAAGTATGAATTATAAAACTTGAACCATACATCCAAATGCAGAAACCAAATATTATCATCAAATCAATTCTTACAAAACTCACATGTAAATGTCAACAGCCTCATGCTTCAAATAGATGGCACTAATTGGAATATATTTCAGCACACTATTTTCTTAAATGTAAAAAAGATGATAACAATCTCCCCATGTCAAAATAAGTTCTTAAGACATTCACCAGGAAACTAGATGACTAACCAAAAAACAAAGTGTTTTTCATGTTTATGCCACTGCCATGTTCACTACTTGAAAATCCTAACTTACAATAATAGACTCAACTTATGTTACCAAGCATATAATCCTTGCTTATTCAATGCAGAAATTGTTATCACTATCATAATGCCACAAATCCAACACTCTAAACAACGATCACTTTGAAACTGTTACGAATGATTGCAAAAATTACATAGCTACAAAAGCAGGGTCAAAACAATTAATTATCAAATGAACAATTTCTACCCAGAAAGAACTATTAGCTACAGATTGTATTCAAAATCAATAAAAACACTAACCAAAGTGCAGTGAGATCGGTAGAAGCGTAGTTGTATCCTCCATCACTCTTCACAACAATAAGAGGTATATTAAATCCTTCTAGATGGATAACTTGAGCACCTTCACTTTCTTCCACTAATCCTTTATTTCGTAATGCACCAATGACCTCAGGAATGAATGGGTTGTAAAAGCTTTCTCCCTAGCAATCCACAGTTCAAAAATGATTAGCAGTCCATTTCTAGTGATACCACTTAACATTGTTCAAATAACATGGTTTTAGTCTAGATAGACAAAAATTTAGCATTTTTTTCACGCAATTTTCAATCTCTAAAGCCAAAAGTTCAAAAAGAAAATATAAATTTTGGGCAAGTTCATTTATTATTTACCTTAAAGAATGCTCCGCTATAGATTTTTGCACAAATTTACAGAAACAAGCAGAGATTTGCAATAGGCAAACAGCAACACAAATAAACACAATCTTTATATTTATGCCTACATATGAAGTGGGAATGCCACATTGTTTCAAGGATGAGATTGTTTGAAAAGTAGCAAGAGAGACAGGGTTGAGTGCACAATTCAGTCAAACCTCCTATTGGAATAAGTGGGTGCTGAGCATAATAATACTATGTAATGATGATTCCTCTAGAAAAGCTTGAAATCTACCTTCTCCTCCAAATGAACTCCAAGACGTTGATAGACCCTATCAAACTCCTTCCTGCTAAGTTCACATATCTGTTCCCAGGCCTGGTGGTACTTGGTTTCTCCACCCTGATCCCAATAAACATTCCAACAAAAACGGTAGTGTATAAAAAGGTGGCATCATCCGCATTCTTAGGAGACATCAACCTCATCATACCTGGAGTAGAACCACAGCTTTTTGTGCCCTTTCCTTAAATTCTGCATCTGTGTCAAACCTCTGTTTTGATGCCTTGTAAAATGCCTGTACAAGACATCAATAACATTAAAAAGAAATAAACTACTAATAGTTCTATAAATCAATTTTCAGACAACTGCAGCATCAAGTGACTATATAACACTAAGTATAACAACAACAACAACACCTAGTAGGAATCCTGATACGCGGGGTCTGGGGACCATATAACACTAAGTACAATTAGATGAAACAGAATCATACAGCTTCCTCTGTTAAATTTAATATAACTATCAAAGTTAATCAAAAAGATGCAGAACTAAAACTTTGACACAAAATAAAATGATTAACTAAAAGAAAACATTAAAAAAATCCTAAGAATTTCCATTTTTGGTCCAAATACTTATTCTAGATTTCCATTTTTAAGCTGTACTTCAAAAAGGTTGGATATCTTACTTCGACTATTTAATTTGAATACCAAAATTATTAATCACATATCACCTGTAGATCTCCAATCGCTGATTCATTGACATCTTCAAAATTTGGGAACTTCTCAAAGAGGAACTCAATCAACATACCAAACTACAAAACAAAGAATAAATACTTAAACCACAATTTCCAGATAGTAAGTGAAAAATACTGTAGATTTCACAAGCCATCATATCCTTCAGAGACATGGAGACCTAACTAGCATATCCCGGTGTAGCTGACGTGAGTACGAGAATGGAGGGGAAGGCATGGCTGTCTTAACCTTATGCATCCAATTCTGATCATTTAGTTTTATTATGAAGCAAACAAGTATGAGCTTCCTACTGATTATGATTATTAATTTTGGGATTGTAATATTCATATGTGATTGACATGTGACCTATGAGTTTTTATGTTACAAGAACAGTTAGGTAATAACTCCTGTCTAAACAAATTTTTGCAAATTATCCATATTGTTTCAGTTGATAATAAGAATTGCAAATGCACATCAAATTTTGGCTTATACAATCATTCTTAAGGTCATGCTAGAATGCAATGTTGTTCAACTCACATGAAGCTAAAGTGACGAGCATTAAGCTACATTTAGGTAACTAACTAAACTTTACCAAACAGTTGAAACCCATACAAGCGGGATATAGATGTAAATCTTTTAATTCACCTTATCCCAAAGAGAAAATAACTAGATTAATCATCAAATAAGCCTGAATGAGACTTTCAACTCCATTGCACATTATCGGAAACCAGATTAACCTGTGTACCCCAGTCACCAACATGGTTCCGTCGAAGAACTTCAACCTTTGAAAACTCAAGCATGCGAGCAAGTGTGTCACCTATAATGGTAGACCTTAAATGGCCCACATGCATTTCTTTTGCTATATTTGGCGAGGAAAAGTCAACAATAGCCCTTTTGAGTGAGAGCCTTGGAGCCAAAGAATCAACACCATCAATTAGCATTTTTTGAATATTCTGCAGTCACAGAAGTCAAAATTAAGACAATATGAACAGATCATATCAAAATTGTGAAAATGAAAGTGGAATTTGCAAGAATAAAACAATAAAAGAACCAAAAGAAAGATCAGAAAATGAACAAGAACCTCGGCTATCCATTTAGTTGATAACACAACATTGACGAATCCAGGTCCTGCCACTGAGCAGGACTCTATCATATTGGACGGGGGAAGATTTTCTTTTATGGCCTGCAATAATTTTAGATAGTAAAACTTTTAAAAAATTTCAAACAATTAGCAAATTCAAAGCAAGAAGAAGCATAATGGCACATGAGTTCTGCCGGTAAAGAAAACCATACCCCTCCAACAGCTGGAGGCCCCCGGAAAGTTTTGTTTGGCTTAGCTTTAATTTTAGACCAAAGGCCCATGGCATTATTACTAAAACAAAGAAATTGTCATCAGAAACAGTTCAATCAGACATATTGCAGCGCTATTGCAACTCAAACTCCAAATGAACTTCGGGAGTACAAACACATATAGTCAGCTAACTTCATGCATACCACTGGTAGTCGCCAAAGTTGCCAGAGCATGCAGCAATCAAAGGCTCAACATTCTCGTCGGGGACTGTTGCTCTAAGCGAAACTTCAAACAGTTTCCCCAATTGTCGTTTCAAATTACCTCCGCAATCCTCATGCTGTGCCACAATTTTTCCACCATCAGTACTCAAAAACAAGACGACCCCAAATGAACATACAAATGCCGTTAGTAGTAAAAAGCTACATACATTTGCCATGGTAGTTATGGATTGAGTCTTTGTGGACAATGCAAGCCTTCTAGAAGTTGCCCTCAGAAAAACTGTCTAGTGTTAGAATAGTAATAAGGAAAAATCAGTATAGGCAATACTCGAGCAACAAACGAACTAAAGAATTAAAATCCCCAGGCAGAAGTATAAAGCAAATGAAGTAAAACTCCGTAAGAACAGAACTACGAAATCAACAGTGAGGAATTGAAAAGCAGAATAGAGAGAAAGTGAACTAACCAGAAGTAGTTAGCGTGCAATGATTGAAAGAAAGCACGGGAGAGGAAAACGTCGGCAACGAGAGGAGGGTTCCAAACATAACTTTTTATTTTATGTCTTTTGCACTGTAATAATAGCTTAGGAAACCCTTCCAACTTGACACCCGCCGTCTTCTGTTCATCTGTTCTCCACTTTTACCGTTAGTGCTTCTCTGCCAATGAATTCCTGACAAGTGTTGCGAATATGGGCTCAATGGCTTTCACGCGCAACCGCGAATATTAAGTAAAAGTACAATTAATTTTTACAAAATATTAAGAGCTTGTTTCCTTTTTTCATTTTTTTTAATTTTTAAAATTTTTCTAATTTTTGTTTTAAGATTTGGTTTCTTCAGGTTTTTAAATGTCAAGAAAATCATAAAAAGTAAATTTTTAATATTTTAATATAATTTAATATATTAAAATAATTTATTTTTAATATTTATCTAATATATAATTATTATCAGTCATAAAAATATAAATACATTAATATTAATAATTAGAAAATATTTTTATTTTTCTAATTTTTATTTTTATTTTAAATGCTTTAAAATTAAAACGTAAAAGGCTAGGCCACAAGGTATCTCAAATAGTAGGCTGAGCCCGTTTGAGTTGATTATGGACGAGGGTGAACTAAGCCTATGGCCCGATTTACTGGAGAAATCTACACCAAAGGTGTTGGAACTCTCCAAACTTACGGCAGGAAGCTCCCAAAACGTCAAACCTGCTCTTGTGATGTTTACCCCCTTTCTTTTATTTACCAACCTTAACAGCTAAAATGTAAATGATATCTGAAACTTGCTGGGAAAAATCTTCATGTACGAGGTATAATGACCACAAGTTGAGTTCAAGTTTACATGTTTTATTCTATCTGATTCCAATTGGTATTGATTTGTGAACAAGTTTCAAGCTTTAAATAATTGAGAATGTATTTAAATAAATTTTAAAATAATGATCTTATTTATGTTAAAATAACATTTTCCTTCTCGTGTCTTTATATCACAACTAAAAGTGCTTTAGATCTCGTGTTTTTAGATCTCGTGTCTTTAAAAAAACTAGTTCTACTCTAAAAGTGCTTTTAAATTTTACAGTTAAATACATCTCTTTTCTTTAAAATAATTTTTGCGGTGAAAAAAAGTATTTTTCTACCTAATAAAAGCTGAACCAATCAGGCTCTAAATGTCGTAAGTAAAAGCATCATCTAGTTCATTTGACAAATTTTAATAACAAGCTATCCCATTCTGACAAGATATTCTCTAATCTTTCAATGATCTCGCTAAAATACAAATGGAAAGCCTGCGAAATTACTATATTCCATACGAATTGCTACTGGCATCAGTCTTACCGTCTCTGTGCAAGTAACTTCGCTCCAGTTCTCTGCCAAAATCTGCAGACCTATCTAGTTTACCAATGACTGCGTTCTTGAAACTTATGACTTCTTGAACCTGTGAGCATGACCTCTGCATCCTAACCCCACTCAAACTGTTTCTTGATTCCATCAACTCGTTAAGAGACAACCTTTTCTTTGGTCCCGTTTCAGGCCTTTGCTTTGGGGCACTATAGGACCTCAGTTTGGCCCTAAAGGATTGTGTATTGGCCATGTAATTTGGGAAATTTCCGTACTGCCTAAAGAATTTATCAGCAGACACGCTACTTGCAGGCGTAATAGAAGTGTTACACCCTTCTGAATTGGCAAAGCGAGGAGTGCTTTGTGCTGTTGAGAATCTACATTCATCACCAGTTAACCCCCATTCCGAGTCCTGCAAACTTCTTGTATTAGGAATGGACAATCGAGGCGGATATCTTGTTGGGAATGGAGAGGAGATGGTTTTGTAATAATGGTCGTCGCCAAAATCTGAAACAGAGGCATTTGTTCTTCGAGATCGAGATTTGGGTCTGCAGCCAGTATCAACCTCAACAATCTTCGGACTTTCATCTGCGGGGTTAATTACTAACTGTTCCAGTGAAGATGATAACCTCCGGCTGTGAATTGAAGCAGTGTGTTCACTTCTTGTTTCCTCAAATTTCTCCTGCAATATTAGTTAGAGCAAGTGAATAACTGTGCATAACGTAAATGCCAGAAAGATACGGAATATGTTGAAGTAAAAAGATAATGAAATTTGGGTGACTATACCATAGATTTACGTGCTTGAATTTCGAACTGATGTTCACTTTTAATGTGGTTACGTGCTCTGAGTGATCTTACAGTGGCTTGTGCTCTAATAAGAGCCTGCATACTGCGAAGAGTTGCTGTTGCTTGTTTTCGCACCAAATAGCCTCGAACATGCGCTTGCAATTTTACCAATCCTCTTAATGCTCGCAGTGCTTTTCTAGCCTGTTTAAAATCGAGTAACAGGTAAAATTCTGTACCCACTCCGCATAAGAAGAAGAAGAAGAAGAAGAAGAAACAACAGGAGCAATGTCTCTAGCAGCTACCAAAACAGCTCCATTTGGTTTCCAGTCACAAACTAATGCAACCCAAAGCCAAGAAGTTCTTGAACTTGACAAAATTAGAGGTATTTTGAAAATGAAACAAAAGTTGCTGCATTCAAAGTTCCAAATAGAGCCTAAAAGCACCGCTTATAGTGTTCGGAAATTTAAAAAAAAAGACCATGTCTTTTAAATAGCCAAAAAAAAAACAATATCCAGAAACCAAACTCACCAAATAACCTCTAAAAACTGTCTGAACCTTGACAGCTGCCCACCTCTCTCGCCCACCACCAAACATGGTGTCTCTTCCATTACTAGTCAGCCTCACCACCGCCTCCGCCGCCCGAGCTGCAGTAACCGCCGCATCAGCTGCCGCAGCCGTCGCCGCAGCCACTGCAATGGCGTGTCTCTGCTCTTTTTCTGTGACACCGTAGTATGATTTTAACCATGCAGCTTCTGCTGCAGATATATTTGGTGGTATAGTTGAAGGATTGTAACATAACTCACTAGAACTGTGTGGTTTGTTGTCTCTCCGGTCATTGTTGTCTTTGCTATTGCTATTCTTTGTCCAAAACAAGCTCTTTAGCCATCTTGTAGCTCTGCCCATTGGTTGGTTCTACAGGATCCGTACTACCGTAGAGTGAGTATCCAAGAGGAACCAATTTAAAATGTTAGCAGAGAGCAAGGGTCTAAAACTGAAACCAAAGTCTAATACAAAAGCCACTTAGATTGTTAAAAAAAGTCGCTTTTTACGTTGGTGTAAGGCAACAGCAGAGTTGGTAAGAGAAAATTTTACAGAGTAAAAAGAAAGAAAAGAGAAAAGGAGGTGGTGAAAATCCTGTCGAGGCCTTGTGAAAGCTGCATTACATGACAAAATCACGTCACTGACTAAGAACTTGGTTAAGTTTCTGATTATGCACTTATGATCAAACAATAATAAGAATATGGTGAAAACAATAGGAGGGGGAGAGAGATAAGTGTAAAAGTAAATACTAAACAGAATCAGATTCTGAAAAGAAAAGTGAGAAGAAGTGTTATAAAGATGAAAAGAAAAGGGAAAAAAAAGCGTTGAAAAAGAAAAAATAAAGTTCAAAAAGAGAGAGAGGCAAAAGATGAAACGCTCAAGTTTGCCCTTATTCAGTGAGGAACTGAGGGACGTTATTACCATGAATCGAAAAGAACAATCAAAATAGTCTCTTATCCCTTTCTCGGTCTCTCCTCTCTGGCCATTTCCTGTTTCTCACTACTTTATGGAGCGAAGTGTCCTTTTAAAGAGACAGATACCTCAAGCTGATCAGTCTCTGACAACCTCGTGAAGCCTTAGCAATTTCTATACGTAAAACATGTTCTTCCTTGTAATAAGAACAAGAGAAAAGATGGTTTTTTTTTGTTCTTCGGAAAGATTGTGAAACATGTAACACATAACGTAATTGGATCTAACGTGAAAGAGTAATAAACAAAAACGTGCGGAAAAATACTTGATTTTAATTTTATAACTTCAAATGAACTTTTCGAAACCTAAACGAGAACGAATTCACCGTCGTCTTCATGAAAATTATTCACCGGAATGGGATCAACGTCTTTCTACGATTTTTTCAAAACGTAAGCTATTTTAACGGGTCAAAGAATTCTTATACTTACAAATGATATGAGCAACTACAAGAGACCTTAACCTTTATATATAGCATCCATATCAGGCTTCCCCATTACAAGACCGATATGGATCCAGTTTATACTGATTGAGATCTATTTTTTACCTGGACTTCGACTCATTAATTTATATCATTTATATTGGGCTACTTTTATCTTTATCTGAATCAAATTACATAACTTAAAAGATAAATTATTGTAAAATCGAAAAATGCAGTTAAATGTTGTTCACCTTTATAGGAAAAGCCAAAAATATCCAACATTCTCCGTCTTGGACAATACTTAATTGCAGTTTTGACTCAAGTTTAAAAACGCGGTTAAGCTACGCTACTGTATTAGTTGAGTAAGTTTAAAAACAAAACATTTGATCCAAAGATAACAAAAGTCCATCATTTCATCCTGCAAGGCTTTCGATATCGAAAAGTATCAAATGCATGTGTCATGTGTGACACAAATCCAATACAATCACGCAAATCTAATACCTCACTAACATGAATGGAAAAATGGAGTGTGGCAAACAAAGATGATACCTATATGATCTAAATTATATTATCTTTGTTTGTAGATCTCAATTTTTTCAACTTTATGCTAAACCGCATATGCTAAACTGTATTAGAGAAATCCTGTTTTTTCTCACCGAATGCTAAACAATATTTGAGAAAACTTGTTTTCTCTTACCAAATGCTAAACAACATTAGAGAAAACTTTTATGTTCTCCAACTGAATGTTAAATTGCATTAGAGAACCTTTATGAACCTTTATGAAATTAAAAAAACTTATATCTCCCTATGTCATGTGAAATTTTAAGGATATCCGTATAAAATTGTATGCGTCTAAATAACATAGGTTTAAGGTCAATATGTATATATGCCTAATGACCTTTAAATGCTTAAGATTGACACAAATCTTAAGCCTTTAATACGTATTATGACCATGTATGATAACACGTATTACTGAGGATAAACAATAATCATCTTCATTGATGAATTATCACATCGTCATAATACATTAAAACGTACAAATGTATATGGAGCAAACATAACGATCCCCTAACTATCAGTGTCTAAGAAATTCAAAACACCCATACTGTATACTTGTCTTTCAAACATAAATGGGCAAAGTCCTTTAGTTAAATAATTGACTTCTAGTTCCTCAACCCTTAAATGCTCCAAACCTTAATGTCACCTTTTCGTATCAACTACTTCATGGTCAAATATTTAACCTCAAAATGATAAAACCCTGTGATATTTAATGTTGTTATTAAACAACGCAACAACTTGATTATCACATCATAATCGAATGAGTTTAGTCATTGAATCAACCACAAACAACTCAAAAATTAAATTTATGAGCTAAACCTTCTGTGAAGCAGCCCCATAGCATGCACTCTACATGCATGGTCGAGGAAATCACCCGTGTTTACATGACACTCTTCCACAACATTGTACCATCTGCTAACTTTAAAAAATTGTAACCTTAAGTGAACTTTCGATCATCTGGACACATAGTTTAATTTGAATTTGAATTCTCTACGAGGTTTAGTTTGTTGACTTTTCTATATGTCAACATATAATCCTTGATTCATTTTAATTATCTCAACACTCGCTTGACTGCATTTCAATAACCTACATCTGAGTTAACCAAATACTGACCAAATAGTTAAGCAGTAAATGCAACTTCCTGCCTAGTACATAACCTCTCTCTTTACTTTATTCTTTGGATATTGTGCCAAAGATTATCTCTCACTATGAGAGATAGGTGCTACGACAAGTTTACAATTAACCATAATAAAATTTTGTAACATATACTCAATGTATGCACTAAGATCTGTCTCGATGAATCTGAATATTTATGACAAAAGATGTTACGCCAAGATAATTTATGTCAAAATTCTCGACCAAGCATTGCTTAACCTTATACAACATGGTCAAGTAATTTGACGTGAGTAATATATCATCCACATATAATAATAAGAAGATAACTTTACTCCCCCTGACCTCATAGTATAAGCATCTTTTTAACTTTTTTTTCTATGAAGTCAAAAAAGGTCTAACATTATCAAATGTAAGGTATTACTTTCGGGAGGTTTGATGTAAATCATATATTGATTTGCATAAGACGTAAACCATCCCAGCTCTGTCTAGATCTTGAAATCCTTCAGGTTGTACCATATAGACCACTTTATAAAAGTCTTTATTCAGGAAAGCAGCTTTGAAAATCTTCTGATGTTACTCTATGTCATCATAAGCTACAATTGTCATAATCACTCAAAATGTATCATTCGAAGATATGAGAGAAAAAGTAACATTAAAGTCAACATTTCTCCATGTGAACCATTAGGCAATTGAGCGAACCCATAAACAGTTGAACTTTATCCTGAAATTCTTTAAGTCTTAAATTTTCATTTACAACTGACGGTTTTGTAGTTTTGCTACAAAATCAACTAGCTCTCAGACCTTACTATGCTTCATGGCTTGTATCTCATCAGTCATTACAATCCACCACAATTTCTCATTGGGTTCAGAAACAACTTCTGTAAAAATAACTGGATTCGTAACATGTCTAATATCATAGTTAAGTTCACCTAATAGACTATGTAATCAGATAGGACAGCAGGTCATCTCACTCTAGTAGATCTTCATAACTGCATTAGATCTTGTACTCCTAGGAACCTCTATGTGTACAGGTATAGATTCATATTCCTGTACAAGCACGGTACAAAGACCTAAATCCACTAGATCTATTGTACGAGTGGCGGGTATATAATAACTATAGTAACCACCCTGCTATCATCTGAAGGGGTCAAAGGGCCCACCATCATCATAGACATCATATTCTAGAAACTTAACTGTTTGTGATTCCATTATTCTAGTCCCTCCTTCTCTACAGTAAGATCTGTAGCCTTTAGAGTGGTCAGGATATCTTACTAAATATAAATGAGCCTAATGAACATGCAATTTTTCTTTATAAGGATTATACTACCACAGTAGGGCAGCCTCATAAACGAATGTATGCAAGGCTGGGTTTTCACACTTCTAGTTAATTAGGTAGATTAGTCATGTTCTGTATTGACTTCTTCAACTCTTTTAGGGTGCGGTTATGCCTTTTAGCAACACACCATTTTGCTCAGAACTACCGGGTATAGTGAATCAAGTCACTATCCTAACCGAATCTATATATCTGACAAATAAATCTTTTCAAGTCCTAAAACACCATGTTTGTCATGATATTCTCCTCTACAGTTAGATATAACACTCTTAATGAATTTTTCTAATTAGTTCTCAACCTTCAATCTTTAATTACGAACACATAACTGTAATGAGAATAATCATAAAAAACTATTAGAATATATTTATAATTGTACAATACAACTGTATAAAGTCTTTTGATATCTGTATATATCAGACTCAACAAGTCAGAAACGCGAGATGACCCTTCTCCTTATTAGTCAACTTACCTCCACAATAGTCAACACATGTTCTCAGATCATCATAATCTATAATTGAGAAAATGCTTTCCTTGATTAATTTCTCAACCCTAACTCTAGAAATGTGGCTTAAATTTTTATGTCACATCATGTATGACTTTTCATTCATCAAGGTCTTTCATTTCATGATTTGTTTAGCAAGATATGAAGAAACATATATCTAAATTACACATTCTCTACAAACCATATGACAAGAAAATTGTAACATTATGTTTTGCATTAAACACAAATGTACAACAGACGCATTAAATACAAAACGTCAACCTTTTTTGTTTACAATTGATATAATGATCACATATAAAATGTGTCATGTAAAAAATAAAATGAACTTTGGAGTAAGATTCAACTCATACATTCCCTTACGGATATTTAAATCACTTCTTCATTGCTATGAACCATCAGTTTCTCCTTCCCTTTATTTGACTTTATCTTGGATATGAACCCTTGTATTGTGGAAGCACCTTGATCAGATACTCCATTACATAACCACCAAGTACTTAATGTGACTATCGCAAATCAGGTTCATAAATTGATAAGCCAAGGAGTTATCTGATGGTCAAAGTATTTCTTTTTATTCCTCATACTACTAGCTTCTTTATGTCATGCAGACCTTTACCAGCACTGGATTGACCAATATCAGTATGTGGAGAATATTTAGTCTTTCTACTTTTGATCTTAGCGGAGTTCATCTTTGCCTTTCTTTTAGTTGCTTCGAGGGTTGTAGGAGAAGCAAACTTAAGTTTCTTCACCTCAGTAACACAATAGGCAATCAAAGCATTGAAATCTCATTCCTCATCCTGTGAATAATATGTCTTTAACAACTTACTAAACTCTAAAGGGAGTATATTCAGAGTCTAGTGAAATATGAAGAAATTAGGAAGACGAATATTTAATATCTTCAATTTACTGTGAAAATGGATCATTCTTGATATCTACTCCTTTACTCCCCCTTTTTTCCGTATAGCTCATGGAAAATAATTCTTTCATCAAGGCATTTATCTCAACATTAGGTGAGACTTTGCACATCTGGGAGACATTACCAAAAAATTACTTCACTATGTTTATGTCCGGAAGTCCACTAAGTAGATGGTTAGGAATGAATCTTTTAATGGTCATAAGACTGAATCTGTTTGACCGATCTCAAGCTTCATAGGCTGCTTTATGAGCTATTGAGTTTATGGATGTAGGTGAAGATAGCCTATCCGTTCATATGACCATATCAACCTCAATTATCTCCATAACATTCAATACATCAGCTGTCCACTTTTTTGTATTAAAACTGGTCAGGGTTTCAATAGTGACACTGATATTAATGATCGAAAAGGTGACTGCATAGTAACTTTGATTGGATCAGCGCAAATATAGGACAACAACGATAATCAAAGTCATTAAATAGTATCTTTACTGAAAATCCTATCACACATATTATGAAACACTTCTGGGCTGAATACATAATATATGCGATTAGACCTCCACATAAAAGTGATCGGAGTACAAACCATCAACTCTCATGACACTACCACCTTTGAGCGAATAGATCATTTGAGCAACAACTTTCCTCCATCTTATGTCTTTATGTACATCTCAAAATGTTATGTAAGGCCAACACCTTTGGGCAGATTAACCAAACATAAAACCAAAGATGCTGGAACCCCTCCCACGGGGCGGGTCCACCGGGCCCGACATCCTGCGGGACATCCGGACCCGGGGCTCGCG
>JANQBM010000008.1:3221646-3234210 GCA_025594535.1 Erythroxylum domingense
AAGCCGGAGAGATCTTAACCTCTTTAATCTTCCAACAGCTGCTGGAATGTCACCAGTAAAGTTGTTGCCACCGAGGTTAAGGTCTGAGAGCTTAGACATCCGATCAATATCATCAGGAAGGACACCAACAAAGTAGTTTTCAGAAAGGTCAAGGTATTGAAGTTTGGACAGGTTGTATAGAACCACAGGGAACGTTCCGCCAATGCTGTTGTTATTGAAATCAATATGAATAAGGTTCTTGAGATCACAGATAAATGGCGGGATAGTTTCCGATATGTTTTTTTGGCCAAGCAGAAGTCCGGTAACAGAGCCATGGGTGCAGTTGACTTCAGGCCAAGTGCAATGAGAGGCAGATTTTGAAGAATTCCAGTGGCTGAGAGAGGGTGGATTTTGCCAGTGTTGCTTTAGTTTCAGTAAGGTTGCTTGTTCTTGATCATGGAGTTGGGAACTAGCATGGATAATGAAGAAAATGAGAAAGTAGAGCAAGGGAAAACTCTCGCGGGTTTTGAACATGTCCTTTCTTTTCATGTTCAGAGGTTTGTCGTGGTTGTTATGGTTTAGAGCAGGTTATTAAAAACGACTTACCAGGAAAGCAAGGGTGCTTAGGTTTATATAAAGAGCTGGTTTACATGCTGAAACACATAATGCTAAAATTTATAATAGGAATAAATAAGTTCTAAACTCAATGACAAATTTAATATTTTACATTAGGCTAATAAGGATTTTATTAAATTTATTAATAAAATAGAGGGAAACGATAAAAGAATTTCATTCAAAACTTTGGTCAATTTAGTTCTCTAACCTTGAAGTTATGCAGAATCTGCTTTCTCTGAGCTTAACTCATTCTCCCATCTTCCACTATTTACTATAACGACGAGTATCTTTCATGTATAAGCGATCAAGAATAATAAGCCAATTAACAAAACCATGATTTGGATTTAAACCATGTCCCTGGAGTAGCTTTCATCTCCAATCAGATAAGAGTAAACATTCACCTAGAGCTGGCAGCCACTTTGGTTTGTTCGAGTTGATCAAAGAACACAGCAAACCTATGCGTACCAACTATTCAGATTCTGCAGGATATACCAGCTTCACTCATATTTTTACATACAATCCTGCATTCTACTGCTAATTCAAAGACTGCATTCGAAGGGTAAAATACGATAGTGTTCACTCTTTCAGCAAATGTTTTGTAATAACTTGAACAGCATCAGCACTTCCGTACGAATAAATTGATCTAAGTCAACACTCACAGGTTCCCGGATATTACATTAATAATTTATCTTTATAAATTTTATATGTACTAAACGATATGACCAGTTTTAACTCTTGTTGTTGTTCCCTAGCATTAAACATAACTTGTAAAATACATCATAGAACATATCTGTTCCGAGAAGAAATTTTGAAAAGCACAATCGGACAAGTGTGCACAACAGACGTAGAAAATTCAACCTCTAAAAGTGAAAATCACGCTTTTGGAAGGACAAATTCGAAGGGTTTTTCGTGTTTTGCACTTAAAATACAGTCTATATCAGTGAGAACAAAACCACCAATGCCTGTTTTTCTAATTAGAATATCTGGTGGTGGTGGCCATAGACCTACAAGCCTAAAAAATTTATGGTCTTGACGACTCCTGCACTACCTGACTTTTGATGTGTGGGGAACTGAGAACCATAGAACCATACAATTCTCAGGTTGGATAAGAAGAAAATTACAGTGACATGAAAAGGACTACTTAGAATGTTTATATCTATACTTAAAAGTGCTAATTAATCTAATCAAAAGCTGTATCTCCAATGGAAGATTTGTAATTCTTTTGTTGAACTCATGATTGCCGTTGTTCATTACACTATGAGAATAAAAAAAAAGACAGACATTACTTATTATCGATAATGCAGGTTTACAGTCAAGATTAGTTGCAAGTGATTCCTGAGAGACGAATTAAACTTTTATCCACTAAAGACTACAGGCTAAAAGAATAACTTTTTAAAAGAATTTCTAAGATTAATGCATCGCCAACTTACTACTCTATCACGAGATCTGCAAAATCTATGCTGGGGGACATGTAATTTTGAATAAATAAATGTTGGTCCCAGCCATAAAGAAGGGCAAAAAGGTTAATGACCGGAATCCAAAAGCTCACTTGCTCATGTTTTTCCTGGAATCTCCAAGGGTTTTTTTCTCTTAATTGTGTGAAAGGACAAAGGAACATAGCGTTCACACTAATTTAGAAGACTATGATTCACTTGACTTGACTTGACCTTACCTCGTCCAAACAAGCATTGGGTTGTTAGATGAATAGATAATAATTTCAGGGGCACTCCAGAGAATCAATCAGGCTAGTTTTGATGGGTTCTTGCTAGAAATACTAAATGATCATTGAATGCTTTTTGTAACATTGCAATGTGTACCAGGCATGCACGTCAGTAGAACAACCTTATCGTCCTTGCCCCATAAATCCTGGACAAACTAAAAGGTGCCAATTGACTAATTCTAGAAGACCTTAAAACAGCACATTTCCAGCTGCTAAATCTCAAGTCACTGAATCACATGTAGCGATGAATAAAAGTTCCCCATAGACGAGGTGTGAACCAGAGACTTTTATTCCGGAACAAGGACAAAAATGTCATGGGATTGATTTAAAACTTCACTTACCGAACAGAACCAAGGAGTTTATCTTCAGATCAAGTTAACCAAGAAATTGCATGCTAGACAATGTGTTTAGATAGCTGAAGAATGTGACAATTGGGTAGTAGATAAACAGACATTAAAAAGCCATTATGTCTCTGATAAGAAAGCCAGTTTTTTGCCCAGGGACGGCCCCTGGATTCTTAATCTCGTATTTTGTTTTTTCCCAGAAACAGAGCAAAGTGGTTTAGAATAAAAGTCTTGGTCGACAGTGCTCAAACAGTTTATTTGAACTATTCTTTGAGGCAACGGAGTAAATTATATCAATTTCCTTGAAGCTCAAATCCTAAACTTGAATTCTGCAAATGAAATCCACACACTCCCCCTAACAATACCTCAGATTCATGATGCCCTCATTAGATAGTGTTCAAAGGGTCAACTACCGTTGACAAGTTAAAAGTCAGAAATCCTCCCAAGTTATCAAGAAGAAGGTCAAGAAAATTGGGTCACAACGCTGGCTGCCAGTTGCTACTGAGCAAATCTCCAGCCCATTTACCATGTACTTGCATCAAGGGAGCTCAAGGATCAGTAACCACGCTTATCTTTCACGGATTTCCTTGTTATATTTCCTTTTGTTACTTTCCAATCCCTGGTCTAGGATAGTTTTGTAAGTGGCAGATCTCCAAATGACACCCAGAAAGCCATAATAATAATAATAATATTCTCCATGTTTATTCTCTTTTGGCAATGCCAATGATAACCTCTAAACAACGAAGTACATAACACATCGATTAACCAGTCTAAACAACAGGATCAGATGAAGCAGCATTTGCAAGAGAAACATTATTAAGCCTCTCGAGAGCCAAAATGAGAGCTTGAGTGCCCAAACCCCCTTCACCATGAGCCTTAAGCGACAGATAGAGCTGTTGAGCCAAAGCCAAACCAGGCAACGCAAGCCCCATACTTTGGCACTCCTTCAAACAAATCCCTAAATCCTTCACAAAATGGTTCACATAAAACCCAGCTTCGAAGTCCCTCTTCAGAATCCTACTTCCGTGCAAATCCAAAGACTTTGAACCTGCCGCACCCGTAGAGATTGCGCCCAGGAACAGCTCGACGTTAAGCCCAGCTTTGTACGCGTACATAATGCCTTCGACTAAGCCCACCATTGTCGAAGCTATTGTGATCTGATTCGCTAATTTCGCAAATTGCCCTTTTCCAGGGCCACCCATGTAGTTCACCTTTCCCATGACGGCGAAGAGCGGACCCAGCCGATCGATGACGTCTTTGTCTCCGCCAGCGAATATCGCGAGCGTTCCGTTCTTGGCACCGCGGTCGCCGCCGGAGACTGGGGCGTCAACGGAGTGACAGCGCTTGGCGGAGGCGGCTGCTGAGATCTCGGTCGCCAGGGAGGGCTCGGAGGTGGTCATGTCGACGAGGACGCCGCCGGATCGGAGGCCGGATAGAGCGCCGGAGGTGGAATCGAGGAGGACGTGGCGGACGTCAGACGGGAAGCCGACGATAGAGAAGACTACGTCCGATTGGGAAGCGACGGCGAGAGGAGAATCAGCTAAACGAGCACCCATATCGAGGAGGGGCTGGGCTTTGGAGAGGGTTCTGTTGAACACGGTGAGAGTGTAGCCTGCGTTGATGAAGTGGGCACACATGGAGCGTCCCATCACGCCAGTTCCTATCCATCCGATCCGGGTGTTTGATGGGCTAACGGGTTCGGCGGTGGAGGCCATGGAGCGACGGAGAGGGATATAAAGGCTGAGTCCGAGTTTTCGGTGAATATAGAGGGAGCGACGAATGAGAGAAACAGACAGTAGCATATTCTATTGTATTTATCTCCAGTGGATTGGATTAAGGCAGTTCAGATCCTCTGTGCCATTTTTCTTTGTGCCCTATGTGCGGAGAGAGAAAAAATGAATGGTTGAGATAGATGAGGCACAGAGAAAAATGGCACAGAGGATCTGAACTCGGATTAAAGAGTATCACTTGATTCATTGTTTGTAGATTATTACAACCCTATCCCTGAGGACGTTTTCACTTTCGGACATGCCAAAGCCAGATAGGGCAATTGCCGTTTAGGTTAACTTGATGGCTTTTGGAATCAGGAGATCATCCCAAACTAACACTGTAAACAGAGACAAGTACATCTCACAAGTTAACAATTTGAATACGAAGAAATATGTGCAAAACACCATCCAAATTATGCTTTCAGATAAAGATGTTTGGTTCGTCTCATCATTCAAAAAAATGGCAATTCTACTGTTCGAACTCCAAAGTTGGTTCCAGCCTCCTTTGTCGACCAAGAACGGCAAGAGTGCATCTGCCATTCAAGTACGGGACTAGCCAGCAATCATAGTAAGGAACAAACAAAAGAAGATCAGGCATCTTGAAGCAAGGGCTTAGTCTCTAAAACAGTTCAAAAGTAGACTTAACAACAAACTAGTTTACATTCATATCACCAAATTGATCCATCAACAAAAAGGAATGAATTGATAAAGATTATAATAGCCAAGGCTAAAACTTTAAGATCATACTTGTGACTTTAACGAAAGTTTGGAGCTTTAACTAACACTCACCAATGTTACTTTCTATATTCTTTAACTCCTAAGAACAAATTAGTACAAATTTAAGCTATTTTTCACTTGTACTCAAAGTTAGGCACCGGAGGCGCATCAAAACTCTCCAAAATCTCCGTCTTTGGTGATGCTGATTCCTGTTTCTTCCCTCCACCACCGAACCAACCACCCAACCACGAACCCGAAGACTCTGATCCACTCGTCGATGGCGATTCGTTCACTGGCATAGTCGGAACCGGCTCTTCCACCATGATCGGCATGCTTTGTTGAGCACTCATCACCTTATTCAGCATGATTCCCGCACCTTCAATCAAAGCCAGGAGTACTCCGCCGAATGCGGCGGCGCGCGACGACGCGGCAAACCCTTGACGCATAGACAAGAAGCCGCCGGTGGCGGCGCCGGCGATGATAGAATTCCAAGGGTCCTCCTTCTGCCGAAGGTAGACCATGGAGCAATCGAAGGCCGAGAAAAGGCCTCCCCAAACGGCGAAGCTTCCGCCGACTCGAGGAGCGTTCATGCGGACGGCTTGCGTGCCGCCGATAAACCGTGTGCCGGAGGGAGAGTTATAGACGCCTTTGATGAAGTGAAACGCTGATCCACCGACAGCTCCCATGCCAAAGGCGCCACCGACGTCATCGAGGATACGGTCGGGACAGGGTTCCCGAGACGTCTCCGGCGTACCCATGATGAATATGTTCTTCGTATGGTGAGTTCGGAGAAGGCTTTAAAAGCTAGGTTTTGAAGGACGGTAGACGAAATGTCGGTTTGTCAATAATCACCCTCCTTAAGCGGCTGAAATGACATTTATGACCCTCCCTCTACTGGTAAAGTAAAGCTCATGGAACAAATAGATATCGCTAAAAAGAATAAAAAGAAATTTAATTATTTATTGTTATTACTTGAGGAATAATTAACAATTAATAGGGAGAAATAGATATTTTGCTTTGCAGGCGGTGTAGTACTGCTTCAGTGGATCCTGGATAAGAGGCTTTTGTGCTAAACCAGGTAGTTCTCATTTTTAACTTTCTATTGCTTCTTCTTGCCTGCTCTCGGGTTCATCCTTTGCCTGTAAAGTCAATAGGCCCTATAGCACGCACCATGTACTCTAATCTTGCTAAATCTCAGGCATTTCCTTTTGCTAGTAGGATTACTCCAAAACCCAGATGCTTCATGCAATTGTACCCCCTAAAGCCCCAGTCTTTTCTGATTGGGTCTTCCCAAAAACCCCTGTTAAACCATCTCTGCGTTCACTTCACAACCAACTCACTTGAATTCGGTGACATATCCCAAAAAGATTTTAGCTTTGTAAGGTCGAGAAGACCATCTAGGGGATCTCAAGGTGCATCCATCGAGCTGTGTTATGTAGCTAGGGCTGGGAGTGTTTCGTGCGGGTTTAGGATAAGGACTGATCAACAACGGTGTATTAGAAGTTTCTCTAGTTCATCTTCGCACAGAGATAGTAAAGAGAGTCTTGTGGTGAGAGGTGGAGAGTCACTTCCCTGGTTAAGTTCCGACAAACTGACGGAATCTAAAAGATTGGACAAAGGGAAAAATCTGAAGAGTGGGCGCTCTTCTTGGGAGGAATCAGCAATGGCATTAGATAATGTTAGTGGTAACTCTTCCTGGGGAGAAGCAGCTAAAAGGTCAGGGAAAACATCAGTGCCAGAAGGTGGTTCCTTCTCTTGGAAGGATTCTGAAAATGGTTCAGAAAAGGGAGGAGTTAAAATCTCTCAATATAAACGCGATAAACGTGGTGGAGGAAACAAAGAACACAATAATAGAATGGCAGGTTTGTTGAAGTACCAGAAACCAACTTATGGTTATATTGATAACAGTAGAATTAATGGCCCAGAAGAAGAAAAAAAAGAAAAAGACGAAGAAGAAGAAGAAGAAGAAGAAGATGACCCTAGATGGTATAAGATTAAGAATAGCATGGGAGGAATAACTGTCAAGAGTGACAGAGTGAAACCTGAAGTCCAGAGATGGAATAAATTGGAAAATTGGGGCAGAAAGGTTTGGAAAGAGACTACTGAATCAACTCTACCCAAAATGGTTGGCGAAGCGGTTTACGGGGTGGGTCCTGTTTTGGCTGCCTTATCAACTCGAAGGCGAGAATTCTATACATTGTATGTTCAAGAAGCATTGGATTTGAGTAGTAATAATAGAAAGAAGAAGGACAAGAAAGGTTTTGAGAAAATATTGAGGATGGCAAAAAGTTTTGGATTAAACATCAAGGAAATTTCGAAGCATGATCTCAATATGGTTGTTGATAACCGCCCCCATCAAGGTATTGTGCTAGATGCTTCTCCCCTGGAGATGGTGAAAGTAAATGAACTGGACCCTGTTTTGCCTGAGGAAAGAAATAGTCCTCTGTGGGTAGCATTGGACGAGGTCACAGACCCCCAGAATTTGGGAGCTATTATTAGATCTGCCTACTATTTTGGAGCTTCAGGGATTGTGTTATGTGCAAAAAATTCAGCCCCATTGAGTGGGGTTGTAAGCAAAGCAAGTGCTGGTTCACTTGAAGTAGTGGAGCTCAGATATTGCAAGAATATGATGCAGTTTTTAATATCATCTGCTGAAAATGGTTGGCGAGTTATTGGAGGTTCTGTGTCTTCAAGAGCTCTTCCCCTGAATGAGATTTTACCTGGCGAACCAACAATCCTTGTTTTGGGTAGTGAGGGCACTGGTTTGAGGCCATTAGTAGAAAGGTCATGCACACATTTAATTCGAATCCCAGGAAATATACCTTTACAAATAACACCAGGAGTTGGTGATGATGGTGAGGCCGAGAGACAGAATCCTGCATGCTCGGGTGAAGAGTTCCATTCCTTTTTGGCTGTGGAGAGCTTGAATGTAAGTGTTGCAGCTGGTGTGCTTATTCATCACCTGATTGGAAATAATCACAGTGACAATTGCCGCAGAGGTGATAAGTCAGGTGAAGGACTTGAGTAAGACTTGATGCAACTTTCTTGGAGTTTTTAATTTTAGGATAAGTTTTGTTTTTGGTAATCACCCAATTCTTGAGTACACAAGCTCTATATGCACTTTTAGGCTCTAAAATGGAAAGTTTAAAGGTGATAAGTCAGGTGATGGACTTGACTAAATGCAATCTGAGAACTGGACTTTCTTCTTCCTAGAGTTACAGTTTTCAGCTGCCTAAATGTCGTTTTTAGTTTATAAACATCGTTCTTTTTGCGAACTTGTTAGTGTTCGGAAGTTGGAAGATGTACGCTTATTTACTCGATGAAAGAAGCTTGTTCTTGTTTTCAGACAGGTGGATATGTGCTTACTCGACATGTACAGGTAAAGGGCATAACTTTTATTCAAGGCCCTAGCTCCCATACAGTCTGAGGCCTAATTCTACTGCTGAATACATTCAGTTTTTAACTGAACTCCACTCTGGCGCTTGCTTGGGTGTGGGAGGTAATTAACAAACTTTCAGTCAAACGGGTGCTGATGGGTTAAGCAAGACCTTCGGATGGCAATGGGGCCAGGCCTGAGTCTGTATCCAACCTCAATTTTCAGTCTTCACGCATATCTGAAAAGCTCAAACCCATTTAGTTCAACGGATTGTGAGCTTTTCCGATCTAAACCCACCTCGAACTTTATTGTATGTGCGGGCGCTTACGTGTGTGTGGAGATATTTTGAGTTGGATTGGTCTCCTCTATATTCACATTATGTACTAAATCATTTGATATATAATTATTAAAATTATAAAAGTAAAAGAAATAATTATTAAAATTATAAAAGTAAAAGACTAACATACCAGAAAATAGAATTTACTGTAAACATTTCCAGTAAGATAGAATTTACATTAAAGTTTTTATTAACTGATATGAGAAAATAATTAGAGCAATGGAAATAAAATTAAAACTTCCATGACAATTAAGGTTGGTTTCATAAAACGGTGACCGTGACATCGATACTTATGAATTGAAGTGTAAGTCAACAAGTTTGAATTGTAATGCATACAACATTATAACATTGGTAAGATTCTTCTCTCTCAACTTTCCCAAAATTAGAAGTCTTATACGTAAGAAGGGCCGATTCACTAAGAATGATATATTCTCGATCAATTATTGGTAACTACAAATTACTCAATACTTGAGAGTCTTTTATACGAAATTAAGCACGTTGGCATACACTAATTAAGGAACATAAATGATGCATGTCTCAGTTTAGCTCAAATAATTCGGGAGGATAAGGACCAATTGAGTGAAAATATTTCCACGAGGGGTAATTATGGAATTGTGTTGAACCTAAGACCCAATGCCTCGGTTAAAAGTCTGTTTTTGTTATTTTCTATTTACGTAGCCACGTGGCAATGAGTCCTTATTTTAAGGAAGTTTCTTAGATTGAGAAAGAGGTTTGTTAGCTGGAGCACGTTTTTTCTGATCGGATGTTTCAATTTGTTATAAATTTTATATAATTACGTTGATAAAAATTAATAAAATAGGGTAAAAATTGATTAATTAAAATAGAAGATTTAATTCCTATTTTTCATCCATTTTTAAACGTACGGATTAAATTACTCCCGCCTTTCTCTCTTATATCACTCTACCTCAACTCCTCTACTCATAATTTCTAGGGATTATCCTCAATTTTTGAATCGTCAGATCATTGAGTGATGATTGGTCGTTGCAAACACCAACCATGAATTTGAAAACATATCACTGCTAATGGAGTCGCTGCTCTTGACCACACATCGTTACTATCGTATGGTCAATGGAAAAACAAGGGCGGATCTCAAATTTTCTGCAATCTATTGAACACTCACCAAACTAGATGGAGCTTACTGCTCTTAGAAATTCTCTTAACTCTCCCGTAGATAAAGGTAGAGGAGTTGTTTGACTAAAAGTTAACCTTTTGACTACTTTAAAAAATTATTGATGTGTTTAGTGAATACTATATTGATTAGCTTATTTAACTTTAATAACTTAACTTTTAAAAGCCCCTTAGATGATCACCCAAAATTTAATAGGTAAAAAACTAGTTATATCCACATTTCATAATTTTGAATTATGTTATATATCGTATCTATGTCATACTATAATTATAGATATTTTTTATTTATTAAATAATAAAATTCATACATATTATATAAAAATGCTAATATAATGTAGTTCATTGTATCATTCATATTAATAGAGAATTTAATATTGGACTATTATTATTATTATTATTATTATTATTATTATTATTATTATTATTAAAGTTATAAACTTAATTTTTATAAAATTAAATATCTAAAATATAAATTCTAATAAGAATATTTAACAAAATATTAAGAAATATAATATTTATGATCATATATATATATATATATATTTTTTTAAATTATGCCCTCATATGTCATTTCACACGTTAACAACTAATATTAAACAACTAATTTTACCAAATATCTTTGATAAATAGCTAATATTATTCGCTAATTAAATTAACTAATATAATCAACTATTAGCTAACCAACAGTCGATAGAATGAACCAACAGTTATTTGCCAAACATAACCATGTTTAAAATGGGAACAGATATTATGTTCTCCAAGATATGTTCCCGCTGTTTTACAATCTATCTCATTCGTCTATTGCAAGAAAGGGAACAAAATTGGATGGATAATATTTCACGAGAACAAAGAAAATAGGGTATTTTGGAATAGAAGATTTTGTTCCATTTAAAATTCCTAGGGAGAACATGTAAAGGATCTCGGGTTAGAGCACCTTGTTCCACTTAGGTGTTCCAACCCTCTTCTGCTTAATCAGGTTCATACGTTTGTGTGGACTCCACATAAATGTGTAGATAAGGTTTATTGGAACAGAGCTGGACCTGGTTAACTAGAATAGAAAATTTGATCTCAGACATCTCAAGGGGAGATTCGAAGAACTTTGTGATGACTCCATGTTAGAGTTGATGGAATTGAGGCAAACAGATCAATTAAGGAGTACAGGATTGCATTTGACATGATTATAAGTAAGTTGTAACCATCTCTTAGGTATGCATTGAGTCTCATCAAATCTTCTGTTCTACTTACTCTGTTTTAATCTTATTCTATTAAATCTTATCCATACATTTATGTAGGATCCACGTAAATGTGTGAATAAAATTTAATAGAACATGATAAAAATATCATAACTAGAACAAAAAATTTGATCCCGCGTTGAGTTGCGTTATTACAGGGCTAGAGTATGGTGTCAGGTGTCTCTTAAGGCTCTTTAATCTTCAAACACTACAACAAGCCTATATTTTAGCTAAAACACATGAGAGCAACCTCGAGGCTAAAAAAAATCAAGTTCTCCTACAAATGTCCCCTTTACCTACACCTAATTAAAATACTGTGGAAAAATCCTAAAATGAAAATCCACCAACACCAACAATAATCAAAGACGCTAGACCAATAACCCAAATCATAAAACTAAATCAAAATAGGAACACTTTGACATCAGCTAAATTTGAAGAAAGAAAATCAAAGTGGTTTTGTTACTTCTATGATAAGAACTATGAGACTCGTCACAACTGTAAGGGAATGAGGCCTCATTTATATCACCTTGAACTGGAAGATAAGGAAGAAGAGATGGAAGTTGAAAAAGATGCTGAGTACACTTAAGATTTGGCCCAAATTTCAGTCCAATCCATACTAGGAATATCATATTATCAAACTTTTAGTCATTGGTTATCTAAAGGAAGTTACATATTCTGTTAGTCATAGGTACCACTTACAATTTTATTGACACCATCTTAGCCTAAACATTGGGATACAATGTAATTAATAATAGAGTTATGAAGTTAAGGCTTGCAAATAGGGGCAAGGTAGCCTGTGACACTACGGTTGAAGGAATTTAATGGGAGATACAGAGCATTACTTTTACTACAAACTTCTTTTTGTTGCCATTAGGGGGTTATGATTTAGTCATATGAGTGTAGTGGTTCACTTCACTTGGCAATATGCATTTGGATTATAAAAGTCACCATATAAACTTCCTTATGAATGCAAAGAAGACAGTATTGAGAGGGACACTTCGGCAGGAAGGAGAGGCATCCTTGCTACAACTATTTGTAGTGCTTTTAACTAATTCCCCTCATAAACCCTCCACTTTTGTCTAACTGATACTACGGAAGTCTTCCAAATCCTTTGGAGGAGGGAACTAATCCTAGTAATCTCATGCCATATAAATACCCTCTCTTACAGAAGGATGTTATTGATTAAGCAGGGAGTAATAAGGTCTAATATACGAACTATTCCTGACAAATTCCCTATTCCTCTTATATACGAACTTTTGGTCGAGAACCAAACACTTCTTAAAAATGAATCTTAAGTTAGGGTACTAGTATATCTCAGTGATTGCA
>JANQBM010000008.1:3308260-3318836 GCA_025594535.1 Erythroxylum domingense
ATGTGAGAGTTTCTCTCTCTACCAACGGTAACTTTTACTTGTGTTACTTAGGCACTTAACGGGCTCTTGCTTTCTTGATTGGATCCTTTTCCGAAGAAGTAATTATTGCAGGTAGGCAACTGTTTAATGGCAAGTCTGAGTTTGAGTGGTACTAACTAGTTAAAGGGAAAAGTGAAAAGCCAAAAAGGAATCTCAGCTTTAGACAATTGGACTTCATTCCTAGAGTGACAAGACTTCAAAGAAATACGCGTACCAAAGAGAAACAATTATTATCGTAGACAGGCTACTGTTTGAGCTTGACGTGTACACTAGGATTCGTAAGTCCTCAAGCATTCAGAACCTAAAGTCACAAGACTTCAAAGAAATACGCGGACCAAACAGAAACAATTATTATCGTAGACAGGCTACTGTTTGAGCTTGACTTGTACACTCTAGCTCTTACACTTCTCCGTTGTTTCCGCAAGCCATAGGATTCATAAGTCCTCAACGGCTCAACCAGTTATGCTTTAAAATCGTTTACAACTCGAACCCCCCTAATTCATTAAGCCTTAAATATTGCACACGAAGGACGACCCATATTAGGCAAATAATTCGTAACCATCAATCCGTTCGTATTGGTAAAACCAGCGCATAGGATTTTGGAACTGAAACAAATATTCCTCCTATTTACACATTTGTTCAGGCTCACAAGATCAGGCCAAGTCATCGGAACCTGGGAGCCGTTTCAGAATGAAACCGTGTAGGCTTAGCCCATTACAAATTAAAGAATAATTAACATTTGTGATGCAGTTTATCTGAACCACAATATTGAACTTGCTGTTCCAGGAAAAATGGTTCGCGGCAAACCTGCAGGCCCTGTGATAGCTTGTATGTGATTATGTAGAGGGATGCCATGTGGGTGACGCACTGTTTCTTCCTTTAGTTTCATGTAGTCGATATATTCACAAGCCATTTCGCCCTTAGAATATAACAGAACTCAATTGTTATCAGTCATGGTAAGGTAGAAGTAGCAAGGCCCATAGATTCTGCAACTTCTCTGGCAGAAAGATTGTCTGCTTGTTCCTACATATTTCAAAAACAAAGTTTCGATAAAGAATAATAGACAGACCAAGATCGAGAATCACTGTTTGTAATAACATGGAACAGTTGTGTCAGGAGACTGTCACAGACAAACTCACACACAAGTGAATGTACGAGTATGTATTTACGTACCTGAAGCCGATGCAACAAATACATCAAGAAAAGATGAACAAAAATCTGCAAATGATATCTTGGAATCAACACATAGCTAAAATGCCTTTTCACTTCTCAAAAATGACAAATCAACAAATAAAACAAGAACTCCTTTACCAGATAGAAAAGTACGATAAGTCGAGCTGTAGGATAACGCCATAAAAATCTCGTGGCTCTAGCTGCCCCTGAATCTAATAGCTTTGCTGCCTTTTGCAACTGCACAGCCAGTGTCGAGACACAGTGTCAAACCAGATAAGAGGGCAAGTAGTACTTTTTATGTGCAAACACATACCTGTATGCTTGCAGATTCCATATGACGATGATACAAGGGCAGAGGCCTGAAATTATTGCCAAATAAGAAAAGAGCAAGGGATATACTGAAAATAGCATTAAAAAATATAGTACAAACTGTAAAAACATTAAAAGCAGCTATACATAAAGTTATTCATAGAAGAGATGGTTCAGATTTTGTTTCTGATGCTCACTGAATGAGTTGACTCTGAAAAATTACTTCTTAAGATGGATCACAAAATGAGGACTTCAAATCCGGAATGAAGCAGGATTACAGAATGCAAATTCATCCGCCAAAGTATGAGATTACTAGTTTACCAAGCCTATGTTTCATCATCTTCTTATTTCTACTGAACCACTAGGTTTTTCAACTGCAGATCATTTCCAAGATAATTCTTACACAACAAAACCCCCAGGTTTCTCAACTGTTTTGCTGTCATCACATAAATTTCTTCATGCAACTCATGCACACCATTTATAGCTACCAACATACCTGCAATATAAGCTCTCAAAGTTTCTCTTCTCACTAGCCCCAAACAGTTAATGCCTAGCTTCATTGAAGTAGATATCATTCTTTTTTGTACCAAAAAGCTACTTCCTTAACAACTTGGTCAAACAAAAAGTAATTATAAC
Source organism: Erythroxylum domingense (assembly GCA_025594535.1). Taxonomy (NCBI): domain Eukaryota; kingdom Viridiplantae; phylum Streptophyta; class Magnoliopsida; order Malpighiales; family Erythroxylaceae; genus Erythroxylum; species Erythroxylum domingense. Next base: position 3,310,418 of record JANQBM010000008.1, read on the forward strand.
AATGTGAAAAAGCTGAGGTCAAGTGGAGCTAAGACAATACGAAGGGAAAATTCACATGCCTAGGTTGAAAATTTCTTCCTTTCAGCTGAGTTTTTCGTGAGGATCTTCATTTGAGCTTAATCTCTTCTCCATACTATAAAATACTACATCCATGAGGGGGTTTAACATTGCATGACAAATAATTAATTTAATATATGCATTTGCCATCATTTGGCATCATGAAGAAACCAACATTATATGTATGACCAATACACCACACATAAAACTGAATTATCCTTCAGTTTCAAAATTAAGACTCTCCATGCTGTTCATCAAAGAGCTCCTTTGCTCAACGTCTATGATGTAACAAAGTTATCACGATTCCTTAAGCACAAAATTTAGTAACGTCAATCCACTAACAAGATGGCAACCTATGTCCATTAATTAAATTCCATTGCCCCTCATCTCATAAAATGACAACAGGTCTACTTGGAGAAGCTAAATTAATATTTCAATATTCAAACTGAAGTATGGATCTACTCCATGAAACATAAGATTAGTCAGATGAACCATAAGGAGTGCCCGTTATATCACAATCAAAGAACTTACTCCAGTGCCTTCATTTCAGTATCTTCATTCCAAGTTGAGGAAGGACGACGCGAAACCCTACTTCTTTCCGCCTCAACCTATTTGATAGAAATAACACATTACCATCTCAATCTAAATCAACAGAAGAATGAGATCAACATATATTGGTGATATTATTCAACCAACAATATATGGTCCTATAGCATACCTGTGCCTCTTGAATACGCTTTAGTTCTTTTTCCAACTGGAACTCTGCAGCAGCTTTTTCACTAGCCATGGTTTCCAACTGTGTTTGTTTGTAGTACTGCATCATAGATAGTAGTTAGAGGCACAAATCCCTACCAAGAATAATGTTTTCAGAACTGCAAGAATAATTTACTTATTCTACCAATAGATCAGTTAGCTCTCGGTAGCGCTTTTCAAGTTCCATATGTTCCTGTGAAAGGTACACAGTAAAACCGTGACATCAGGAACTTTTGAAAACCAAAGAAGGATAACACAGAGTGAAAATATAGCTTCAGGTAGCAATTGCACCAGACATTCTATATATACTACATAGAGAGCAATAATATAAAAACAATTAATGCAAGCTATGAAAGATGACAGTAAGTTTATGACTGATAGTTGGTCAACACATGATCACATTACCTGACGTGAATAGTGCTCAGCATCCCTCTTCATAGCAGCCATTTCAACTCTCATTTTCTGCAATTCAACCTGCATCAAACTAACAGACAACTCAATACAACAAGGACAAAACAACTGGTCTATCTATTCTTTATGCTAACTAATACGAATATTACAATACAGGCTTGTCCAGTTGTCCTTTAGCATCAGCATACAATAAGTACAGAGCTTGAAATGAATATAACACCACAGAAAAGGTTAAAAGAAAGAGAATTTTGCCTCTACAGAAGACAGCTTGCTTTCAGCATCCCTCTGACCTTGACGAGCATGTTCCACTTCTTCCTGCCATGCTTGCATCTGAAAATTTTAAAAAGTCTCATGTAATTATAGCAATAATGCAACAGAAGATTATGCAGCATGGTTCAACTCCTAGAGGTGCCCCAGAAATGAAGGCAGTGAAGAAGTTACGAATCCAATGATGAGACATTCTAAACACTGGTTATACTCCTAGAGTGTTATACTGCTAGCCTAACACTATTAGTTCATGCTAAAGGCCACAGCAATAACTGGAAACCCTCCATAGATATATTCAGAAGAACTTTTACCATTAATAAGTAGTAGTTCTGTACCTACATTCTATCTGAGCCCAGAATGTGGAGAATTAACTAACATAAAAGGAAACAAACCATGAGCCTTATTCAAGACTACACATAACAGTGCAAATAGGAAAATTTGCACAATCAAAAAATTATTTTGTCGGATTAACTCTGATATTCTGATGTCTAGATTATAAACACCATCCATGGAAAAAAAACACCTGAGATATTTCTAAGGATTAACTATCCATCACCCTGATGGATAAAGATAGTACTGTAAAGTTTTTATGCATTAAAAGAATAATTCATTACTGAGCTCGTCGATCAGATGGTCTTATTAATCCCCTCCCCAAGTAGAAGGCTCAATTTATAGTCCCATTTAAACCAAAACTTTAAAAAAAAATCAATACAATAAGACCAAGATCTACTATTGGATTTCACATCCACCCCCCAGATCATTTAGCAGATTTATCTGATTTCTATTAAGGGGCCATTAAATTGAGAAAATAAAACATGCATATAGACCACATAATTCCAAATAACAAATGGTTATATATTTTAATTGAAACGGTTTATGCACTGATAGTGTTATCAGAAATTCGGGGAACAAAGAATATGAGCTTTCTACTTGGAGAGGTCACTTGTATTACAGTATTCATTCAATTAAGTTGACCCACAAAAGAAGTTTCATATTTGCAAATCAGTATCCAAACGAATGATTGGAAAACAATTCTTCAGCATAATGTTAAGTTCTACAATAATGTAATTAATTATGTAAATCGTCAGTCCATATAGTGTGTTGCATATCTAAAATATCTTGATAAGAAATCCTGATAATGTCGTTGAACCATCTATTTCAAAGAGTACAATCTAGACCCTTACAATGGTGTACCTGAATCACTTGATTTGCCTCTTCTGAAGACTTCTTTTGTCCCCAGCGAGCACGAGCTTCCATGTCTTGTAATTCTTGATTTAATGATGAGCATTCAACCTGATGATTTATCGCAATAAGTTGGGCAACATATTAGCTGAAACTCAAGACTTCTCAGAAAAATATAGGGACAATTAAGTTTGTATTTTACTTTGTACCTCAAGAAGGGCAACCTTCTGCTCAAGTTCTTGTGCTTTGGCTGTCCTCTCATCCGCAATCCTCTGAGGAGAGATCCAAATAGCAGCATTCAATATAAGGGAAATATGGAGTTTGAGATGAAAGTTTTGGTATGCACTGGGTCTGTTAACATCAAATTAAGCTTGAACTCAAGCTAGCACATTATTTTCTGCTAAAACATACAACTTACAACTGTGTTACTACAGACAATTCAAATGCAGATGGCAGCTGGAGAAGTTTGAAATTTGACTAGTCTAGCATCTTCTAAAGGTGAAAAGCTGGTAGCTAGGAAATAATTGGTACCATTATTAACTAATTGAAAGCTCAGTGAAGGGCAATATATAATTTAGCAGAAAAAACACATGGAATGTTTATCCTTACCTGGGTCCTGGCTAGAGCTGTAGAGGCCTCAGCAGCTCTATGCTCCAGTTCCACTTCCCTTTCCATGGCTGCCTATTTCAGAAGCAAAGATATTATAATGCAAGTCAATTGGACTTAATTAATAGCTTAAGCATGAAGATATCAAGGCACAGACCATTTTGGTAGCATTATGAGCCAAATGTTCTTCTTCCGCCCTCCGTTCAGCAGAAGCTAACTCCTCTCGTAGAGCCTGATAAATACTAAATGATAAATCAGATTCCCAAAATAATATGCAAATCAAAACAAAAGAATCTAAAAGAAATGAGGAAGACCAACTGCCGTACCTGCATCATTCTTGTCTCAGTTAGTTCCCTGTTCCTCATGATAGACTCCATGTTTGCCTGAAAATAAGACAGTGCTGCTACATGAAAGGATGTACATGATTCTTCACAATTTATTTAAAATCTAATGATTTCAAGAGAAGAAGAAGAGAGGGTCAGAGACTTGGAATACATAAAAGAATGAGAAGGAATTTGTAAAACATAAGAAAATGATGAAGCATGGTTGCATGATATATTTTATATAATCTCTTTTATTATATATAGGAAGAGAGAAAGTAACACAGAGAAAATAATATCCCAAAAGCTGTGATCTAATTCTAGTAAAAGATTACACAAAGTTGAAGAAAAGCTTGTTATTTGTCTCATTAAAATGTCTGGCATTAAACAAAGCTCTTTGCCAAATTTCTGGCGCATTTCCATAACTATTTCAAATGTTGGGCAGTTTCAGACTGCATGGTACTTCTATACGAGGAAGTGGAAATATCCCAAACCACTTATGTGGCATCATACTTTAAATGTAAAATAGGAGGCCCTGTAACAGCACACAGCATCTAGACATGGCTAAATGTTTCTACACAGTCAAAGCAACAAAATAAAATCTAGTTTGCTCATTCTGATAATAGTAAACACATTGTAGGCATCAAAGGATTTCAGCATTAACCCATATAGTAGACTTGAAGAAACTTAATCTATATAACATCTTGTCCTTCGCATAAATGAAGAAAAGAGCTTCTCATTGAAACTTATTTTTTGGCTGTTGCAGCTGATAATTTAGGTCTAAATAGAGATCTCAAGAAAGGAGAGTAAAGGAGAGGCCTTGCATCGAGTTATAAAAGGAAAGCATGAGTGACCTGCAAGGAAGCCAAATTCCCTTCAGATAAAGCAGCCTGTTTCTTAACAGACTCCATTGAACTAACAAGTGCACCAATTTCTGCATTTTTGGCAGCCAAGGCCTCAGCCATATTCAACTCCACTCGTGTCACTTCACTCTTGGATATAGACAAATCTTGCTGTAGCTGCTTTATGCGAGCCTCGTATGATTTAGTGAGTTCTCTCTGTTAAGGCAGCATCCAAAATGCTAAATACAACTCCAACAAGACTAGATGATATACACGTCAAGTAACACAGAATATAAATTCTTCATTCACCTCTGCACTCAGAAGTTCCTCCAGTTGTGCATTTTCATACTTGTATTCTTGAACACGCGCTTGGAGTCCAGTGCAAACCTGCATGTTGACATTTCAAAGGTCAACTGTGCTAGTGAGAAGAGCTAAGTGGTTGACACGATTATCTATTTGATATGTTCTCCAGTCAAAAACCCTCCCGTGATAATGCTTATGCCATGTAATAATGACGTAAATCAGCACCATATGCCAAGTAACTTCCAGATTTTTTTTTATGGAATTAACAGGATGGAAGAAATCTGACCAATTTAAATATAATAGCAGCTCAATTACGTGCTAAACAAAAGAAATGCTAATATCTTTCAAGTTATAAATGAGTATTAACAGACATGTTAACCGACGCTTACCCGTGCTAACCGTGCCTCTTTCGACTGACCAGTGGAAACTGCAGTCTTCAACAGTCCTTGAGCCTAAAAACCAACTAAATGAATCATCAGTAATAATTAATAAGGCAAACATGACAAGAACCTGAAAGCTCTATCAGTTGTAGTAAATATTTTTATAATACATAATTAGCACTAGACACCAATATTAATAGTAGCACTGGACAAATGAAGAATGTACCTCATCGAGCTGGTCCTGCAATTTTGAAGAAGTATCAACTTTATGCCCATGCTGCTTCTTTTGATCAACAAGAGGTTCAAACTTATGATCAACAAGAGGTTCAACCTCATGATCAACATCATTCAATTGAGTTCCAATCTTAACAGGAGATTCATTTTTCGCTATTTGAGATCTCTCTTGGTCAATCTTTGAAGGAACGTCAGCATTCTGTGATTTGATTTCTTTTGTAATATTATCTCCAACAAGATTCTCCAAGTCTTTGGCATGTTCTTGCAAGGAAACAAGATCTATAGGAACTTCCGATGCATTCTCATTGAGAAGCTCAACATTTGTAGTGGATGTAGCGGTAGCGGTAGCAGCATCAGTATCAGCTGTAGTGACATATACTTTTAAATGTTTGGCGTCATTTTGATCTAACTCATTTTCTGAACTTCCAAATGAAGAAATGCTGGAGGAAGTTTTTCCAGTATTATGTTGTTGTTGAGTGCTTCTTTGGTCGTCGGACTTGCTAGAAGGGGTGCCATCATTTTCGACAGAAAGAACAGGCCCATCTTTCTCAGATGGCACATTAGACTTTGATGTTTGTGGACTACTTATCTCCTTTGCAGCATCAATATTTTGAGATTCATTTATGGAAAGCTTCTTTTGAGCCTGAAAAGAAATCTAAGTGTAAGCTAAATCGCCCAGATGCTGCCCAAGACATAGAAGTATGTAGTTTGGATCAGTATAGTTAAGCATTACCCAAAGCTAAAGGTATGTGGGGAAGTACCTTTGGCCTGGACTTTTTCCTCTTAGGTTGAGATCCTTGACCGTTAGATGCTTAAAATTCACAAAAAAAATGGAGAGTGAACAATACACAATTAGTAGAGTAAACATGACTCTTTTTCCAAAGGTGTTGCATTAGGAAACAGCATAATCCATGTTTGGGTGGCTTTGAGTGGATTGGCATTCTTTCTAGATAACAATTTAAGCTGTCTGGAACAATTTTAGCAAGCCATCACTAGATACTCAGCTGGATGTAAAGCCCAAATGTACTTGTGAATGGCAGTAGATACTGTTTTATACATTCACAATATAATTTATGCCACAGCGAGTTGCTTTCATTAGTTAATCTATCATTCTGGTTGCAGCTAAGAATACAAGGGCACAGGATGTCAGTAGGACAATGTTTACTCGCCAAAATAAACTAAAGATCAAGTTTATAAAAACATAAAGCTGTGCGTGCAGAAGAAAAGGCCATTCTCACATGATAAGATCACTTCAAATATCAAAACAAAAGAAAGCATAAAAGAAGAAAGAAACCATGAAATTCGAAATAAGAAGATAACTATGAGTCACCTGGTGGCTGAAGATCAGGATGATCTTCAGGCTTGTCACCAACGACCAGCTTTGCCCTTCGGTCTACAACTTCAAACAATCCTGTTATAAACAAATAACAATTTATCAGCTTCTTAAAGTAAAGAATGAAATAAGAACCCTATGATAACCTTAACCTTAACCTTGTCAGTAACAGATACTGTAGAAAAACTTTAGTAAGAGTATAGGATTCTAGTGAAGAGAAATAAAATATAATATGCTTTTAAGCAAGAACACATGGGACAGAGGTCATTAAGTTTCTGAGACCGTTCAAATAAGTTGCTTTGCACCTTATCCTTCCAAGCAAAACAAAAGAGTACAAGCTGCCCAACACACGCTTAAATCCCACCAAAAAAAAAAAAAAAAGCAAAGAAGAGCCTAAACATGAGCACAGTCATTGTAACTCTACGGATCATGAGGAAGAGCGCTAAAATCAATTGGATAATCTCGTACTTTATCTTCACAGAGCACTATGCAATGCCAATTTGGATTGACAACATAGGCAGTAAATTCCGTTCCATATTCCAACTAAGACAGTGTCTCCAACTTCTGTCTTCGACAACGGTTATCGTGCCATTAAGTTCATTTCAGCCGATGGAAATCTAATGTATACAGTGTCAGGCTTCCTCACTCATATCTTCGATTGCAAACCAAAACAAGAAAATCGCATGCACCAGTTTAACTCAAAAATACACCAACAAATCAGAAGATACTCATTCCTAATCCCAACATCCATAAGTATTTGGTACAAGCCCAAAAATTATAATCATAAATCAAAATTAAAAAAATAACATTGGAACAGAATTACGAGACAATAATAGATCAATAAACGCCCATCGAGATTAAGGAGACGAAATGTGAAAATCAGATCCATACCTTCAGCGGCTTTGAGCCACGAAGCCATTGAATAATATCTCCAATTAAAATAGACAAAAGACTTAAGCCCTAGACTAGGATCATCCGCAAGCTCCCGTGCATCAACGATGGACTGATCTTCGATTCAACGCTAGGCTTGATCTCAGTGGGTTTTCCCGAGGAAAATTAAAAGAAATGGAAAAAATAGTTTTGGCTTAGAGATCAATAGGATTTGTTATTATTATCATAATTACTATCATGAATTGTATTACTACTTTCATTAACAGAACATAAATTAATTCTGCGTCTCAACTCTCAAAGCAAAATTCGTTATTAATATTAGAGAATTGCAGGAATTGGGTTAATGCTACTCTACGTCTAAGGCGGAAACTACAGTGGACGTCTTGGTTGGCCTATCCAATGAGCTGATCTCAAGCTTGTGGGCTGTTGTGGTCCATTAGATCCCAAGACAAGCTTACATAAAACTATAAGCCCACCATAAAGATCTCAACACAGAGCTCAGCAGTGTGAAGCATCAAACCTAAACGGTCCAACCCAAGACGGTTGTTGGGTTGGTCACTATTCTGGCCTGCCCAGAACCCTAATGAACTTGAGCAAGAGCAAATGAGTGGTGGTGGAAATTTTGAATTGAAAATTATTATTTTTTAAAAAATAACATATTATTTGAATCTAACTTTAAAGAGTATCGTCCTAAGTGAGATAACAATAGTTGTGAATTAAAAATTATGTTTGTACAAATTGTTTGGATCCTTTTTTAAGTGCCTATTTGTTGACATGTAGAGTTAGTACTTACAGCTTTAAGCAATTGATGTCGAAATCTAATAGACACGAACCAACCGC
>JANQBM010000008.1:3344583-3361742 GCA_025594535.1 Erythroxylum domingense
TCTTATATAAGCCCAAGAAAAGTGTGCCACGGAAATGAGCATGCTTGAGACGTTGGGCCATTTTGGCCCAAACGAATCTGACTAGATAAAAGAATTTTACAATTTTTTTATTTTTTGACTAACACTTCATTATGATTATTGTTTTGAGATAATATATTGAAAACGTATTTAACTAGAATTTATATTTTAATATAAAACTTTAAAATTTTTAATTTAGTAATTAACATTTTAAAATTCATATAAATTAAATTAAAATATTATATTTTACTTATATAGTTAATAAATGATCATCTACATAGTATTTTGTGGATATGTCACATTATCAAAAATAATATTTTAACATAATTTATACAAGCTTTAAAAAGTTTAGTACTAAATTAAAAAAATACTAAGATTAAACACTATTTAATTTATTATCCTTTATTGCTTTTAAAAAATAAAATATAATCTTTTATTGTACCATATTAAAATTTTTAAAAGTCTTCATAAATCTAACAGCCTCAGCGATATGACATTTAGGTTTAAACCTGATCTAGTCTATCCAAATCTGGCCCAAAGTAAAACAAATTTATACTTTTTTTTTTCTTTTTGCAAGAGGTTTGAGATGTCCAGTACAATTCAAAATTTAAAAATTTTAAGTAAAAGTGATATTTTTAATTTTTAAATAAAATAACGTTATTTTTAATTTTTAAATAAAAAATAATTGAGTTATACTCAAACTTAAACTCTATCAAGCTTCAAATTGCACGAACTTTATCAAAATCCAATCATATGCCTTGAACTCAGAATATTACTTTTCAAATCATTTCCACCTTATCCAACCCAATACCATCCATAATCATAGTTTTGTACTCTTTATAATTTTATAAACCTTCTCCTAAATTTATAAGATTTTTGGTAAAAATTTAATAATTTTTTAAAGGTATTCAGTATTATATAAAAATAGTAATCTAAAATTCATTTTATTATAACAGAAAGAAACAAAATATAATGTAAAAGTATGTAGAAAACAAAAGAAAAAGATAAATAATTTATTAATTGGAAAAGTTGGGAATAAAAATATAAAATGCTTTTAACACTTTAAAAAATAATTCGAATATACCAAAATTCTTACAAGTAGATTGAAAAGAAAAGACAGAAAATTAAAATTATTGGAAAGATTGGTTTATAAATTATAATAATAGCCCCCTAAATACAAACTACAAAGTTTAACATTCCATCGTTTAATCCGATCGAGAAAGTTCCCAACTTTATCTCCGGCACACCGGACAGCTAACGGCCAAATGAACGGCGAGGCACAACCACCGCCGGGATCCAATCCCGAGCTCGATGATCAGGCGGTGGAAATTGATATGGCGAGCACAGTCCTCGATCTCACGAGCTTTCAGCTCCACGACCTCGATTCCCTCGAGTTATCTCCGAGTCTCATCGAGTTGGACCTCACAGCGAATCGCCTGTCGAAGTTGGACCCTAGAATTGCGCATCTCTCCAACCTCAAGAAGCTCTCTCTTCGGCAAAATCTCATTGACGATGCTGCTATGGAGCCTTTCTCCCACTGGGAAAAGTTGTCAGGTGTCGAGGTGCGGTTTGTTGCGTATAGTTTTACTGTTTGTAATATATATTAACGAGAGAAAGTGAAGACCTTCAAAAAAATCTAACGTAATATCCAATATTTTTCATTATTATGAAACGTGCATCTATATTGATTTTTCAATGTATAAGAAGAGCCAGCTTTTCCTGATATATCTATTAATTTTTATACCGGAACATACGGGAGCTGTTACCATGTTGTTGTATTGGTATGTTTGAGTTTCACTTGCGTTATGGCTTGTTGTTAAGATGGTGATCAGAAGTGTCTGGTGTTCTTGGCAGGAGCTGGTGCTGAGGGATAATAAATTAATGAGAATACCTGATGTTGGCATATTCAAGAGTCTCTTGATTTTCGATGTTTCTTTCAACGAAATCACTTCCTTGCACGGGTTGTCGAAGGTTTCCAATACACTCAAGGAACTCTATGTATCTAAGAATGAAGTTACTAAGATGGAGGAGATTGATCACTTTCATCAATTGCAGATTCTAGAACTTGGTTCAAACAGATTAAGAGTAAGTTTTTTGTCTGTTTCAAAGTCTACCACTATTGATTCTAAAGCTGCGTCTTTTTGCTTGCTAGGTAATGGAGAATATGCATAATTTAACAAACTTACAGGAGCTTTGGCTGGGACGCAATCGAATCAGAGTAATTGATCTTTGTGGGTTAAAATGTATCAAGAAGCTTAGTTTGCAAAGCAATCGTTTAACTTCAATGGGAGGTTTTGAGGTATTTAAAAAAAGATTTACTCAGTCATTATGTATTTGAAAGAGTTGCACTTATGGTAGTTCAGAAAAATTTTTCTGTTCACTTTTATCTTTACCTTTGCCCTTAATTATTATTTTTTCAATTCTAAGGAATGCGTCTCACTGGAAGAACTATACTTGAGCCACAATGGTATCTCGAAAATGGAAGGTCTATCGACCTTGGTCAATCTTCGTGTACTAGATGTATCATCTAACAAACTAAGCTCAGTGGAGGATATTCAGAACCTGACACAGTATGTATTCTGTACTTTTTGGAGTGCTTGTTTTACTAATATAGTACTTAATTGAGAGCTTTACATGCAGGTTGGAAGATCTGTGGCTCAATGACAACCAGATAGAATCACTTGCAGGCATAGCTGAGGCCATTGCTGGTTCTAGAGAGAAGTTAACCACTATATATTTTGAAAACAACCCATGTGTATGATAATCTTCAACTTGGAATGAATTTACTCCTGAAACTTTTATTACATTATTTGATTTTTAAAACTTTCTTGCTTACGTTTTATTGCTTTATTTGTTTGTTTTAAAGTATTGGTCAGAACTAATGCCGCTTACAGCTTTATGTTTATATGCTATGCTATAACTGATCTGGTTGGCATAAGCTCTATTATTTGGTGGGCTTCACTGATCTTATACTTGAATAAGGGGAACCTCTATAAGTTGATCTTTTTCCCATTCTCCTCTTAAGAGAGCCATATGTTTTAGATCTTTGTTATATAATGCTTGTTTATGCTTACTTCTTCTCCTTAGATTTAACTTGAATTCAGTTTATATCCCAGGTAACATGTTGTTTGGTGTTTAACACTTTGATTTTGATCTCTTGCTTTACGTTTTGTCTCAAGATTCTTGAGGGTTGTTAGGAATAGAGAACATATCTTTGACAGCAGAGGAAGTTGCAAAACTTATTTAAATTTACACTTTGCTGCCAAATACATCAGTATGTGAACCTTTGAAGTTGTTCCCCATATAGTAGTTTATCACCATTGATGAATCGTGCCCCTTAGCTGTAGGTTATGATACTTCCATATGTGAACACCAACTAGTGTTCATAGTTGCTAGTGATTTGAAAATTAAATTGTTGGAGTTAATATGTGGACAACTATTTAGCTTGTAAGATTGCCACTTTCATTTATCCTTCTGTAGCTTTATCACATGATCGTAACATTGTGAGGTTAGATGCGAGTTTGACACTTTCCGTTTATTTGTTCTTCACATTTTCCCAATTTCGATATTCTTTGGTGAAGCGTTCTATCGTTTGCGTCTAGGATTTTCATACCAACAATCTGCATGAGAGAGTGAAGAGACTTGCATAGAATGCATTTGTGCCAGCTTAGGTCAAATTTTCATTTTAACTGCTGCTAGAATTTGTGATGAATCTTTGACTGGAAAATTTCCCACCATTTAGTCTGATTTGCTAATTGCCACATATCATTTCTTCTTTGCTAATTGCTACATATCATTTCTTCTTTGCAGGCAAAATCTGCCAACTATTCTGTGATTATTCGACAGATTTTTCCAAACATCCAACAAATTGATTCAAATGTTTTCGCTTAAAGGTTTAAACCATTGTGGATTCATGTGTTGGGAAAGTTTTTTCAGATGTCATAAATAGTTGTTTAATGTTCTAACTAAGCATTGTGCTCTTACAAATTTGTTTACAGATCAAGTTGGTTGTACTTAAAAGAAAGACACTGGCTTTGGAGGGGCACTGCTGACCTGAAAAAATGTACTTCTGTCGGCTGCAGCGCATGACATTACTCGCATCTGTTCAAAATTTAGAGAGGGAAATGGCTGTCATTGTACTTTCTCTAGTGTTCTTACACCCGACCCGACCTTTTCAACTCCTTTCCGGCTAATGGATCTTTATGTTACTTAGTGTTCTCCCATGCAGGCTCCAGTAGTGCATGGCATGTCTATTTTGGTCTATGTGTCTAGGGCCTCCCATGTAACAGAATCGTGTTTCCATAAAGAATGTTTTCTTGGCCATATGAACACTGAACTATAAGAGCCCGCATTTTCCCCACCCAAGGCACCAAACAAGAAAAAATGATATACTAATCTGGCAATGTATATAGGTCATGCAATCAAATGCATTCCATCTTTACTCGGCAAGAACATAAATTGTACTTATGTAGGATAGAGAAGGATTAATTTATTCAGGAATTAAGAAAATAAACCAGAGTACAAACATCTTGACCAAACGCTAAATATAAATCGCCAAACACAAACGGTTTCAAGTAGTAGAATACGACTACCAACTGGGAAAAGGTTACAGATTCTACCACATTATTTCAACTGACATCTACCGCCCTCTTTCAAATCCAATGCGAGTTCTACCTGAACCCCCTTCATAACCATCCCGCATGGATGATCCAGCACTAGCTTTCATTGTGCCGCCAGAGCCAATTTTGTCCAGGGCCTTTTTGCCCTCCTTCACTTCAGTCAAGAAACGATCCAGACCAAACGGATCAGCTTCTTCTGCATCCTTCCCAAACTCAATTGGTCTGTCTCGTGCACCAGCCCTCTCTGAAGTGCCAGTAAAACCCTTGTCCGGTTTGAATCGCTCTGTCTTCATGATCTTTTCTAACTGCTCGTCTGCACCTCCATACATCTCGGCATCGGCATCTTTCTTTGGCCTGTAAATTGTAGCAAGGGTGTTCTGCGCTGTGAACAGACCCTTATCATACACATTATATTGGTCATCAGTGGCAAAACCCGAATCCATTCCTTTCTCCTGGTTGAACAGCCTTTGGTCATACATAACTTCTCCTCTTGCAGCTCCAGCGGAGGCCATACCAAGAGCAACTTTCTCGCTAATGTCACGATCTCTGTCTCTAGTGATCTTACTTTTCTTACCCATTGCAGCATCTTTGGCCTCCAACCTCCTCTCTCTCTCCCTCTCTTTACGTCGTTCCTGTCGAATATTTTCCCGTTGTAGGCGCTCCTCCCTTTCCTCCTTTGACTCCTTGGGAACATCTCTCTCCCTCTCCCTCTCCCGATCCCTCACTCGTTCATAATCTCCTCTCGTGTCAACATCATCCATTGTGCTCTTCTCAGATGGAATAGGTATAGCAGCTGGTTGAGCAGTGCCAGTTCTCTCAGAACGTGCTTTCTGGGCTAATGCACGCAACTCCTGTTCTTTTCTTTCTTTCTCTTTCATCATCATCTCCTTTTGAACTTTTGATCTCATTGCAACCGCTTCTCTAGCTTTTTGCTCAGCAATATAAAGTGCCTCTGATAGCTTAGCAAAATTATCATTGATCTGCACATCCTGCAAACCTCTTCCATCAGCTGCCAAACGCTTATCAAGAGGAATTGTGTAACCTTTAGGATTCTTCCAATTCGAGATACAAGGAGGTATTTTCCAATCCTGTTGATCCTTCACAGTCACAGGTCGAGGTGGAGAGTGCATGACTGGCACAGGTGGTGATCCTGAAGCCTTGGGAACCCTCTTATGCTTGAATTTAGGAGGTTCAAGTGGGTCCACTGGCATTTCTACCATTCTGATAATCCTTTCTTTTGCACCAGAGTTGAACGCTGCTGATTGCTGTGATGGCTTGTACTTAATATACTTTGAATCCGAAGACTGTTTAGGCACATTCTTAGGCTGTGCTGCACTCAATCTAACATTCACAATCTTTTCAAGAGCAGCCTTGGTTTCTAGTGTTGTCTCCTCAATCTCTTTCTGTAAATCCTCATCCTCATCCTCATCCTCGTCAGTCCCTTCCTCATTCTTCAAAATTTTTGGAATAAGATCCTTATGCTGTGAATAAACTGTTTTCTTGGCATTTTCGTTCTGCTTGACAATAGCATCATATGCCACATTCCCATGGGCATCAACTGTCACAGGTAGAATCTTCGACCCTGGTTTTGCGGATTTATCCCTGCCCATGTCAAGAGGGTATTGTGCAATATGAATCTCTGGAAATGCACCTCCATCACCAAAATCCTCCACTCTCCGTGGAACAAAACCAGAGCGTTTCAAGTAGGGAGGCACAGTATTATGTTTAACCACAGTGGATTGCTCCCCCTCTGGTGCGCTGAATCGCTGCTTGAACCATGGGTCATTTGAATGATCATAATAGGTTGTTGTACTGGATTTCACCGGAGGTAGGAGGTCCTTAAGAGAAGCCATCCTAAATAGCTATTGATTCAACTACACTAGCCTTTCAGATTAAGAAACTAGCAAACTCAAATCTTGAAAGAAGAAGAAAACAACAACAAAAACAAAAAGAAACCAATCAGTTTAAAAAATAATATAAATCCGAACAACAAAAACACAAAAGTCCCAGATAACATCGAAAGAAAGAGAAAAAGAGAACACAAGACAAAAGCCAAAAGCCAAATCTAGGGCACGCAAGCCACAGCCTAAAAACCTAATACCAGAGCTGAAAATTAAACGAGTTCATGAAATTGAAACCCTAAGAACATAAAAAATAAAGCTAGGGTTAGGGTTCGTACCGTGTGTTACAACAGAAAGATACAACGATCGGGAGATTCACCAGTTGATTCAAGGGAACAAGATCAATAAATTCCCTTGAACATGAAAATCAGATGGCTCTTATGGGTCGACCGAGGCTGTCTCCTCGCTAGTCATGCAATTGGATAGATATCATACAAACCTGGGCCTTTTCAAATGGATTGGGCTTTTCGCCTGCGATTTTTTAAGAATATTTATTATTAACAATAAAAGACGAATTCACAAGCAATTTTAATGATTAAATTTTTTTATAAATTTTAAAATTTAAATTTTAATAAGAATAATAATAAAATATGGGTACTATATAATATTTTAAATTAATTAAATTAAAATTAAATTAATAATTATCTTAAATTGATATTATAAAATATGTTGTTATATTATTATTATTTAATTAATTATCATGTTATATGTATTTTTATTATTTTTAATAAAAATAATTTTTTAAAAATTAAAGTCAATTTAACCTTTTATGCTTATTATTCATCATAAATAAAAAGACTTTTTAAAGTCCGCACACAAATATCGTCGTGGAAAAATTAGCAAGAGAGCCAAAGGTAGGAGAACACATATGCTGGCGAATCATTTGCAGCCAAGTGGATTGCCACGCAATTCTTTAACTGTGGGTCACATTGCCAAATCAACCAATAAAATCTTGCCAAGTGGAGATCGAAAGGATATTATTGTCAGTGAGACGCAATTTTGAGAGGCATTTTGGTGATTTTGTTAATCGAGTTCCCGCAAGTGAGTAGCTCACTGCCCGCAAACTAGAAAAGTCTCCTCGCACTCAACGACCTTGCGAAACCCTTATACTACCACACTCTAATTCTTTCGTCTCTTGTCAATGACGAGTCCTGAGAGCGCCAATGGTTCAACGACCTTGCGTCACGCTTTCGGGAATGTTTTCTCCTTCTTCATCCTGATCTTGATCGGAGTTTTCGCCTTCTCGATCCGTCTCTTCTCTGTAAGTATCACATAACCCTCCAGATCGGATCATCACGATACTGTTTTTCTCATCTTATCACTGTTCCTCTGCTCTAGCCAAGAACTGAAGCTTTTCAGTGGATACATTCTTTAGCATAAACTTTTAAGTAAACAAAAGCATTTATGTGTTCGGATACATTCTTCAGATTTTCTTCTGTCTGTTTTTAAAACTGAATTGTTTCTATGATATGTCTATATAATGTTATCTTCAATTTTCTTAGCTGCCGCTTGCTTTCTATGTTTCTTTTTGGTTGCTGAATACTGATGATTTTGATGACTACCAAGGAAAGAAGACGTATTTGATTTATTACTTTTTTGGATGTTGTCATTACTTTCTAATTTGGACTTTCATGAGAAGTTGTGATTTGGGTTCACTTTTTTTGTTGATTAATTAATGTTGTTACTTAATTTATATCTATCATGTGGCAGGTTATAAAGTATGAGAGTGTTATTCACGAATTTGATCCGTATTTCAATTACAGAGTTACTCAGGTTCTTATTTCCTTATTAATCATTTTGTGTAATACTGATTCATAAAAGTTAACAGGGATTGGTGTTTTTGGTTTTCAGTTTTTAACAAAAAAGGGAATATATGACTTTTGGAATTGGTTCGATGATCGAACATGGTAATTGCTACTCTAGTTGGCAGATGCTAATTGCAGAATTTTTCGCGTTTGTATTGTATATATGTTGATTGTAACGCTTTGATTCAATTAGGTATCCTCTCGGCCGTGTCATTGGTGGCACAGTTTATCCGGGGTTGACCTTGACAGCAGGCACAATGTGGTGGTGAGTGCCTTTTGATTAATATCTGTTCACGTCTTATCTATAAAATTTATTCATTTAGTTTTTGTGTAGTACCTGTTAAACCTCCTCTCCCTAATTTAAGAATATTTGACCCTGCCATTTATTCACGACTTTCCTTTCAGCTAATTTCTTGATTCATTACCTTGGAAATTGTTAGGATCTTAAATTCATTGAATATTCCTCTGTCTGTTGAGACTGTTTGTGTGTTCACTGCACCAATTTTCTCTGCATTTGCTTCATGGGCAACCTACCTTTTGACCAAGGTCAGTACTGTTTTCTTTTTGGTTCCTCTTTTTACTAGATATGATGTTTGGTTTTGTTATTTTTGCTGATAATATTTAATTTACTTCTCCATAGGAAATTAAAGGTGTTGGGGCTGGACTGACAGCAGCAGCTCTTTTGGCCATGGTAAATCATACTGCGGGTATATGGGAATTGATGATTCAGATACACTACTAAATTCTTTAATAATCACAGTAAATAAACATTATATCTTCTGGTCCTTTTGTCTTATCATTATTTGGAGAATACTTTCATGGATTTATTGCTGTATACTATAACCAAATTGATATATTATTATGTATCTGTTTTCGCTTAATTGCATCAGATGATTATGTTCATGTTCTTTTTTCTTGTTTTGTTTTTCAACTTTAGTATTTCAGTATCCTTATAAACCAATTGCAGTTAAAAGTGTCTTAAAATCTTCAAGCATTGATAAGCAGACAATGCGGCTTGTTAACATTTGCTATAAATGATAATAAAGTCAGTGATGTGGAGGGTGCATTTCATTGCAATCAAGTCCACAGGACGCAAACTGCATGTTCCTTGTTGATAGCTGATTCTAGAAGACATCCATATCTGCTTGTTCACAGATGAAAATTGACTTTAATCAAGCATTTCATTGCAATCGAGTCCACAGGACGCAAACTGCATGTTCCTTGTTGATAGCTGATTCTAGAAGACATCCATATCTGCTTGTTCACAGATGAAAATTGACTTTAATCAATGTGGGGAACGGCATAATGAAGGCATTCTGGAGTTCATAACTAGGCTGTGGTCCTCTCTAGAGTAAAATGCAATTCTGCCAACATAAAGATGCTCTTATTTTCATAAGCTTCATGAACATGCTTGAAAGATTAGCCCCATTTCCATAAAAAAGACAAAAGTGAAAATCCAACGCATATTGTCCATGTATGGATTACCCATGATGTAGAAATGTCAGGATTTATGATACACTAAAATGCTTGTCAAAACTGTTTTCTTGTGTAAATTCTTTTGCAGGTTCCATCATACATATCAAGATCCGTAGCAGGCAGCTATGACAATGAAGCAGTAGCTATATTTGCTTTAATCTTCACTTTCTATCTTTATATAAAGGTAGATTTTGATATATGAAAATGATCCAAATTTTATCTAAGCTTCATATTAACTGTTTGTTCAAGCAACATTCACATCTGATGCACTGTTGATGGTTATATATAATCAATTTGCCATAGGTTGCTTAATGTTATATATAATTTAAGATAATAAATATTCATTTCTGGTGTTGATTTTGCGATTTTTGCAGACTCTCAATACTGGATCTCTTTTTTATGCCACTTTGAATGCTCTAGCATACTTCTACATGGTAAGATTTGTGCTAATTTTACTTTGCTTCCTCTAATTTCTCATCATTTTTTTGTTTACTGATATTACTTGTTCTGTAATTCAGGTTTGCTCATGGGGAGGCTACACCTTTATAATTAATCTTATTCCCATGCATGTACTTTTGTGCATTTTCACTGGCCGCTACTCTTCTCGACTGTACATCGCCTATGCTCCGCTTGTAAGTATTCATAATATGCCAAAGAAATCAATCAGAATCAAGAGAAAGTGTTGATAAACATCTTCATAGGATTGTATGGTAATGTTGATTGTATATAATAATTGTTAAAGACATGGCAAAGCTTAAGATGGACATTGATCTGAAGTGGATATACCCTTCCAAGTGCATAGCTTACACTGGATTGAGACATGGAAAAGCAGTATTGTGTTTATGCTTTGGTCCATGCTTTCTATTGCATTTTGATAAACCTTGACCAAGTTTTGAAACACTTGACATTTGTTCCTGGATATATGTTATTTGGGGCTGGACCACAATTTCTCAAAGTTGTGAAGGCATAGCCTAGGTAACCTCTGGCCTTGCTAGCTACTTTCTCCTCTATATTGTCTTTTCCTTTCTTCATCCTCTGTTTTATTGTCCTCTGGCCTGAACAACACCTATAACTGGATCTCTCCCACTCCCTTTTTGTATGTCATTTTCTTTCCTGCATCCTTTTTTCTCTGGTTATGGGTCAATAAGTAGGAAGGCTTTTGTGTACTTCCTCAACAAGATCTGTACTCGTCACATGTTGTCTTGGGGAATATTAAGTTGTATTAAGATTAACGTTTATAAGTTATTTAGACATTGAAAACCATGGTGACTTTTTTTGTGATTTGTCACTGCTCTCAAGTGCATTGCTTATCTTGCACCCTTTGACTTTTTCCCTGTGACAAGTGCCCAGAATTCTATGCCATGTTTCATCTGCTGAACAATAAATATGTAAGACGGACATTAAAAGAATATATGATAAGCAAATATGGCTAAGGTTATAGTGCCAAGGATGTTTTTGGAATATGTTTTCTCTTTGTAGGTGATGTTTAAATAATGTAGTGACTAAGTTATTGTTGATTATTTTACAGTTATAATTGAGTTGATCATCTTTCCACATCTTCTCTTGTTATTTGTTTGCATGTAGTGCATGTGTATTGGATTTGAAAGTAAAATCATCTTTAACATAAAAAGAAAATGATTGGTTCCAATCATTTATCATGAACATAGTCGTCTTTTGATGAGTATTTTTGGACCTTCTTTTTGAGGATACAGTACTTTTTAAAATTTTAATCTCTTGGAATGGCTGGTCATTTGAATGTGGCTGAATTCCTTGGTCTTTTAGTGAGTAACACCTATAGTCTTGGTCACATTATTAGCTGTGTTCACACCTGTGATTTAAATTGCTAGTCCCAATTAGTTATCATGAACATAGATTTGTCTCTAGGGTTGAATTCCGTGGTTTATTATTTCGTAAATAAGACTTGTATACGCAGGTGGTCCTGGGAACATTATTAGCTGCTTTGGTACCTGTTGTTGGCTTCAATGCTGTAATGACCTCGGAACATTTTGCGTCATTTTTGGTGAGTTTTTTCTCCAATAAAGTACTTCCAAGCCAATATTTTTATTTATATTTTCTTTTGTATATCTTTACTTTCTTTTGTTCAATCTTTCAGAAGAATTGTAATATTTTTAACCATGAACAGTTAGTCAGGATGATGTTTATATTTGTTCTATTCAGCCCTTGTCTTATTATTCCTGATTTTGCTATGCAGGTTTTCATTATAATCCACGTGGTTGGTTTTGTGTATTATGTCAAAGGGATTCTGTCTCCAAGAATGTTTAAAGTAGCTGTCACACTTGTCGTGTCTGTTGGCCTGTAAGCTTCCATCATCAACTTCTTGTTTTTATGTTTAGTTGTCTGGAAACTTGATATCACAGATAGCTGTGATATCAAGTAACGACGATAATGCACGAACAGTCCAACCATACTATGTTATTCTAGGGCGTGAAAATATTATTTGTACTTGGGATTTTGTGTTTCTCAGGGTTGTCTGCTGTGCTGTGATAGCAATTCTAATTGCATTGGTGGCTTCCAGCCCAACAAAGGGATGGAGTGGACGAAGTCTGAGTCTGCTTGATCCGTAAGTGTTTATTTTATGACTATTGGCAGCCACTGCTGTAGTCATCCTGATTTAATGTTGTATAGGGTAAACTATGTATGCTTTGGGTTAGTGCAACCTAAAATTCGGGGAAAGCTACATCTGTGTACTATGTCTTTAAAGTACTTGATGAGCAGCTAGACATCTTCTCTCGCTCCTTCTCTCTCTTTCTATACGTGTGTATTATCAACCTAGTTGTTAAATTTTCAGTGAATTAATTGTTCCCAAATTTTATTGAATTCTATTTTATTTGTTTTGATGAGGCAGAACCTACGCAAGCAAGTATATCCCAATCATTGCTAGTGTTAGTGAACATCAACCCCCTACTTGGCCATCTTACTTCATGGACATCAATATATTGGCTTTCTTAGTTCCAGCTGGGATCATTGTAAGTTGGAAATGTTTAAAGCCTGTTTTGTGTTCAACAATAAACTTCTACAAAGAATTGATTTCGTAATGCTCTGTTTGTTTTGCTAGGCATGCTTTCTGCCTTTATCTGATGCAAGCTCCTTTATTGTGCTTTATATTGTGACATCTGTTTATTTTTCTGGAGTTATGGTGAGTAAAACCTTTGACATTTAATTCCTACATATTTTTTCTCATCTCTTTTTGTTATATCTATGTGATCATTTGGTTTTTACAAATATTATAGGTGCGTCTGATGCTTGTGCTTGCCCCAGCGGCATGCATCCTGTCTGGGATTGCTCTGTCTGAGGCTTTTAATGTTTTCACACAGTCTATCAAGTTTCAACTACCTGTGCCTACAGGGACTTACGAAACTGATGTAAGCATGAACCTGTGTCCTGCTATTTCTGCTTTATCCAGCCGTCCATTTAACTTGAAACCTTATTTTAGAATTTTGATATTGATTTTAAGTCAGGAGAGGGTAGTTCAAATATTGCTGCAGCGGTCAATTCTAGTACACAAGTTGCACAAAGTTCAAGTGCTGCTGGAGCTCAAAATGATTCAGTGAACTCTCGGAAACCTGAAGAAGCGTCAAAAACAAGATCCTCAAAAAGGAACAAGAAGAAGGAAAAAGATATTGTGGAGAAGACACCAGTCACTTTCCGATCCAATAAGAGACTCCTTGTTTTACCCTTGGTGGCTTCTGTTATATCTATTTTCCTACTTGTGTTACTCGGTGCCTTCTATGTGGTATGTGGAATCCTAGTCCTCGACCCCCCTTCCCTAGGACAAATAATCTTCATTATGATAAAGTGTGTTTATTTATGCTGCCTTTTCTTTTCGTTTATTCTTTACTCGTAGCTCCAATAAGTAACTCATGTATATTCTCTGTCATTCATTGATGTCTTGAGACTATAATTGTGTGTTATTTTGCATCCTTCAATCCCTATCTTTCATTTTGTTTCATCCTTCTTACCATACTCAATTATGAAGAATTTTTGTCTTTCTAATGTATTAACCCGTTTTCTGATATTCTGGTAATTGTTTCTTGTCCTATCTGTTTTAAGGTTCATTGTGTATGGGCGGCGGCTGAAGCTTATTCAGCCCCTTCAATTGTTTTGACATCTTATTCTCATGATGGTGGCCTTCATGTCTTTGATGATTTTAGAGAGGCTTATTCATGGTTACGGCACAACACTGATGTTGATGATAAAGTAAGTTCATTCCTACATGTTCTTTTCCAATTTCAATTTTTTTATTCAACTTTGCTACACATGTTAAATTTTAGCTATTCAAAAGCTTTGGCAATATGGTTTTAACTGTGCAACTTTAGACATTTTGACATTAAATTTTTTTTCAACCTCTGGAATGATAAGAGTAATGATGTCTACAGTTTATATATGTTCCTTAAAAAAATGCTAAATTATTTATTTATGCAGTGGAATTCTAGAATTAGATCTAGTTGTGTAAACTACAACATGGTTTGATGCGCAATATGTTCTGGTGAAAGATTTGGCTATACTAACGTAAGGCAACTATATCTTGAGATCAGATGCAGTTCAAGTTACAAAGGGTCACTTTTCCTTGGTTTACAAAATTGACTTGAAGCAGCCTTATAAAATCTATTCATGTGCCATGATATTTAGTTGACTCTGTTGATTTTTCTACTTGGTCTTTTAGCTGTTTTTCTAATTATTTGATGCCTTTCAACTTGGTTTGATTGCATCATGAATATAAAACGGCATTTGATTGTTATAGGTTGCATCCTGGTGGGACTATGGTTATCAAACAACTGCTATGGCTAACCGAACTGTCATTGTTGACAATAATACTTGGAATAACACACACATTGCAACTGTTGGTACTGCCATGTCTTCTCCAGAAAAAGCAGCATGGGAAATCTTTAACTCCTTGGATGTTAAATATGTTTTAGTTGTATTTGGAGGTTTGCTTATCATCTGATCTTGGACTGGTCCATATTTTCTTTCAAGGGAAAAGGTCCATTCTGATGCACGACTTTGTTGTTGATTAGGTCTTGTTGGCTATCCAAGTGATGATATTAACAAGTTCCTGTGGATGGTTCGTATAGGAGGTGGCGTGTTCCCTCATATTAAAGAACCAGATTATCTTGTAAGAATTTTTCTCAAGCTGAACTGATTTATTTCTTTTAGGTAAATGATGATATGATATTTTACCCTTGGTTGATCTTTTCTAGCTACATCATTTGGATTGTTCTACATATTGTGATTTGTTCTGTAGAGTGTTATTTGATAGAGCTTTTTTTGACTTATTTGGTGTACTAGTATAATGTTACTGATTGCTTTGGATCTTCTCTTTCTGCTCGCAGAGAGATGGTCAATATCGGATTGATTCTCAGGCTACTCCAACCATGTTAAATTGTCTCATGTACAAGCTATCATATTATAGGTATGATTTCCTATGTTGGATTTGTACTGTATGTGGATTCCCTCTTAAATAATTATTTTTCATCATGTCTTCTATTACAGGTTTGTGGAAACAGATGGTAAGGGTTTTGATAGGGTCAGACGGACAGAAATTGGGAAGAAACATTTCAAACTCAGCCATTTTGAGGAGGTCAGATTATCCTTATAAACTCACTAAATTTTGAGTCAGTTGCAGAATGACAAGTTTCAAACCCGTGTGGAAATGATTTTAGCTTTCATTTTAAAAAATCCCATAGGACATGATTCACATTGTTAATGCATAATAGGCTTCATTTATCTTTGCGAGGTAGTATTAGTGGTAGATAAGTTTTTCATTGATTTGTGGTCTTCTCAATTTTTAGGCATTCACAACTCACCATTGGATGGTTCGGATCTACAAACTGAAACCTCCAAAGAACAGGGTACGGGGAAAAGCAAAAAAGTCCAAATCGGTATGTAAAAGTTTGTGTACCGTAAATAGATTATGAAATAACCTGTCACGTACCTGACTGCTTTTACTTCTATTGTGGCAGAAAACAAGTTCAGCAAGTAGCTCAAAAAGAAATGTAGCAGTAAAGAGGAATCCATGGCACTAGATGATTTTTTTTATAATAGGATAGTATTTCTGAAATGTCTGCAATACTCGAATAGTTTTTATCTGCAGCAGGAGGCCTTGGGAGAGGGACGATGCAGGCTAAGTTGGTTATTATTAAAATCCTTTAGGACGAGAAAGCATCAAAGTTTGAAGATCTTCATTCCTTTCCTCGTGATGTTGTATCTTGTCCAGGACTAGGACGAGAAATTTGAATACCAATCAAGTTTTGGTTATCACCTGTTGAATTATTAGGGAAGCGAATATTTTTGCTTTCTCCTTTGTAGTTTTGTCACACTAGACTGGACCTCAGATTTTCTTTCCTATTTTCAGGGGGTAGTTGGTGTGTGTCACTATTTATATTTCCTTCTTTGGGCCGTTTAGTACATTTTCATTGACATCGGTTTATCTTCTATCTTCTATTTTTTTTGCTTTCTGTTCATTGAGTCTGAAGATTGTGATAAAAGACATTAATCTAGTAAGAATATGTTCGGTAACCAGGATCTCGCATAATATTCGTTAATTTGGGGTTTTAAAGCAACAATATTGCACTTCACTGGCGGTCGTTATCTTCTTTTATATGCATATGGAATGAAATAATTTATAATTTATATATTTTGAATGAATTATTTAATAAATAGATTATCTCAATTAAATATTTAATCACATTAACATTTTAAAGACTCCACGTAGCTTTTACTCGATTCAATGATATCAATTCTTTTAATGTGTAAGATACAATCAATAAATTTTAAAATTTAATATTAAATTGTTTTTCTTATTCAAATTTGAGTGTCCAAAATAAAATATTGCAATCTCATATTTAATCCAAAAGATTGACCTGTTTGGTGAGATGTTAATTAATGGAATTAAATAAAACGGAATAGAACGGAACAGAACGATTTATAATGAAATATAATGTAATATAGTGAAAAGTTGTTTGGGAGGAATGGAAGGGTTCATAATATAATGTAGTGAACTCTTGTTTGAAAGATAGATGAAATAGAATATAATGTATAATAAATGACTATTATATTCTTGATATTAAAATCGTTGTTGCAAGAGATTTAACGCTATGATTTTAAAACAGAAATTATGTTCAATTAAAAAATCAGGATTGTGACATGTTTTTTCATATGTTTTATACTTAAAAATAGTAAAATTTTTAATAAAAGTTTTATTATTTGATTATTAATTATATACAAGTTATTATTAATTATATAAAATATTATTATTAATTATTTAATAAATTTTATTCTATTATATGTGATTTTTATTTAAAAATTAATTATTTATATAA
>JANQBM010000008.1:3385203-3415080 GCA_025594535.1 Erythroxylum domingense
TAATAATTAAAAATATATAAAATAAATATTAGTTTATAAATAATAATTTTTAAATTATTTATTTTCAAAAATTAAATTATTTATTAATACTTTATTAATAAATATGATATGATATAAAATATTAAAATAAATTTAAATAAAATTTTATTTTTATTTAATGTATAATTATTATTAGTAATAAAATATTTATTTTATTTTAAAAATAAAAGTTTAACTAATAAATTAAAACGACGAGTTTTGAAGATGCAAGTCACTTTTATTAGAATATAAGAATGTCATATCAGCAAACATTGGATCCACTAATGTACAAAAATTAAAAAAAAGTTGCTGACGTGATATTTAATTAAGAGAGACAACTCTATTAAATTTTTTTATTTTTATAGTCTTTTCCAAACTTTTTGTAAATATTAGGGTTTAAATTAAACATTCCGAAACATTAAGCTTCAACTTATATTCTTATGTAAACATTAAGATCTACAGTACATTTTGAGCCTAACTTTTTCGTTAATCATTAATTACAAAAAATAATATTTAACATTTGTTTAGGCCCTTTATGCATGAATTATGTCATAAATATGGCTCAACAACTCTCTCTCTCTCTCCAACAGTCCAACTTCTATTGTTTTTTTGATTAGATACTCAAACAAAGCCTTGCTCTAGCTTTCCTGCTTTGCCTACTATCCAACGGCAAGCCGGTGGCTGGATGTGTGCCAATAACCTCTGTTGTGGCCAGTGGGGATATTATGGGACAAGTGATGACCACTGTTTGTCATAAAATTGTCTGCAAGTCCAATGGTTATACTAGGGGCGGTGGGAATGCTAATAATATCGTATCAAGAAGTTTTTAATGAGGAAAAGGACGCTGCTTCGCAGGCTGAGGAGAAAGATTACAACATAACCCTATCCGATATGCAGCACGAGAGATAAAAGTAGGATCTGAAAGGGTTTATAGGTTAGTGGAGTGCAAAGGAGATCTTCCAACGCCTAGATGGATTAGGTGTCTGAGAAGGGAGTATTGAGTTTCAAAGTGGCTGTTCAAGTAATAAAGGTGGAGCGCAGTATTCAAGGAGCTGCAATATAAGAACTGAGACGTAAAATTTCTTTTGATGCGTTCATAAGTTTGAATAGTACTTGGAAATGCAAAAGAGAAGAGCGTGTCTTTAAGAACTTTGAATAATGGATTCAAATCCTGTTTTATTAAGATGGACCTATGGGTGAACTTGTACAAGAAATGCTCTTTCCATTTATCAGCGACCCAGAAAACTAGAAGCAAGTTCCTTTCAAACGCTGGGCTCGAGTTGGGGGAAGGAATCCCACCGCTATAGGATCAATTGGATATTAGCTGAATTCCAATCAGATGTTTTCAAATGGAGTACTGAATCATCAAATGATTCCAAGACTCAAGCTTCGGCGAGCCGTGGATTACCTTTTTGCACGTGGCCCCGCGACTCATGAAATCTACACACAACTCCTGCTCCAATGCTTTCGAGCCAACGATGTGGAACAAGCCAAGAGATTGCAGTCTCACATGGACCTTCACTTGTATCATGCCAACGACACCTTCCTTCACAATCGCCTACTCCATTTGTACGCCAAATCAGGAAGTGTTTATCTAGCTCGAGACCTGTTCGAGAAAATGCCCCGTAGAGATATTTTTTCCTGGAATGCGATGCTTTCCCTGTATGCGAAATCTGGGTCGATGGAGGATTTGCGGGCTGTCTTTCACGACATGCCTGTTCGTGATTCCGTGTCGTATAATACAGTAATTTCTGGTTTTGCTGGGAATGGATGTGCTAGTGAGGCATTTAGAGCTTATGCGGGAATGCAAAAAGAAGGGCTTCAGCCTACAGAATATACGATTGTGAGTGTTCTGAACGCTTGCGCCCGGGTGTTGGATTTAAGAAGAGGAAAGCAGATTCACGGTAGGATTGTTTCAAGTAATATGAAATGCAATGTCTTCATTTGGAATGCTTTGGTTGATATGTACTCCAAGGGTGGAGAGATTGATCAAGCTAGATGGTTGTTTGATAGAATGTCGAATAAGAACGTGATATCATGGAATTCGATTATTTCTGGGTACTTGAAAAATGGCAAACCTGAGAAATGTATTGACTTGTTTGATGAAATGAGAACATCAGGGTTGAAGTGCGATCAATTTACAGTTGCAAATATTCTTAGTGCATACTTTCAGAGTGGATATGTTGATGAAGCAAAAAAATTATTTGATGAGATTAGAGAGAAGGATAAGGTTTGTTGGACAACCATGATAGTCGGCTATGCTCAGAATGGAATGGAAGAGGAGTCTTTGCTGTTGTTTTGCAAGATGCTGTTGGAGAATGTCAGACCAGATAAATATACTATCTCAAGTGTGATTAGTTCTTGTGCCAAATTAGCTTCTTTATGTAACGGTCAAGGGCTTCATGGGAAAGCACTTCTTATGGGAGTGGATGATGATCTATTGGTTTCTAGTGCCCTTGTCAATATGTATTGCAAATGTGGAGTCACTACTGATGCTTGGATTATATTTAGCATGATGCCAACTAAAAATGAGGTTTCTTGGAATTCAATGATTTGTGGTTATGCACAAAATGGACAAGATTTTTCAGCCTTGGCCCTTTTTGAGAAGATGTTGGAAGAAAAATTGAAACCGGATAACGTTACCTACACTGGTTTGCTCTCTGCTTGCGTTCATACTGGGTTGGTTGAAGAAGGCAAGAGGTACTTTGATTCAATGACTCAACTGCATGGACTGACACCGACTTCGGATCATTATGCATGCATGATTAATCTTCTTGGGCGGTCAGGATGTATGGAGAAGCCAATTGACCTAATTAGTAGTATGTCACAAAAACCAAATTGTTTAATTTGGTCCACTGTTTTATCTGTTTGTGCTATGAAAGGTGACCTTAAACATGGTGAGGTTGCAGCTTGGCATCTATTTGAGTTGGAGCCACAAAATGCAGGGCCTTACATCATGCTGTCCAATATGTATGCTGCCAGGGGAAGATGGAAGGATGTTGCATCTGTTAGGTCTCTAATGAAGACTAGGAATGTCAAAAAGTTAGCTGCATATAGTTGGATTGACATTGACAATCAAGTCCACAAGTTTGTGGCAGATGATCGTACTCATCCGGATACAGGTTTGATTTATAAGAAACTTGGTGAATTGATAGAAAAACTGCAGGAAGCTGGTTTTATTCCTAATAAAAACTTGGTTCTTCATGATGTCGGGGAGGAGGAGAAATTAGAATCCATCTGCTACCATAGTGAAAAACTTGCTCTTGCATTTGGGTTGATTAGAAAACCTAATCCAGTAACTCCCATAAGGATTATAAAGAACATTCGTGTTTGCAAAGACTGCCATTTGTTTATGAAGTTTGCATCCAAAATTATGGAAAGAACAATCATCTTAAGAGATTCAAACAGATTTCATCATTTTGCTAAGGGTAAGTGCTCTTGCAATGACTACTGGTGATGTGAAACCACTAAGCAGTTAAGACTTTCAGGTTTAGGATGATGCAAGAGAGATTATTCTGTGTAACTTTCCACTACCAGTGGATCTTATAACCTTTTTGAGACAGATTAAAAATACATCCATGATTTGTCAGTACAGAGACTCGAAGGGATTGAAACAGAAGGTGAACATAACTTTGACCCCTGAACCCGAAGTGTTTATTTTGATATTATTTTGTACAGAAGCGTGATACAGATACAGGAAGAAATAATTGGAATGATGATAAGCAAGGCAATAAAGAAAGAAAGAAAAGCTTCAATTGGGTTTGGACTTGAACTCCATTATGGGCTAGAGTTGCAAAAGTTGTTTCAGAATTTTGGTTCTGCTCATCAAAAAGAATTTTGGTTCTTTTCATAAAATCTTGTTTTGCACTTAGATTTCTTAATTTATATTTATGTAATATAAAATGTTGTACGGATCAATAAATTCACGTTTCTTTTCTAGGGCACGACATGTACTGCAGAATTTGATCTTGATCCAGCCTGGTGAGATTCCATGATCAATCCCATTAGGCCTGTAGCAATAAATTCCAACTCCATTTATTTCTCTGTACTTCAATGTTCAACTCCATGCTCATCTACTCGAGTATTTAAACGTAAGGTACTCTCATTTATTTTTCTGCTCTCTTATAAGGTGAAGGTTTTGTTGCTTTGAAGGACATTGACAAGTGTAAAAAATGTGGCATGGTTCATTAATAGGAACCCAGTGGCTGTGAGCTTTAATGCCACTGATTAAATTATCTTCCAACATTAGGTATTTGTCTTTTCAGTTTCTCGTATGCACAGGAGAAGAGAATGCACCATAAAAGAAACCACAACAGTCCTAAACTTTATGGTTGATCTATAAAATTATTGCATTTCAAGTACACTTTTGATACTGATAGGCTTCTTCTTTTTCACTTAGCAGAATTGCATCATTGTTTGTGGCAGATACGAAATGTCTGTTTGCCATGTAGTTTAATGTTCTGCTTCTACAACCAACTCACACTCTTTCGACTTGTGATGGTCCCATTCAGAACTGTACCTTCGGCTTTTGTGAATATGGTGACGCTGCTTTAAGACGCTGTACCATTTTAACTAAAAAGGGTAATTTGGGTACAGTACAAGACTCTTTTGTAGGTTCACTTATATTACTTTTACAAAATTTGTTATGATATTAAAAATATTTGTCAAGTTGAATTATTTTAATATAAATAAATTATGTGAGAAATTCTGAAAAAAAAAATAACTTTTAATACTACAAAATGTGTTTAATTATTTTCTGTAAATTTAAGACAGTACTTGGGCTGGTACTGTATGGAGTATGGGCTTGAAAAAACTCTCTAAGTTGCATGACCTGACCTGTCCCCTCTCGGTTCTCTGTCAATCTCTGTCAAGGATGAGAGGATGGTACAGTCCCGTCCAATGTTGAACAAACACCTCTTGTTTTCAGGAACATGACGTTTGGGAAGATGGGTTCCTAAGAGCCGGGAATACGATGAGATTGAAGAACCCCATTCCCATGTGAATATCGAGCCCACATTTGGTAAGATGTGGACTGGCTATTAACACAAGACAGTGAGACTCTTTTAACTTTTCCTTTGTCAGGCTTCTAATATTCCCCTGTGATTAGAGGCTGTGTCAGTATTGCCGATGAATTTGTGACTCGTGAGACCCTTTCAACAATTAGGTTATCGTCTGTTTCACCACAATTACACGCTTGAGATAGAATGTGGATTGGCTTTTAACTCAAGACAGTGAAGACTCTTTTAACTTTTCCTTTGTCATGCTTCTAATGTTCCCTCTCGATTAAAGGCTGTATTGCCCATGAGTTTGTGACTTGTAAGACCCTTTCAGCAACTAGGTTCTCGTCTGTTTGATCACAATTACATTCCTGAGGTCGAAACTTAAGACTACGATATGATATTTTCAGTTACTATATACATCTAATTGTTTCGATGCATATTTAGAACCAATCACATGACTTCTTTAATTTGTCTGATTCTCCAAAAACTTCTAAAATATTAAAATTTAAAGATAATACATTATGCAATTTGTTTAATTGAACTTGGATGTTAACCTATGTCACCTAGAATGCCACTGATTGAGCTTTAAATCCTCTGTAAAGATTACAAGAGACCAAGCCTATATTTCCCCGTACATATAACACCAAATAATTACTTTTGAAGTCTAGAAAAAGGTATGAATCATTACTAAAAAGCAACTCGTAAAAGAACAACATAAATTATTAAAATTTTATATACAACGTGAGACTCCACCGTTGATCTTGTGTTCCTACCTACATAATACACACACACACACAACACGTTCAGCCTTTTCACTGTTCGGTCGTACCAATCATCAGATCCAGACGAAAGCATCCGTGGATTTACTTTTAAGGCAAAAAGAGACTGAATTATACATAATAATACAAATGGTACCCCACACGTGTGGCTGGCGTAATTCCCACGTGCGGAAACAATCTTATGCCAGCGATGAAACATGTCGGGGAGGAGATTCTGTAGACGCCGAAAATCCGTGGAGGTGGAAAGCCTCACCGCCCCACTTTCCGCCTTCTCTCATTTCTGGATCAGACGGTGCAACTCCAGTGTCACGTTTTCGCAACTGTGCTTCCACTTTTATTTATGGTGGCTCGATCGCCATTATTATTGATGTTATTACGGATTGTGAAGTCTCTTAATTAGAGGTCGGCTACATTCCAAGAATGTTTCTGTCGACAATGTTTTTGTCTTTTGTAATAATTTTGTTTCGGGTTATGAAATTTTTGGCTGAGGCAGGGGCAATGGTGGAGCACCATGGTTGGTTAGTCAAACCTCCATGCCTCAACTTCAGCACCTGAACCCGGAGTATGAACTTAATTTGATCACTAGTTACTCTTGGTCTGCTTGATCCAATCATGAACTCAGCATCGTCAACTTCAGGTTCAATTTTTGTGAGTGATTGAGAAGAGTGTGAATCAGCCATTATCATTTGTAATATTTGAGTGAAATCTGCAAGTAGGTTATTTCATTTTTAAATCATTAACCAGCTTATATTTTATATAGATATTGGAATCATATTTATAGTAACTTACTAATCTGATTTCAAGAACATCTTTAGCTATAACTATTATTTCGATTCCGGCAATGTTAAACTAGTTTTTCATCATGAACTTGAGGACTAAACACAAATCAGTCCATGTATGCCTACCGTTGGTTTTAGATCTACCCCATTTATTTCATTTTCAAAACTAGATATTCAAATGTCAAAAGTTGTAATCCGACCTTCGTGTCATTTTCATATTTGTCTCGGTTTACCAACTACTCAAAATCATTTTGTTGGTGAACTAAAGTCGATTTTTAACAACTTTTTGTACATTATCAACCTAAACTTCATCTCTTACTGTTAGATGATCATGACCAATACTACTTCAAAAATCAAAAAGATAACAGAAATATGACCCCTCTTCTAAAAATTATGATGGCCAATCGCTCTCTCATCTCTGACACTGACTCTATACCATTACATTAAGGGTATCTTGAAATCTAGGGACAGATCAAACCATGTCCCTTGAAATGCAGGACAAGAAATCGTACCTTCAAGATACATTATATGTAGACGTTGCACATGGACATAGAAAATAACAAAAACTCCCATGTCCAGTATAGTGGACTAATCTAAGCTTACAAAGGTGAAGACACTGTGAAATTCTATGATTGATGAAAAAGTCTTACAACTCCTGTCAGACAAATCGCATATTGTCTGTCAGATTGGACCTACCGAGTACCGACTGCATTTATATCGTGCCATTCCCAGATATGAAACAAGAAAATGTTCGTTGCCTTCGAACTTCGAAGTATCATTACCTAGACATATCCGGGATATTTCAGAAATCATTAATGGGATTACGAGAAAAACCTGCACAAGCCCACTGAGAGTAACAGCATAAATCAATCAAACCATGCATGCTTCGTTGTTTTCGTCTGGTAGCTTGATCGTGCATGTCCTTCCATTTCGTTTTAATTTCTTAACTTTGTCTTGCTGTGATATGCCTCAAAGAAAAGATGGGTGAATGTGTGAGTGGTCCTTCAGTGTGGGAATAGCATACCATATTATCAAAGTTGCATATTCGGAGTGATTGAACAGCCCTTTAAATGATTTCCAATTCAAAAAGTTAAAAGTTTTGAGTCACGGTAAAAGATTATAATTTTAATAAAGATAAATTAAAATTTGTAAATATTGTTTAGTCTAATTCAGTATTTAATTTAAAATTACTTATTCGTCAAATAATTTATATAAAATACATAATTTACAGGATTACCACTCAAATTAAAAGGTAAATTTTACCGTTTAGTAATTGGATTAGGCATACCTTACAGGGTAGAGTATTGGCCTATTAAATAAATGCATAATTATAAGTTAATGATAAAAGAGATGAGTATGCTCTCTTGAATATATTCAGTAAGAGATAAATTAAATGTGACTAATATTGATGGTAAATTAAGAGAGATAAGACTTAAGTAATTCGAATATATAAAGAAAAAACATTTTGATGTTCTAGTGAAAAGATACAAAAGGATTGGATTATAAGAGAAACAGAGAAAGACCTAAGAAGAACTAGTAGGGGATGATTATAAATGATATGACTATGTTAGAACTTATCGAGACCATTAATTGGAAAATTTGGCGAGGTCTTTCTTTTTTTTATATATCTTTTAAACATTTTTCTTCAATTCTTGTGTCTTATATTTAACTCAAACACTTCTATCTACAATACTCCCCCCTTTAGTCAGTTTAAGTATTTTTTTGTTTTTATTTATTCTTATTTCATTTTATCATTATTTTTATCTAGTTGTTTATTTATATTAGTAGGTTTTTTTTCTTCGAATAGTTCTCAAAAACTTTTTCTTTTTTTTTCCTGCTTCACCTTTGGGTCTATCAAAAACTAGCTAATATAAGGTTGCGTACTTCTGAATCTCTCTAGACCCTATGACTCAGTGAAATTTCTACTGAAGTGTTATTATTGTTATTTTTAAATATAATTTACAGATTATAATGTATATATGATGATTCACTTAATGTTCATTTAAAAATTAGGTGTTATGGGTTCTATCAATATATAAAAAAAAGTTGAATATCTTTTGCTCCATTTTAAAGCTTTTAGAATTTTTGAACCTTTCTTAATTACTATCAAAGTCAGCAACGACTAAAAATTGTGCTAAAGATTATTTTTTCCATTGAATTGCTTATAAACATATATACTTGTGTATACACAAATTAATTGCTAAAATAAAAAGAGAAAATAATATTATATATATATATATATATATTAAGAAATAACCTAATATTGGAAAAAATCATTATTTGTAATTATATACAGATAATATATGAAAATAATATCGTTGTGCTCTCCCTTAAGCTCATGGACAATGCATGAGCTTGGATGTGAGATTGACGAATGGTTACAGAAGTAGGCTTTTAGTGAAGATGTTTGCGACCTGAAGATGAGAAGGTACGAATGTAGCATATAGCTTCCCTTCTTGGATCTTCTCCTGTAAAAAATGACAATCAATCTCTAAATGTTTAGTGTGCTTATGAAAAATTGAATTTTTAGTAATATGGAGTGACACTTGATTAACATAGTGCAACTGAGATGGATACTTTATAATGCCTAATTTATTTAACAATAACTAAAACTAGATGAGTTCACTCATAGTGTTAGCCATGACATGATATTCTGCCTTAACAAATGAATAAGAAACAATGGTTTACTTCTTAATTCTCTAATAACGCAAACTAGTATCCAGTAAGGTGCACTAACTCGTAGTAGAATGTCTTGTTATTGGACAAGAGACCCAATTAGTAATACAATAAGCTTGTAGTTGCAAAGAATTATTTGTAGATAAGGGAATCATATTATTTAGTGCATTTTAATGTAACGAAAAACTCAGAGGCCAACTTATTGACGAGGTTCTTGAGGTGAAGGCATAAATTGAAAGAGCATATTTACTGTATAGGTAACATTTAAATGAGTGACTGATGGTTATTATCCATAAGTGTGGAAACAAGTTTGTTGCTAAGAATTTATACGTTCGAGACTTAAAAAATATCAATAACATATTTCCTTTGATTTAAAAAAATTCTATTAAAAGATAGTGCAACTTCAATTCCTAGAAAATATTTCAATAGGTATAAATATTTTATATGAAAATGCATTACTGAGTAAGTTTTGAGAAGATTGGCAATAAGGCTATCATCTTCTATGACAAAAATATCATTAACATAAACAAACAAAATGATTAATTATGATCTAAAACGATAAATAAATATGGAATAGTCTGCTTTGGACTATGAAAAGTCAATCTCTAAAAAAGCTGAAAAAATAAGGTGAACCAAGTTTTGGATGCCTATTTTAGTCCATAAAAGATCTTATGGAGACGATAAATACACATATGCTTCAACCAAAACTAGAAAGGCATTAGAAACAGGCTAAATTCTCGATTTGGTATAAAATATTTTTTCAATCCCTGATATGTGGTAAAAAAAGGGA
This sequence comes from Erythroxylum domingense, assembly GCA_025594535.1. NCBI lineage: Eukaryota > Viridiplantae > Streptophyta > Magnoliopsida > Malpighiales > Erythroxylaceae > Erythroxylum > Erythroxylum domingense. The sequence continues at coordinate 3,395,246 of JANQBM010000008.1, forward strand.
GGGTATATAGAATTGGGACACCCTGCCAACGGGAGTGGCGGAGTTGGTACCACCCCGCCGTAGCACTTGGCGGGGTGGTCATCGTGGCTTCATCCCGCCATGATGGGTGGAGGGATGAACACACATGTCCATCCCGCCACAAACCATGGCGGGGTGAGTCACCCGATGGAGGCCACGTGTAGTGGGGGGCCACCCCGCCATTCACAATGGTAGGGTGGGCACCTTTTCGTGCTTAACTTTTCGGGGTGGGCAGCAGTTGAATATTTATGTCCATCGTGAGATTTCTGAGCATTCTCAAACATGTAGGTTTGATTTCTACTATAATTTAATTTAATTATTTTATTCAAGAAAGCAACGCACTTAGGCGATCCATTCTTTATCAGACAAATCAATAATGTGATGGTGAGAAAACTTTAAATATGAGTTTGTATAGAAAGGAGTTTATAAAGATTCAGTATTGGATGTTCTCGGTTCTCAAATGAAATTTGAAGGATTTTTAAGAACTAGTGAATGAGAATACTTGACTGTTGTCATTGGTATGATATGGTATTGAGTGGGTAGAGAAATCTGTGACTTCATTGAAAACTACTATATTAAGTGGTTCACTCCAGGATAGAGCGATTTTAAGTTTGTTTACAACATGAGTGATAGTTATCCTAATATCGACCAAAGGTCATTGGTTTTCTGTTTGAAGAACTTTCTTATATATTATGTATTTGTTATTGTTTCACAAGTCAAGTGTAACTTCACTCTTCAAATGTGTTTCAAAGAGGTAGCTATAGAAGCTTGCTTCCAATAACCCAAGAATTCATGCAATGATGGGTGTCATTTTACAGAAAGTTACCAAATCGAGAATTTAGCTAAAAAGTTAAGCAAGGGGGTGTGAAAAGCTACCCATCCCGCCATTGTGAATGGCGGGGTGGCCCCCCACTACATGTGACCTTCACCGGGTGACTCACCCCGCCATGGTTTGTGGCTGGATGGACATGTGTGTTCATCCCGCCACTCACCATGGTGGGATGAAGCCACGGTGACCACCCCGCCAAGTGCTATGACGGGGTGGTACCAATCCCGCCACCCCCGTTGGCGGGTTGTCCCATTTCCATACACCCTCCCTTTTTTTACCACACATCAAGGATTGAAAAAATATTTTATACCAAACTGAGAATTTAGCCTTAGAAACATCAAGTTAATAAGTGTCTCAACTTTTTGCAGCAACAACGTTAAGAATAACGAACACATTTGCTAGTTTGGTGACAAGAGTAAAGACATTTATAAAATCAAATCCTTCAATTTGGGATTATCTTTTTGCAACGAGACAGACCTTATAATCCTAAATAATACCATCATGATTATAGTTGATATGGTAAATTTACATCTAATAATACTTTTTACACAAAGGTAAAATTTTCAAAGTCCAAGTTTGGTTAGTCTCAAGGGCCTTTATTTCATCCTCCATTACTTTTCTCCAATTTAGGTCATTATGAACAACTTTGAAAGAGGTAGGTTCAACTTGCTTAGTGATATTAGTGACAAAAGAGAGGTGGCTATTAGAATAAGAACTCAAGCAAAGGTAATTAGAGAAAGAGTATTGCGAATTTAAAGATGTTGATGAAGGTTGAATCATGAATCAATACTATATTGTAAATATAGTCTACTAGATGTGTTGGTAATGTAACTTATCTACGAGAGTGTCATTGATTTTTTGAGTTAGTAGAATGGATAGTTGGCAAGCCATGTTGGTGTGCTTTATGGTTTATTGGTTTAGGTTTGAGTAAAAGGTATACATGTTGGATGAGGTTAAGAGGTTGGGTGAAGTCAAGATCAAGGATCGGTAAAGGTAAACGTCATGAGGTGTTGGTCATGTTAAATAAAGTGGGATCATCATTAAATGCAAAAATAGTTTCATGAAAAATCACATAACAATTGACAAAGAATTATTATGCATCTAATTAAGTTGCATAATCTATAAGCTTTTTTTCCTTAAGGATAATCAAGAAAAACACATCATTTTACCTAATGATCATATTTGTTTGGATGATTTGGATTGGTATATCCAAACATAAAAAATTAAAGGTGCATAAATGAGTAAAATTAGGACGGCAATCATAAAGACCTCATAAGGGGTTTTATCTTTTAAAATCGGAGTGTGAGTATGATTAATGAGGTAAGTGATTGTTAAAATGTAATCGCTTTAAAATTTAAAAGGTAGACCCATTTAGAAATGTAGGGCATGAGCAATATTAAGTACATAGAGATGCTTATGATTGAAAACTCTAATTTTTGGGGAGTACTGTGAAAACTAAGTTGATGAAGAATACCAAATGCAAAACAAAGTTCTTGAATTATTGATTAGTAAATTTAGTATCATTGTTTGATTTAAAGAGTTTTAGCACACATGTTAAAGGGGATTTTGACATAAGCTAAACAATGGACAAGTAAAGTATGGGGAACTAGTTTGAGTTTCATCAAATATGTCTAAGTTATTCTTGAAAAATCATTAACCAAAGTTAATGAATAACAATGTCCATTTCAAGCAGGTATGGCATATTTTAACTAAACATCAACATGAATTAAACCAAAACAAGCAATAGTAGAAGTTTGAAAAATCAAAAAAGATAATCAAGTTTGTTTTAACATATGACAAATTTTATAAGGAGCAAAGCATGAGTCGGAATAACATAAAGTGTAAGCTAAAGATTTGAGAACTTTATATGAGGGATGTCTAAGCTAGGAGAGTCATATGATGGAAAGAATTGCTAACATACTAGTCACATTTGAAGTGTTGGTGTAAAAATTTATGTAACCTTATTTATGGCCCCAAATTATGTCCTTCATCAAAAGGCCTTGAAAAAGATAATAATGAAGGTAAAATGTAACATTGAAATTTAAGGCTTTGGTTATTTTTCAAAATGAAAGAAATTGAAGTAAATGTTTGAACAAATAAGACTTGAATAAAGTGAGATAGGTGAGCATGCACATTCTCTTTCCTTATAATGGGAATGGCAACTCAATTTAGTACAAAAATTGAAGATAGGGAAATGGGTGATATATATGCTTCAATAAACAAAGAAGAATTATTAGAGATATGGTCAGTTGCTCTTATATTAATAACTCATTCGTTAGACAGATAAGGAGAAGAAGAAAGTGCAAGACATTTATCGGCAATTTTGTGTTAGCTTCATTTACCTCCCAAAGAAGATGGAGTAATTTTTGACCAACATATGAAGATAATAAATCTACAATTTAGGTGGCAATCCAAGGGGTATTAAGGGTAAGGGAGAAGCATGGGTATTCCCTTTGTAGAGTAGGCAACATGAGTTTGGTAAGAGCTAGTAGATTCATTAGTAGGCTCAAGTTATCCTTCATAAGTGTTATGAATTTAGAGGGCTAAGTCTTAAGCAGACAAATAGTTAGGAGTAGAGTCGATGTGCTTCATCTTGGATCAATAAAGAATAAGCATAAGAAATAGTAACAAGTTCTGTAGTAAGTAATAATTGACTCCTAGGTTGAGAGAAAGTACCATGCAAACTCATTAAAAATTACATAAGCATGTGTCACTTAAACTGGGCATTGTATTTATTTTGGGTTCACAGAGGCATTATGGTGGAGGGTCTATGAGATTCAATGAATCATAACATCTACAAAACTTATTATAATAAGTTACAATAGAATCATCATATTAGCACAACGTTACAATATAACATTCAAGCTTATAAATGTAAGGATTGTTGATATTAAAGAAAAAAGGATATCAAATCAATTCCTACAGTAGCAATATCTTTAGGATAGTGAACTGCATAAGCAAGGGAACGATAGATAGATTGTAGGATCCAATACATAAGAATCTTGTTGACGTGATGTTATTGAGCATAATTAGAGTGATCCGATTTAAAAAGACTATAATCACCAAAAGCTTTTTTTTTTAAACTTTTGAGCACCATTGATATGGTAAGAGTCTATAGATTATAATCATCTATGTCAATTTGTACTTTGTCTACCAACTTCACATTAATACTATTCGATGGTATAAGTAGTATGGGCTCTCTATATCAAAGGTAATGAAGGAGATAACAGAGGCTATAGAGGTAGAGGAGGGGGCTTCGGTGGACATGATGGGAATGATTATTCTTTATGTTGATTTACTAATAAATATATACAAGTATTTATACAAATTAATTGCTAAAATAAAGGAGAAAATTTTCATATATATCATATCTTAAAGATAGTTTGATCTATTAGAAGATAGTTTGATCTAAGTAGTAATTAACGTCTATAATTATATATAAAGAATATATGAAAATAATATCTTTACAGAAGGAATAACTCTGTCATACCTGAGAGGCTTAAGGCATTTGTTACAATATCAATTACTCTGATACTAATTATTATGAAAAAAGTAATATAAAAGAAATAAGGAAATAAAAACAAAAGAATTTACATAGTTCAATCAATTTATATACCTATGTCCATGAGCGAAGAGACAAAGTTTTTTTATATTGTTAGAAAGATGATACAAGAAGGATAGATGACAATAATCTTACACAATGTCTCAAAAGTTCTCTCTAAAGGTTTTCACCAAGGTCTTTTAAGGTGTTAACTTACAAATCCCTTGTCATATTATGCATAGAGTATAGTTATCTATAAGAAGTCTAATTATAGTAAAACTTTATTTTATCATAAGCCTAAGGTCACTAAAATTATAATTCACCAAAATTCAAGGCATCTCTCACAATTTCTCATACTAACTTGAATTATCCAACGTCTAGTCAAGAAACACTCCCTATCAAATCTCCAAGGGTTTTACGCTATATGAGTATTCACCAAATTCAAGCTATACTTGAACTTTTTAAAGAAAATGACTTTATCAACATGTCAGTCACATCCTCAAAGTGTAAATCTTTTTCAATAAAATCTATCTGAATGTAATCAATATCCCGATCATATGAAACCTTACATCCTTCAACATGTTCTTCGCTCATCTATCTCTTTCCTTACTTTCTGTAGTCCTCTGAAAGTTATTTTCATTCCTACTATTGATGGTCAAAACATATGCGACCGAGGTTTTCCAACCATATCTCCTTGGTTGTCTAATGGTCCTTCTCACTCTATCTTTGGCTATATAGGATTGATGCTTTCTTTTTTATATCTTTTTATCTGGTAAACTAAAATCCCTTAACATCTATTTCAAACTATTCTATTACCATTTATAAACTAGTACTGCTCACTGTTGAATATGGTACTTACTTTTCCTATATTTTTTCTGAATATATGTTGCTTCTTAAATATTATATTATTGAAGGTTACACTAAACTTTTTACTAAGTGCATTACGTTTATAAAAGCCTACATTTTGTGTCTATCATCCTTCAATAAGCCCTCATTATGTTTGTCATCCTTCAATAAGCTCCTATTATAAAATTATGCCTTCTTTCACTTACTAAGATGTTTCACTGCATGTTTTGTACCAATATACTATCTTTTTTCTTTGAAGATTGAGACACAGCCACCGATCGTACTTTCTTCTCTGAAGATTGAGACACAACCACCGATCGTATTATTGTCTTTCTTATTAAGATATAGAAAACATGTTGTAATTTTTCTTTCACTATAGTCAATGCAATCTTTATCACCTTAAGATGTCTATCATCACTAAAAAACTTATACCCTTGACTATTAAGGAGTGCCATAAAAATCAAATGCTTTTAAAACTCAAGAACAATAGACATCTAATTTTTAGATAATTCCATTAGGCATCTTAATCCGCTTTGAGCCACTTTCTTTAACAACATGTTCTCCATCATTACTTAATCTAATAATACCATTCCATTTTTAAAAGAATAGAACTAGTCCTTATTGAAAATCATATTATAAGCACACTAGTGTCTATCACCTATTCTTTTGTTGAATTAGAATTACTTACCATTAAAACATCATTGTTACTTCCTTTGAACTTTCATGAAGTATAATAACAATTGCTTTTTCATCTATTTCTCTTTTCGTGTTTCCATTCTTTTGACGTGGATAATCCCTCTTAAAGTACTCTTTAAGTTTACAGTTAAAGCATAAAAAAACATTAGCTTTCAATCTTAATCGTGACTCACTCTAGTTTTTAGTACCCTTTTTATTGTTCCTTCCTTTGATAACAACCAGAAGCATAATTGATCCACCTTCATATGTGCCAGATATCTTTTTCTTCAATTCTTTGGATTTTAAGATATCCTTTATATCACTGGCAAAAATAGTTTCTTTACCATATGACATGGTATCAATAAAATTTTGATATGAATTAGGCAAGGAAAGCATTATGTTTTGATCCTTATTCTTATTTTTGTTTCCAACACCTTGTAAATCTAAGATGCTTCAATTGAAATTGTCAATATGATCTTTTTCCCGTATACTTTTTGAATCCTCGAACTATATAAATGCTACTTTTGATATAAATAATACATATGTGATATATTTTGATTCTTATTTTTAAGTTGTTTCTACAACAAAGTTGTAACCATTTCATCAACTACCTCTGACAGGACCTCATCATTCAAACTTAACAATATTGCATTGTGCACTTTTAATAGAATCTCTTCTTTCTTTAATGCATCTAAATTTTTTGATAGTTTTCTTCTCTTTCGAATGCTACTTCACATCCTTAATGAATAAGAACTACTCCGGTCTTTACCTTTCATGGAATGAAATTATTCGATCCATTGAACTTCTCAATATTAAACTTGTATAAGGACATCTTGATAACAAACAAGCTGGCTTTGATACTAATTATTGCAAAAAATAAAAGTAATATATGTAAAAACAAAGAAACAAGGACACAAGAATTACGAGGTTTGACCAATTTATAGACTTAGGTCTATAGATAAAGAGACATAATTCTTTTATTATTGTCAATAAAATAATAAAAGAAGAATAGATGACAACAACATTACATAACCTCTTAAAATTTTTCCTCAATAAGGTCTTGATTTTCAAACCTTTGTTAAATTGTTTAAATGCTAGAGTTACCTATAAAAAGTCTAGTTACAATGAAATTTTATTTAATCATGAAATTAAGGTCATTGAAATTTTATTTAACCCAAATTCAAAGTATGTCTTAGACTTTGTAGAGGATGGATTTAAAGTTTCTTCTACTGCCAAATTGCAAGGTCTTGTGGTTCCAACTTATGAATTTTGGTGAACTACACAGAAATTAGACAATAGTTAGATTTTGTATAAAATTGCTGATAAACCTGAAATAATTCAGCTGGAACGAGTTAACTAGACTTTTGTATAATTATAAAAAATCTAAACTAGAAAACGTAATACAGAAAGTTGAGGAAATTCATGATCTCGAAACTAATTCGATATTGTTAATGTTGCAGAAGTCAAAATGTTACGGTGCTAAGAAGGTCTTAATCAAAATCTAGCGAAGTCCAGTCTTTCTGGAGGCTTCTTCAAAAGACAGCTCATCTCTTGGTAAGTTCCCACTTTTTGTAAAAGAAGAAAAAAAGTTTTATATATGTATTTAAAATAATATTATTAAATAACTAAATAATAATTTGGTTCTTTTACGAAAATATAACTTTTTTAAGTAAAAAGAAAAAAACAAGCCTGCTTTATGTCTTAGAATCTCGTTGACGACCGCGAAATCTTAGATGATCCAATGACTGGGACAAAAGCGGGACCCACAGAGACATTTTACATATAAGTGGGACCATGGCCACCAACAGCCTATCATCTTGCATTGCCCGAAGGAAGACGCGTCGATATTCAATTCAATCAAGCACTGAAACAGGTGCACATGGAAGTCGCAGTGACCATAGCATGCCGACAGTCGCTGTTCATTGGTCAGTATTTTCCTCCTTGGCAGGGTTTTGGTGACTTGATCGATGACTGTGACAGTCCCTGACCTTCAAGTTCAACCCCGGTCTCCGGTTCTTCCTCTGCGGTTGAAAGCAATGTCTTGTGATCACGTGCTACCCTCACGTGTTCTGCGTAAACAAAATGATAAATGCAACCCAAGCTTTATCTGAAAAGGTTATTCAATTCACTTCTTTTCACAGCACTCCGTAAAACTCCACCAATAAAATGTGGTCGTCGGGGTCAATAAATCAGAAAAGATCTTTTGGTTGCTTTATGACGATTGCTTTAGAATAGATTATTGAGGGCCTGACGTCGACATGAACTAAATTTTATGTGAAATTTGAAACATCTCTATTTGGCAGCATTAAACTATAATTACAATATCGAAATTAATGTAATTAAAAATTTAGACAATTTCTCTATTAATTAAGAATAAAGTTATATATTATTAGACGTTTTTAATTTTTATATTTAAGTAGAATTACTACTAAATGTTGACGTTATTGTGACGTGTTTCTATATTTAACTTTTTCAATTTTCCTACTTCTGCCTTTTTTCCTCCTTGAATTTATCGTCCAATGTCCATAATTTTCTTGCAATTAGATAAATTTGTTAAACTGTAATAGCTGTTCATTCCGTTGTCACTTGTCCAGACGATCATCAGGTTTGGGATTGCTGAAATATTGAAAGTACTTACTGATGATCGCATCCATTTCTTTACACAGCTGCGAGCATAAACCCTAGAGACTGCAGTCATGTCATGTAAATGAGACTCAGATCATGAAAATTGTATTAGAAATTGGAACTGTACATGACAGTGCTTCTCAAAGTGAAAAAGAGAAAAAGGGAAGGTGCTACTTTTGTCCCCAATATTAACTTGTTGCATTATGGCTTCTTTTATATTTGGAGCTTTCCACTCTCGTGCAGCACGTTTGCCCCTACGCTATCTCAAACACTACAAAGTTTTTTTCCTATTGACTTTGTAGAACAACCAATCATCACACTGATCCAATGGACGTGAAGAACCCAAAAGACGTCAAGACTTGCCTAATCGGAGACAGTCTTCTCATCTAATTCAAGCTTTTAATGATTAAAAGCCACCGCGGCAAGGGCTTATAGGATATCACGTTAAAATTGTTTTCCATCAAAACCCTGTTTGATGGGCGTTTCTTTTCCATTACATCTCCTATTCAGAAACACTTAAAGACAGAATATTTTTACTTTCAAGCCTCAATGATCACGCAAATTTTCACAGTGTTATTCTCATCTCATAATTGTTTTCTCCATCAGCCACCCGATATACGACAAATTGACACTTCAGTGGTGACGTGGGGTGGATGAATAGCTGTAAGGGTTTCTCAGTTCTGCTGCCATTGTTTACCTTCTGTCCGTCAAAGTGCTTTAGTTAATACTTACCATTGCATGGTGAAAATCTTTAGATTGCTGTCAGGAGATACTGATTCATGCTTACGTCTGTATACTAAATAGAACTCCCGATGCAAATTTTACTACTACTATCGCTTTTGTTGCTTTAGGAATAAAAATTCACTTCTCTACGTGTAAGCCAAAACTTAATGATGGTTCAGAAAGTTAGTGCCTCTCTCAGAAGGAAGACAACGACGGGTTAATTATTGCCCAGAGCAACTGGCCTGTGTACTTAAAGAGGAGGATGAAAAATCTATGGATGAAATTGAAATTTAATGGCTAATATATAACATCATCATTACGAAAACTTTCCATCCAATTTTAGGTTAATCACAAGTTGTATTTATTTGGTATGCTGGTAATTTGATCAAAAGTAATAACAGAACTTACGGATTAGTATATTTTAATATAAATTATTTACAATTTAAATATTTGATTTTTTGCACTTTTAATTTTAAATGTCAATGACATAATTATTTTAATAAATAAAATTTTCCATCCCTAAATTTATATTCACAGTTGAATTTGTATTAAAATTATATGTATGAAAAAACATTCTTTGTTCACCTTATTTGTGAAATTGGTGTTCTTTCTTCCAAATATAGATTTACAAGAATTAGATTTGATGCCTTGTACTATTTATATTTAATGTAATTAAACATTTTATATTTTATTTAAACTAATATAAGTAATTTTAAAATATATAATATATGTGCATTTGTAAATGAATTTTTTGTGTTTTAATTATGATAATTTAATTGGCAAATAAAATTGCATTGACCAACATTGTAGTCGTAGGCTATTAACAATTCTTTAAACGAGACTGTACTTTAATTAGCATCTTGTTGAGAGTGGCATAAAAGATATCAGTTGCAACATATCATGTCAGGCATTGAAAAGTAACACTTTCTCATCACCGAGTTGGATTTACTAACTTAAACAATCATTTTGAACTTAATTTCCCTGCAATAATAATACGATTAGAAAACCACGTGTAGCAATAACATTAAATTAAGACTTTAAAGTTCGACAAGTTAGTTAATTTCACAAAGAAAAAGAGAAATAAAGACGGTTTAGCATAATTAAAGTCAAGCATTCTTCTTTTTGGCTAACGCGTAATGCCTGCCACGTATAGAAATCCACACCAATTCCTTTCATGTTTGGGACCACATGAACTGATAACCAAATAGTTACTCATTGAAATGGGTCATTACCATTAGAAAGAGCAAATGATTCCACTGTCTTTGGAAACTATGAATATTACATCATACTTAGAACCAAAACACTGCTCGTTTCAATTATTTTTTGTCACATTCTGGTGGGGGACCAGCAGATTGAACGTCGAAGGACCCAATAGTATACTATATATCTAGCTAATTCTGAATGAGACAGGGAGGGGCTTCCAGTCCTTTTATCTCACAACTTCCACTTTGGATTATAATTAATTAATATCAATTGCGAATTATGTAAAGATGAACATCGTTTTCAAAGCTTTAACCCTCTTAGAGAATAGGGGGCAGTCGTAAAATCGTGTAAGGACCAGCCACTAATGCATAGTCAAATTAAGGTTGTTAATCATCCGTGTCTCACACCTAATGTATAATTAGATCAGCAGATTAGCTACTAACTAAGACCATTGTTACACAGTTAATCAACTAAACCGTGGCTCCTGGATTGCATGGCCTCTCCGTACTCAGAAGAATATTATTTGACCCCATTAACACTCTCTGATGCTCACAACTGAATTACTAGGCCCGAGTGCGTTTAAGCCTTGATAAGTACATTAGAAGAAGCGCTTTCAGCTCCTTAAAAAGGATATGCATTGTTTCGTTGGAAAATCCAAAATTTGCCCGCAACGTCCAAATAGAGTAACACTCTCAATGAGACTATCCTAAATTCATTCAACGACGCTAATAGATTCTGTACCGTTATACTGTGGCCTGTTTATTTGACGGCACAACGCTAAGCTGCGTATGATTATTGTGTTCTGTTAAAAATATGTCAAATGTATCTATTTTATTTTATTTTGATATATTTATTTAAATTGACATATTTTATATTATTTTAGATTTAAAAATTTTAGTTGGATAATATTTTAGATAGAATAGAATTATATCTTGAATTGATGGGTATTTGATAAAAGAATTTTGAAGAAAATTAGAGTTTGAATAAACAATTGATTTACGTTTCTAATTAAAAAAGTGAGTTATGGTTGAAAGTCTTTTTGGGCATGAATCAAGAAGATGTGAATGAATTTCTCTCAACCTTACTTTCTGTGAAAGAATTTTACATCCAATAACACGACAGACTTGTGTTAACCTCTTCTGAGAATTTTCTCTACTACTCTTAATGAAAGTTAATTAATAAAAATAAGTCGAGTGATTAATCAATTAAGAAGAGAATAACAATAAACTTGAGATAAAAGGAAGACAATTTCTTAATCGGTTCAGCTCCTCCAAAATAGATCTAAAAATTGTTCACAAAATATAAGCTAATTCATGTAAATTTCAGTACCAACTCACAACTACAACAGGAATACATCACATATTACAGGTCCAGCAAATAAACCTCTATAGAAGGACCTACAAAAGCCACACTTCAGTGACCCACACACCCACAACAAACAGGACTCTCACAGCCTTCACCATGTCAAATATCTATCTCCAATTAGAAGTTGGTCATACACTCACGCACATCACCAAGTAAAAGTTAGCCGTAGGTCTTTTTCAAAACAAAAACAACATCCTCTGTGTTTTCCACAGACCCACTTAATTCACAATGAACTTATCGCAATTATCCTTTTGCCAGTCATTCATGTAAAGTAACTTAATTCAAAATAAAATTTTGAGCAATGCCCTTCATCTACTATATTCACGTCAAATCCACAAATCTTCACTAAATTCACATCTATCTAGAACATTATCTAATCAGTTCTTTGGAATATAAGATAATAAAAAATTTGGTAAGTTTAATTTATAAAAATATGTTAAAATAAAATAATTAAATATATACACCATATATCTTTTTTTTTGGAAAGGTATACAACGTATATCTAACACACCCTATAACTCAAAATATGGATGTCAATTTCTGTGGTCGTAACTCGTAAGTACATGTGAATGGTCAATTTGTCGCCTTTAAAATGTGGGGCTAGACTCTTAGGACCATTGCAATAAGTCCAGCAAAGGGAATGCTGATCCCGAGCCAATTTGGTGCAAAACAATTTGACTTTATTTGCAGTTGTGGATAACTTCGAAGAGGGTATTGTGCCTTTTTTTTATATTTATCAAATACGACTTTGATAAATTCTTCAGAAATTCTTATATTCCATACATGTTAAATAAAAACCAAGTTAGGAATGGAGAAAAATTATCAACAAAATTAATGAATTATTTGGGAGAATTTCAAGTTTATATCTTGTATACATTTATTACATAAGCAAGTAGTCAGTAGATCAATATGTTAGTACATTGTTAATTGAGCCCCCTTATATTAGTTCCTAATGAGAGCATCCGACATTTGATAGGCAAGATTGCGATATTATATATATATTGAAAAAGAATGGAAGTTTAGAGCGATTTGTGGCCATCTATTCAACTATTAACATTTGAATCATAGTGAGCTTTCCTGGACTTATTTTATGATTTTAAAAAAGTTCTAAACTAATTAATTTAAGATATTAATGTCGATTTTTGAAGAATGATAATTATATTTACATACAAACATAATTTTTTCTGGTTAAAAAATCTTTTTCTAGTTACTCTGAAACAATTAGCAGATTTTTTAGAAGAAATACGAATTTTGCTTCTGGGCGAAACACGTTATGGGGTGGTGGTCCGTAAGATGTTATAAACTTTAGATTTTTTTAGTTTTGATAAAATATAAATAATAATTTTATAAAAATGATAGCATACTCATTTTATTTCATCTCTTTTTTAATTAGTATATCATTATTTATACGACAATTTTAGCATACATATGCATTATAATTGGTTTTCATTAATTTTACAACACTTTTAAGTATGATTGCATTGCTTTTTCTCACAACAATTTTACCATAACTACTTCTACCCTCAACAATTACGCCCGTGTAATTTTTCTGATGACAATGTTAAATAGAGCTATAAGAGTTTCAAAACCTAAAAAGCAAAATATAATACGGGCCAAAGTGCAGCCAAACCCAGCCACCAACAAGCAAATATATTATGTCAAACAGTAAATTCGACGGTATTCATTTCCTAAGTTAAAGATTTAGACTATTAGTAGTAAACATGTAAATGAGAAAGGGCAAAAGAATCAACTCCAGGAGCTTTTCCATTTTTACTATTAAAGCATCAAATTTACAGCAATTGTTTAAGGATTTGACCTGATGATCATTTGGAGCCAGGTCCTGACCAGATTTGAGTAAAAGGAGATTTTATAGTTCGTCTTGACCTTATAAGTTTCCCCAAAAAAAGATGAGAGAATACAACAGGAAAACAACAATCTAAAGGATCCAATCTGTCAGGCAGGTGTTCCATTTCAACCTTCTTCTTGACTCGGGCATTTACTGGTCCTTGGCATTTTCTACTTTCGCACACATTTTCATCAGTTTTAGCTACGCAGGTAGTGTACAGGGTCAGAGAGAGCGTGTAACGATTCTGGGATTTAGCAGGTGCTTTTGAATCGTTTTCATTAATAACCCGGTGGAAAAAACCTGGCGTTGACTGTAAATCACTGTATAACGCTGAACTATTATGGAGGGTGCCTAAAAAAAGATTAGATAATTGCAATAATTAATTAATCGTTATTGAAGAACAATTACATAGTGCATTGTCACAATAAGCAAGTACATTACTTGTCCATGGATCGTTTATAATAAACAGGGAGGAAAAGATCTACTCTTTAATTTATTGTCCAGTTAAAATATATAAAATTTTACAGGCGTTAGATCCTAAGATGTCGATTAATAAACTGCTCATTTTTATTTACAATTATGTACTTGTTACGGGCATAGGTAACATTATTGATTAAGTCGGAGCAAATCTAGCTGTCTAGTGATTAATTGCACGCGTAATGACTAATTGTGAAGTATAAACCAATTCAGTTCTAGAAATGTGAGAAATTTATATATGAACAGAAACTTCACTGCCTTCAATTCAGGCTGTTTTGTTGGAGATAAAGAGATGATGAAAACAATATAGGGGTTATTATCTGGAGAATGCGGAAAGAGCACAGTTATTCATAAGATGCCAAACGAAGTTGTACTTATGAATTAGGAGTCAACTTTGATAATAAAGGTGCACGTGTGGCTGATTACAGGGCAAGTTACGAAGAACAGTAACAAACATATGTACATTAAATCTTAACTAGGTCAAAATGCCTCATTCCTCCAGGCAGTTTTTATCTCAATCAGCTAATTAGTTAATTAATTAAGCACATAAACTAATGCACTAGATTATCGATAATCGTTCCATTTTCTTAGGGTACAAACTGAAGTTAAACTAACATGAAACTGGCGGTCTGCATTGCTAGATTTGAGGTTTCCAATTTCCAACCACATAAAAAAAAAAAACCTTGTTAAAATTATTAAAATATCTTTAATAACAAGACAAAAGCTGGCACTGGTCGTAGTAGTAATAGTAATCGAAGAAATAGGGCCCTTCTATTTCTTTGTTCTCTCACATCTTTACAGCTATGAAATGGGGTCGGAGAGAGCTTGTTGCTTGAAAAAACTATAGCCCCATGCCTGTTCTTATACGCTCATATATAAATATATTACAGCCGAATCGGTGGCGATCTACTAAATGACGACGGAGCTTGGAAAGTGGGTTTTGGATTTCGTGTTTGTCCTTGTATGTGGTATGTAGTAGTTGAGTCTATGCACTGAAACCCCAAGTTGTTTTCGTATCAACATAAATAAGAAGAAAATAGCGTTCATCAGGATCCAGAGATTCTAAAATTTCAGCGTGTATTATGTCAATAAGAACAAAATGAGCGGGGTTCAATTCAGGGAAAGGTAGGGAATATATAGTTTTTTTTAATACTTTAAGATTAGATTTTTAATCTGTTTCGTATTCCAATAAATATATGTATTATGGTCCACAATTATTAAAAAAAGATAAATAATTGTTTCCTATCAGGTCCATCAGTAATGGAATAATAAATGTGGTATGTGAAATATTAAACTCTTGCAATGGTCTATAATGGCTGAAAGAAGGGTAGCACGCGGTGGGAAGAAGGTTGAGAATGAAAATTAAAGTGGAATCCTTAAAAGATTTCACTTCAATTTTTTTGGATTTTATAATTTTTAAAAATGCGCTTTAAATAAAATTTGGATTCATACGCGTTAATTTATAAATTAAGTAATGTAAAAAATCATTTAACAACTTAATGATTCAAAGTTAAATAACAAAATCAAACTAATTAATATTAATAGTTTTAATATATTTTTATTATTAATTAATCATATTTAAAAAATTAGACAAATTATCATACTAGAATTTCATTTTTTTAATCTTTTAAAAGTAAAATATACTTTGAATTATTTAAGTGAAGATGTGAATGATGTAAATAACAGTTTTTATAGCTATATCCTATATATATATTTTTTGTACCTGCTGAATAATTTGCCTGATCTAGCCATTAACTATAGGAATTTAACCTTTTTATTCTTTTCTTCCATTTAGAAAGTTAAGATAGTTGGGAAATTCGTGTGAGGTATAAGACTGTAACCTATAGGGGATGCCCTATGTCAATGTGAAGGCTATAATATCCTAACAACCAAATTAATATACTTAAAAAGATCTGCAATACCCTTTTCATAGAATCAATTAGGCGTATATGTATGATCTCCGTTCATTATTTAATTTCCAAGGCACAAAAATAATGTCCCCAACTGCTTATATACGATCCTTGGCATTCATATAAGTTAATGATACCGCAAATAATATGGTGGCTGAGAAGCAATTGTCAAGGGAATGAGCCCATCTAATAAAAAAATAATTGGATGTAACACAATCATCAAGAAAGACTTATTTTCCTTGGAGAACACGAGTAACCGAGGACTATAAATTTTTTTAAGACAGTAGTTATCGTGACTTACACAAACTGCTAGAACAGTAAGCGTAGTCGCGAGTCATTGGAATCTCCTTAAGTTCCTCATTAAGAAAGACATGTACTGATGTACATGCCCAAGCCAACCGAATCGGAACACTATGAGGGACAAAACTATGTTGGTTCCCAAGTTAGAGCAAAGCAATACTTGGATTAAGACGGGAAAAGAACACACAGGAAGCGCCAAGTGCCAAAAAGGCATCAGCTTGGACATTGCATTTATTGGTCTTCTTAAAGTCTTCGCAAGGCTACACTAATTAAGTCTAATAATAGTTTATATGGAGGAAACTAGCCAAGAATTACTAAAATGAATAAGATTCAAGTCGTGAAAGAGCAAAAGAGTAAGTATTATATACCCTAGCCCTCAAAGAGAAAATTGTTTCGAAGGCTCTCTTTAACAATATCATCAAAATATCAAAAAAAGTGAAGAGTATTTGGACACACACACACAAACCAAAACCAAAAGTCATAATACACTTACGAAAGCCAAAAGAAAAGGCTAATAATGTTCCCACAAGAAGACTTCAAAACTATTTGTGCTAACATTTTCTGGCGTTATTAACAACTGTTCGTTGAAGCACCCACCGTTTCCACCGCCACAATACTCTTCATACCATGGTGGACTATACAGCCACGAGTCACCAAACACGAACTCGTCCCTTAACTCGGGCGATTCCTCAAAAATCGACGACTCCAGACTCGGTAACTTCACTATCTCGCTCAGCTCCTCTGAAGTGGCCGCCACGTCACCAGCCGATGACGTCACATCCGTGTTTGACGAGGATGATGATTGCGTCACCGTAGAAGACGATGACCCATTATTCATATCGTTATGATTGTGATTATTGTTATTTCTGACATTCTTGTCGCCGTCGACGTCCTCCTCATCATCGTTACTATTGTTTCCCCGGCTAAAGTTCATCGAAGCAGCTTTAGCTGCAGCGGCTTGAACGTCCCTGGGAGAGTTGGACGCCGGTCGAGGAAGCAACCCGGCTAGCTCTGGGAAGTTGAGGATGGCGGAGTTGCCCTTAATGCTCATGGCAGCGACGTCGTGAGCACGTGCCGCCATTTCCGGGGTGGAGAAAGTGCCGAGCCAGATCCGGCTCTTCTTACGGGGCTCTCGGATCTCCGACACCCATTTTCCCCACGTGCGCATTCGGACACCTCTGTAAACAGGATGCTTGCTGTTGTCTCTAGCTCGCTTCGGCTTTCTGGAGTTCACTTCAGGCTCAGGGTCGGGCCTAACATCATTCGGGTTGGAAGACAACCCTGATGATGAAGAAGGTGAAGCTGGAGGTAGTGAAGAGGAGGAGGAGGAAGCGGAAGAGTTCACGCTTGGGCTTGGCGGGTCAGCCATGCTAATCAGCTATAAGTAGTCTGTTTCAGAGCAAAAGGGTTGATTATGGATTAAGCTCCGAGCAAGTATATTTACATCTAGAGAGAGAGCAGGAAATGCAGGAAGAGAGAGAGATGATGAGGTTTATGAAGTGACTGTAAGCTATATATAAAGACAGTGGTGGTGTAAAAGAAGAGGAAAGGACGTGTGTGTGCGGGTGGGTACTCTATAGAAGCTAGCTGGAGATGTATCGAAAGATAAAGAGAGGAGTGGAGGGTCAAAACAAGAAGGAAAAACGTGGAACCTATTAGTGAATCCACCGAAGAACTACAGCTCTCTCTTATCTTTCCTTTCCAACGTTAAGACAAAGAAAGTAGCTAAGAGTATACGTACATGTAATAAGTATGGGAGTGGACTGCTCCGGAGTCTCGTGTACAGAGAGAAAAATAAAATAAAGATGGATGGAGATGTTAAAAGCATTAAAAAAACTAAGATGAGAAGGATAAGTACTCTCTTACTTGTGTCTTGGGTTGGAATCATTTCTCTTACCCTACACGACGGGGTAAGATGATTTCAGGAAAATTAAGAAAACGGAGATTTGGGCCTTAACTTCTTCGATTAAACTTCTCTCGCTTTATTTCCATGCATGCATCAAACATCTAACTCATGTACCATAATGAATTGTGATGGATGGAAAAGTAACATTACCGATCTCTCACTCGGTCAAATTCTTAGTGCTTGAAATTAATCATGACGTTTGATTTTACAAGATTTTTAAATTTAGAAAATGGAAGTCCTAACGAATATCTGTACTTCTTGACGTGATGCAATTGGTAATCATTTTGAGTTTTTGACATAGAACAAAGGGACCAAAATGAACGCGCAGTAAGAGTCGCCTAAGCCCCTAGGACGGAAAGGGGCAAATGCTTAACCAGTGGGTGATTAAGTAGGAGATTTCTCCCTTTATACATTAGGTTACCCTTCACTCTATTTTTATTATTGGCGCACGTTAAAGTTTGATAGATTTAACTTAGTAATTGGACATTTTATGAAATGCATCTTTGAGAGTAATTTTCATTGCACAAATGTAAGATGTTGTGATTAACTACGTGAAGTGGGTCGCCAAGGCTACTTTACTAACTAATCGTACCACATATGACTAGGAGATAATTTTTACAAGAAACATTGGCTGGTCTAAATTGCAAGCAGATTGGGTTCAGTTAAATTCAGATGGTGCCTCCTAGTGTTCTACTTGACATGCAACTGTAGGGGGATTATTCCGTGATTGCTCAAGAAATTGGTTGGGTGGATTTGTTTATAACATCGGATTGTGCTTGTCCTTGGATGCTAAACTTTGAGCAGTTCATACATGGCTTAGAATCTAGGGTTTCGGCATATAGAATTAGAGGTTGTTTCTTTTGAGGTAATTAACATCTCGTCCTCCTCAGTACACATGCATGACCAAGAAATTCCTTTAACTATGGCTATTCGAGAAATGTTGACAAGGCATTATGAGCTTAGTTTAAAGCATGTTCTCAAAGAATGAAATTGTTGTGCAGATCGGTTAGTTGCACTTGTCGTGTCTTTTAGTACTGATATTACTGTTTTAAATTCACCACCCATTGAGGTTATAGATATCCTGCTCAAGAATATGTCAGGAGTTATATTCTCCATAACTTTAGATTTAGTTTATTCTTTTTTCCTTCGTAAACAAAAAAATCTAATAGATAATAAAAGTCAACATATTCAATATTTAAAGATCTTCGCTTTATAAGAGTCTAATAGAGTTACAATATGTACAATCCTTTTTTTTTGTATTTTTAGAAAGAGACCATTTCTATTATTTAAATATGGGACCTTTTAGTCATAAAGGAACTAGTGTAGGCTTACCCTCTTAAATTGTAATATATAATGAAGATTAAAAAAAAACTTTCTTAACTCTTTAATATGAAAATAAACTCACATATTTATAAAAAAACTATTATATAAGAGAAGATCATCGATGTCTTTTGGATCCACTTAAATAATATCGTATAGCTTAAGTTAATAAAGTTTACATATACTTAACATAAAGGTCGAATCAATCAGAATATATATATATATATATATATATATATATATATATATAT
>JANQBM010000008.1:3415180-3429829 GCA_025594535.1 Erythroxylum domingense
AATCAGAATATATATATATATATATATATATATATATATATATATATTCTGATTGATTCGAACTGACAAAATAAGAAATCATATTTTAATAGTGTATATATATATATATATGAGCTGGATTAAGCACGATTAAGTCATAATAGTAATTAGTGATCACTGTATATTATAAAATCACCTTTCTATTCTTTCTTCTACTGCATAATTACTAAACTTGCGACAGGTACTCATGTAAAAAATCCCAATTAAAGCATCATTTTCCATATTAATTTCTTACACTTCAGGTGTTCCCTTGTGCTTGATTAGGGTAAGGAGTCACATTAATACGTGAAAACATGGTTTTTTTAAAATTATTTCTTACTGTTTTGATGGCCGTAGATTCGTTCCTCTTGATCGATTTTGATAGTATTTATAGCTATGCACAAACATGGGATTTATGAACTTGGGGTAACGCGCATCTGCCTCATAACTCGAACGTCAGGAAGCTTAATTATTGGATAGGGACCTAACAGGCAACAGCTAAAATTGGACTTTCCATCCATAGTTTCTGTCAAAGGCTAATGTATTTATAATATTCTGTATCAGCGATTAGGTCAAAATTCAACTTTCAATTTGGTTAATCTGTGTCTGGTTTTTCTAGGGATGATTTAGTTTAGGGCTGAATCCAACAATGATTTAATCTTATACAGAGAAGCTTGCCTACTTTTTAACCAGTTACTCAATCTGCTGGTTGAGCTAAGTTAGTCAAAATAAAATGGCTGAAACCGAGTTCTAGTAATCTTTAAAAAATAATTTTTTATGCATTTGATTTTAATTTTTTAAACAAATTAGTTGGCATCCTACTCAACATCAAGTTAAGGCTTTGACTCATAATCCTCATACTTGATACTTAACAATAAAATACCTACATATTAATCATCAATATATCCATCCTTAATTATTGTACCTACTTTTATTTTGTTAATATTTATTCTTTCTAAGCTTCGGGATTAGTCAAAATACAATGCATCAAATCTGAAAAGGGAATTTAAAAAATACGAAGAAATTAAGAGAAGGGGAATTTATTTTTCTTAAAAAAGAAATAAAATGCCAACTCATTAGACAAAAGGGTACAGGAATTTCCAACAAGAAGGTGATCTATTTCAATAATATTAGGTCATGAGTGACACGAGCATAGTAAAGGAACATCAATCAAGAAAAAAAAACGAAACCATAGATAGAAAGTAATTCATATATAACGGAAACTTGCCTCTCCCTGAAATGAGGCATACGAGAGAATACGGAAACAAACACATAAAAATAGAAAGTTCTTTGCGATTCTAGTCCCTGGTCTTTACATTATTTCCATTAAACAGTTCCTACCAAAATAAATAAATAAATAATGCATGATCATCTTTCTTGTATTACATCAGGATTACCAGCAGATTCCTCCTGTTCATATTCAACTCCCTGCAAATAAACAAAGTACAATTCTTTCTTGAAATGAGATCTTCCTTCCTTCTTTTACGTAATCTCCCCGTCTAATTAGGCAGACCAACCCAACATACAAAGGCAAGCTACATGAAAGCTACCGTCTTTTTATTGATCAAAGTTTACGAGCATATGAACTAATGCTCATAACGTTATATAGTGAAATGTTGTTTAGAAGATGGATGAAATGTAATATAAATATAATAATAATAATAAATAACTATTCTATTCTTAATAGAACAAAACACGTGTTATAATAGAGTTGTTATTACGGTTGAGGGTATAATTGATATTATAAAAAATTGTTGAAGGTATATTAGGTAGTACATATTTATCATTTACATTCCATCTTAAACTTTCTAAATCGGAAGTAACTCTTTTTTAATATAAAACTCTCCCCTTTTATCTTATTTCATTTCATTTCATTACTAATCGCCCTAGCAAACATACCCTTAATTTTCTGAAGTTACTTAGAGGTTGGCGACGGCAGCCAGTTTGGTTGATTGTAACATGATCAAATCTTAATTTTCATTAATGGAGGTGGACCCGTTAAGACAAAGCTTATTCTGTTTTCCTTCACATGCCCCTCATGTGCCACCCATACTCTTTAAGGCATTGTTAATGACTCCTCTCCAGTCTTTAAGGCATTGTTAATGACTCCTCTCCAGTATTTGTTAAAGAGTAAAAGAACTGCAATTTTATGTCCCCAATATTGCTCCAAGTTGTTTCCCTGCTGCCTGGGTTTTTGTTACCATGTGACATGGGAAAGATGACATGAACCCCGATATTGTATCATAAAAAATACTTTATTTTGCTGCTATAAATGCAGCTTAGACCTGATTTTTCTTTTCTACAGTGCGATGCTTAACTTTCATGGAAACCCTGGAATGAGCTACAATTTAAACCAGATGGAATCAACTTTCTAACAATGTTTCTGAAACCCTGGAATGAACCATAAAGCTCATATCGTAAAGTTTCTTTACTATATGAAAAAACACTGGAAGGATCATAGTCATTGTTAACAAACAGAGCAGCAGTTGGGATGTAATTGCAATATGCACTAGATTGATTAGTCTGCTGAGAGCTTGTTTTAGTCATTACACACATCAATGATGATATATGGGTAGTTGGTTGGGCAGACGTTCAAGGGCATTACTCCTGGGCCTACCAGAATTTATTGTATTTCGAGTCTTACAAGAGACACTTGATGGGCTTTTTAAATGGGAGAAAAACATGCTCTATTTTGTGAGTACTCGCCTTCCACGTCCTGCAGATCAAGCCTAGTATGTAAGTTGTCCCCCCTGCTAATGTATTTTGTTAATACTTGATTAAGAAGAGAAGATTGATAAAAAGAGAACTTTTGGAACTTAAGGCGATCTTAATCTCAAGCTTGGCAGAGTTCAATATCAGTGAACTGCTAGAGATCATTGGTGAACCATCAACCAAAGTCACTAAAGCTACTCAATGATGCTTAATGTATATATGAACTTACAGTCAATGGCAGAAAGACGCTTTATTTAGAATGGTTTCATTGATGAGAATTCCATTAGGCCCATAAGCATTGAAGATATGCTTGAAGCTTTATGACAGACCATCTTGGTTTCTAAATATTCTGTCAGAAGTGTCCTTTCTAGTTTCTGGCTCTGCAGAGTGCTAGAAGGTTAAGTCGACAATGCAATCCAATCACAGGAGGCGAATTATTGCTCATGGACCCTGTACAGACACCGTGGGCAGGAAAATGAAGTACAAAATTGTGCGTATCACTCCCTCAGCTCATGCTTGAAAGCTGCAGAGATATGGCAAGATACGGTATTCACACGTGGCATTGGATCCTGACGCTGCATTTGAAGTCCAAACTCTGGTAAGACAGCCACATGAATGGATACTTGCTGGGAGTAGTGAACCAACAGTTGCAAATTGTTACCAAGGAACCCGCCTTTATAAAGCATAACGTGGCTAATGGTTTAGTTCAAATTCTATACATGGGTGGATTTGCAGAAACCATTGCCTTAATAAGTGCAGAAGAATATGCATGTATCAAGGCCTCTGGCCTCTGTTATCTGCTAAACTAATGCAAATCCTCAGGAAGTAAACAACAACAGCAACGTAATATGATTTCTAGCCCCATCCCACCACTCTTTTTGGAACTTAAAACTCCAAATTAACCAATCAGATGATAATACCAGGAACCATGACCAAAAACGACTACAGCAATGGTTACCTCATTGATAAGAAGCACAGCCCCTTTACCTTCCAGTGTTTGATTCTCGCTAGGTGTATGGTTTGAAGGATTTATATGCTTTCTGGTGTATCAAAATGATGATAGAGCTGATTGAAACAAATGTGGCACACTTTTTCTGTTCCTTCAATTACTTTCGAGTTTCAGAATACAAAACGAAATATAAAAGCATAGCAATGCACCAGTCTGAGAACTCTTCTAAAACGCGAGTTCGAAATAATGGATCATGTTTTAAGGTATTGTTATGTGTATGCATGGTGTATCATGTATGCATATCATTCTCTTGCTTAATTTTGCCTAGTTCGACAAGCACAGTCAAAAGTGCCTCACACATTTCAAAAGACTCGGCCTCACTTGGGTCTCTCTTCCTTGACGAGTAAACCATCCAAGCATGATCAAGCTTTTTATCTGGTCTAACAACAACTGAACCTGGAACCTCCGCATCACGGCATGTCACTAACCCATCACTCTTTTCCCCATACCTAAGTTGCAAGTGTAGTGCACACACAGCCATGACAGCTGACAAAGGAATCACTACAGGGACCTGGCGTCCTGCTTGAAGAACGCTGTCATATTCTTCAATCCCAAATTTTGGAAGTGGTAACCAAGGAAGTTCTGCTTGAGCTATGTGAGTCATTGTGGCAAGGACACCTGGGCCTACGCTTGCTTCTGAGTGGAAGGAGATAAGAGGAATTTCTTTTGGAAGCCTGTGATTTATGATGAATTCTCGACGCCTTTCATAAGTTAGATCTTCCAATGCTCGAATATCACCCTATAATGAATTTTTTGTTGCATAATAAAATCAGAGAAGGTGAACCATGTAAGGTTCAAATGCAACTAAGAAATCATGCAGCAAAGTCTAATAATCAACATAGGCAGATGTAATGGATAAGCAAGTTGTGAGAAGTCTCAAGAAAAACTACCAAGGAATTTCCATGATCAATAGGCAAACTTGATAAAACATCACTGAAGTAGTTGTTGTCTCATTTTGTGAAACAAGGCAAATAAATGAACTATCAATGAAACAAAGCAAACATATGGACTATGATCAATAGGCAAAAGAAAATTACCTTGATTAGCTTGCATATTAGAAGTTCCATGATCCTCCGGGTTTCTTTGTCAGCAATCTGGCCTTCACGAAGAATATCAGAAGCTAAAGGAGTGCCACCATATGGGCTTTGCACCAATGCGAGTCCGGCAACTTTGTCTTTCAAGTCACACCAGTAAATTGACAATGCAGCTGCAGCATCAACCCCACCTTTGCTGTGCCCAAGCAGCATTACTTGCTTGCCTGAACCCCAGTAAAGCTCCTCAATGTACTGCTTCAGTTCCCATGCATTCTGCTGCACTGATGCCTTCAAACAAGAAGGTACAGTAATTTGTTACTTCAAGAGTTCCAGAAGCATTGTTGACAAAAAGATGGGTTTTCTAAGTAAAGATGACTGAATTTTTAAAAAATTAAAATAAAGTACCCACACCAGCTAATTATTATGTCAGGAGTTCCTGATTCTCCAAGTTACACTAGTCTAGTTCCATCACGTATCCAAAGTTACCTCACTGTGAATTTTTGCAATGTGACAAGCTAGACCCATCTTGGAAAAGAATTTCTTAGTGCCCACAAAATACAAGGGACTATGATTACTGAAAAGGCCTGAAAAAGATAAGTTTTTGTGTAAATATGGAGTTTACTTGCAAAACAAAAAGAACCATAATGAACAACGTAATAGTATTTCATTCTCAAACCTGGTATTAGCAGATAAACATACGAGTCTGGAAGTGTGTGCTCTCCATTCCTGAAGTAAAAAACAGAGAGAAATTTTACCACCTAGAAATATGGCCACTAACAGGAATGCTTCCAAAGGTTGCAATGTTTAGAGGCTTTCTTGGAAAAGGCATAATTATGCCTTTTCAAGTTAAGAAGAATTAATTTTTATCAAATAAATCTTATGAACTTTCAAGGTCATTTATGATTCACCGCTCAACACTACATATAACTGCACTTTTTCATCAAAAGATGATTAACGAATTTTACAGAATTAAATAAAAGAAGACACATTCCTCCGATTAGGATGGGAACAACAAATTATAAAGACGAGTACCTTATTTTGGTAAGCAGTTCTATAAATCTAGGTGTACCATCCTCCACAGGATCCATTCCAGGAGTATGTTGCAACCATCCAATGTCACCAGACGAACCATGCAACGTTTTATATACTCGAGAAGCAATGCTGAAAATGCCCAAGTATTATTCTCTAAAAGGAATATGTTCACAAAATCTTAACACCTGGACTCCAGCCTTCTAAAGAATTAAACCGACAATACTGCAAACAATAAAACTAACTCCTTTACCTACGAACTTGAATTTGAGTGCATCCGATGTAGTAGAATGAGCATCTCCAACAGGCCAATGCCAAATTCCAGGCAAGGCGAAGACCAAACAAAGGAAGCATCAATCTACATTCACTAAGAAGCACAATGAGGGCCACAACAACAAAAAAAAAAAAAAAGAGAAGCATGGAACTGAAGATATTGTGAAGTTGTATATTAGTAGTATAGCTTCCAATTACCACATTATACGTCGTCTTCAACACTTTCAGAATAAAAAATGGCCATTGCATTTTATCATTAGTGGTTAAGATCCTTGGTATCTACTGAAAACGAGTATTTAATAAAATTAGAGTAGCATATGATTATAAATTTTCATAATTTAATTCGTTAATGACTGGTGAAGTTATCAATATAAAAGTTGCAATTTAAATTTGCATCATACAAAAACTTTATCTAAATGGCCAATATGAAGAAAGAATTCGTATTTTATGTCACGGAGAAGTCAAGTATAATGGATGAATACCCTTGAATAATGACATAGGTGGCTCCATGACAGTAACTGCTATTTCTCACAGCATGTCTTGTATTTACAGACAACTCTTTCCTTTTGTCTTGGGGTTTTCTTCCACAGAATCCAGGCCTTGAGTTAGAAGAGGATGAATACCCTTCAAAATAAGATTTACAGACGCCATGGCCTGAAGATCTTGAAAATGGTCTTGAAGAACCAGGAGCCAAATTGTTTGAATATTCCTCAATATCATGAAATACCAGATCCTCTGTAGCAACAAAACTCTCTAAGCAAATGCATCAGGAATTTTTCAGATACAAAAGCATGCGATCAAATAGAAAATTCACCTATGAAGTCAACGAATTGATGACTTATATAAGCAGTCAGTGTCCACAGATGGGAAAAAATATCACCCAGTGACGAGTGCAAACCAAAAGAATCAATTAGGAAACCTTTGTTAGTTACAGCATCAACATGAACCTGATTTGGAAAAGAACAAATAAAACATTTAGCAAAGCAATTCTCTTATTCAACCCAAATATTCAGTCCTCACCTCTTCACAACCCATAACAAACTTAAAATGGAAATTAAAATTAAGAGAAACACAATATTAACATCCTTCGCATTTTCATGAGTTTAAAAATCTGATATACATGCACACATACAACCAGGAGAACTCAAACAAAAAACAAATATACAGTTTAGGATTAGTCTCACCACATGCCTGCCTTGGTAACTATTTTCTTCCACACGAGAATAGTCATTAAACACATTCCCAATCTGGTTTGACTTGAATCACAAGAAGAAAATAGAAACTTTCAGCTTAAACATCAAGAAGATGCAACAATAGCATAATTCTTAACCAATGTAAATAACTAAGACCTTCCTTACACTTGACGGATTATCAGTTATCTCATCATCAAGACACAAATCTCCCATTAGATGCTCTTAACCTGTGATAACACTAAAATTAGATAACAACTAGAGAATATATATGTCCACGAAGAACAGTCAACCAGTACTGTGAAAAAGAAACACCTAAATGTGTTCTTCCATATGATTTCTACCAGGCTTATAGTCTCACCGTCACCATAAGGAGGAGCCTTTCCTAAGGTATAAAGACAGCTTTTGCCAAGGGACAGAAGTTATCAGGCTAACGACATCTATAAAAGCCAAGAGAAGCTACTCTTCCAGGTGAACTTCGCGTAAACATGTGGATCTTGCGACATCAAACGAAACAATTTGAATAATATTTAAGGACCACAGCCAAATACTATGATGCAACTATGTTCATAAAGTTCGTAATTCATGTGAAGAAGTTGGTTGGAATGAAGCATTTTCCTAACACCGAATCAAATTAGTGGCAACTCAAGCATTGAGAAGAAGCAAAAGGGCCTCTCAAATTCATACTTTAAAAAGCAAATCCCGGTAGGAGCTAAAGCAACTCTAAACCAATGCATCATCCAATTTTAAAGACTTCATTGAACAATGAGCTGTTCTACTTCGATGCAACAAGCAGTCCAGAAAATGGGAGAAAGACCACGGAAACACTTAAAACAAACACTGCAAATCAAACTCAAAACCAAATCTATAAGATCCAGATAAGAACTTTGGGTGAATAAACCTGTGATCAACTATAACAAATCAAACCACTCGTCTGATCCAACAAGAAATGCAAAATTACGAAATCCCGAATCCAAGAAACTAGCTTACACAAATGAGATTTCCAAACGGAGGCCAACGCCACACAATCTGCAAGATCAAAGTTGGACAACCCAGAGACAGATAACCCCTTAGAATCAGAACCCATTCAATTTATAGAGGGAAGGAAGTGACGAGTATCTTGAGTAGCACCCATTCCCAAGGAAACAATAAAAAAGTTTGAAAATTTGAAATTCAAAAGAAAAAAAGAGAAAAAGGATCAAGAATTGGATAAAAAGAAGAAAAGGAGCACATTAAATACATATATGGGAACAAATGGCGAACCGAATAAGAGGAAGAGTCATGAAACGGAATGGAGCAATAGATGATCATTATCTTTTCTGGTTATTTACTCTCTTCAATCTGCCAAAAGGCCCCACCTTGAAGGGTCGCTTTTCTTACATATTATCACCATAACTTTGTTGGCCTTCAAGCCTCAAGGTCTCATTTTTTTCTTTTTAAATTGTTTATTTTGTTCCATGGTATCAATCACATCGGAGATTTGGAGCTGCTGCGGTGAGACAAATCAGTGTTTAAGACGGTACGCGTGTAGTCATTCTGATGACTGTTTAGATTATTAAGCAAAGTGTGGATATGATGGCGGGACCCGCCGGATGATTGTCAGAACACAGACACGTGTCCTGTTAGGGTTTGACCCCAGAATCCACGAGGTGGAAACTCAAACAAAGTTCAGTTTCCAAAATTGAAATCTTTTAGTTGAAGTTACGTGAAAACCGAGAGTTCCCGAGTAACTAACATGTGCTTGTCTGGAGTGGGCTTCCAATTTTCTCTTGAAGTAGGATGTGTCGTCTTTGTGCTTTGCACTTTATAATGAATACGTGAAAATGAAAAATCGCGAAAACAGAGCAAGCGGGCATTCCAACAGCAGGGAAATGGCACGCAACCATATGTTGCCACTTGCAGACTCAAATGGAATTTGCCAAGTACATGGCCCGGTCCAGTGAGGAAAAGATCTTGCAAGGTTTAGGTTGTTTTTTTCAAGGGTATCGCAGGACTTCTTCAGCTAGGACTCTCTTAAGTGTACCAATCTGGTGATCTTACATAGTTGAGGTAATCAGATGTGCTTTGTGTTTGCAGAGCTAAGGGCATTTGCGTAGTCTAGTTAAATATTATCAGTCAAGAGAAGTAGAATGCTCAACAAGAGCTCCTTCGATTACAGCATCTAGCTCTGCCCAAGTTTTGAGTTCATCTACAAGAAAACTTTACAGGAAGATATGTACAGCAGAAATCCCAGTTTTCTCATAAAACACAAGCTTCTTCAAACGATCTTGTCACATCTAACAAAGATCCTCGTTCTGCATCTTCGACCAAGAAAAGAAGAAGGTAAGATTTTGTTCTCATTTACATTTCGATTTCGGTGTCTGTTTCTCACCTGCTTGCTCCTTGAGACACGTCATCTAGGTTTTATCTGGTAAACTCTATTATACCAAATTGAATGGAGTGTCATGTGAAAGATATCATACTTTATTGGCTTAGCATGCCAAAGAAAATGTCGTTGAACCTTTCTGACCCCAAGTTGCAACTTAAGATACTTCTCTTCTGGTATTGACAATAATATTTCTTTCAGGTTGGGAATTTCCTTCTCTGCTAGTATTACTGAAAATGCCTGCCAATTGAAGACCTCAAAAAACGACGGGACAAAGTTATCAGATATAATTACAGGTACACACTCATAGAAGATTGCTTCAACCACTCGTGGGCTGTTGACCTCATAACCTTTAGGGCAGATACAATATTTACTGCTTTTCATGTGTTGGATATAATTCATCTTGCTAGCAACACCAGGAGGCATTGGACCAAAAATCTTCATATCAGGGTCTCTGTCTTTCCAGTGCTTCAACAAGATCGGGCGCAGATAGCCGTGCATATTTCCAGCATAGAAAGCAAGAATATTTCTTCTAGAAGCTGGTTTTCCTCCCAAATCTTTAAGAGGATTCCTAGCTGACCTCACATATGTTTCAGGAAGAGAGACATCCCTCCCTACTTTAAAGCCTGCAGTAACATCAGCATTGCAGAGGGCTTTGATACAGTGTTCCATGTGGTGCCTAGTTTCATATGGAGCCTGGTAAACTCAAGCAGTATAAAACATGGAACAGTTAGCAAAAGAGAATAGATATAAACAAGATGATGTTATTTGTGACAAGTAGTTTTGTTAGACTCATTCCCTTTGCCTATTATGGTTGAATCATTCCAAGGGTATCTGTCTTTTAGAATCCCTAAACTTCCGTCCACCTCTTAATATTGTCAGTATCTACGATAATACCAAGCTTCATAAGCAAGTAAGAGGAAGAAAAGGAGACAAAGTATACATTACCCAATCATGGCAAGCAACCAGAAAATGATCTGCCCCGCCTGTTCTGTTCCAAAACCGATATTTAGCTGCAATTTTTTCAGAGTATTCCTTCAAATGTTGCCGCAGGTTTGTCCTATTATGAGAATTGCGTACGTAAAGGGAGTACTCTAGCATTCGTGAACTAAATGGCATATAAAAGAGGTGAGCCTTTCTTGGGTCCTTGACGACATAATGCTTATTTCCTTGCATCAGCTTCATAAACCATCCCTCTGAAGCATACAGCCCCTTCAGAATGGGTACATGAAATATTGGTCTCTTCCCTTCTCTATAGATGTAGATTTTGAGTACACGCTCCATGAGCTCATAACTCCTGTAAGTGCAATGTTTAAACTCTGAATTCACACCTGCTTAGGAAATGTATGTTTACGGGCAATCCTAGAATTAGACTGCACTGGAGAACAAGCGGATATAATATTAAATATGAATCAAGGAGAACTATAAATTGCTATTCAATTAGATGAGACCACAAGAGATTTATTTTTCAGGTAATTGGTGAAGTCAAATAAGTGAATAACTCACTTCTCTATTCTCTATGCTAGCCACAACCTAATATCAGAATTGCCAGACCAATTTTAGTTGGCTGCTGGATGAAGACCAATTCACCTCATCTAAGCCACAGCTCAAAACCAACAATTCATCTCTGTTAAATTTCAACAGCATTTCATATACATATTGAACTTCAGTGGAAAAGATAAAAGTTGGACTAACATATATTCAGATACAATAACTGACATATTTGACTTATTTTTATATTGATTCAACAACTTGGTCCCTAAATATAGGTGGATTTTTCACTTCCACAATATATACAGCTTAAAAAATTTATTCATCTAGAAACCTTTAAGGCATTAGTTATCCATGCCCTTAACTAGGCTTACCTCTTAAACTTAGAGACATTTCGGAATAGAGGAGAATACAGATCCTGATCATTCTTCAAGATAGGAGCGTTTTCAATCTCCATCTTTGCAGCCAAGATCTCCCGATCACGGGCAGAGGACCATCTTGGTCTCTGCATTCAAATACAAAATGCTGAATTTTTTCAAAAAATAGAGAACTAAAAAATTATGCTATTGCACACCAGGTTATACCATTGAACGTGAGGACCGGCGGTGTCGCAATAGTATTTGGTTCATCTCATCCATTGTTGTTATCGATTTTGGAGGCATCTGACACCTCATTTTTCTCTTCCTAAAATTACCAACAACGGCAGAATCATTTTTCGCACTTTCAAGGTAATTCAGTGGAACAGTATAATTACTGAAAGTCTCATTTTGCTTCAAGGAGGTGACCTTTCTTGCCAAAGTTAGATTTCCTACAGGCTGGGATCTGAAAGTAGTGCTTACGAGCTCAACCTCCTTATGAGCTAGGCTTGTGTCCTCCAATAACATACCATCTGATGAAGTTTCAGAGTTTGTTTTCATACTCTCGTTAAACTTTGGGCCATCTCTGGCTTCATTTACCAATTCCAAGTCAGACTTACTATGTTGACCTCCGTCACTATCTAATATAAAAGGTTCATTTTCAGCTATCACAACATCAGA
Source organism: Erythroxylum domingense (assembly GCA_025594535.1). Lineage (NCBI taxonomy): Eukaryota > Viridiplantae > Streptophyta > Magnoliopsida > Malpighiales > Erythroxylaceae > Erythroxylum > Erythroxylum domingense. The sequence goes on from JANQBM010000008.1 coordinate 3,427,339, forward strand.
TACAAAATCATCATCTACTTCTCTCTCAACTACAAGCTCAGTGGGATTGCTCGGCCTTTCATCATCAGATGCAAAAGCTTTCTCTGTTGACCCATTGTTTATCTTTGGTGCAACATTTACCAATTCCAAGTCGGAATTACTCTGTTGAATTTTGGCACTTTCTAATACAGAGGCCTCATTTTCAGTCATGACAATCTCAGGTTCAAAATCATCATCAATATTTCCATCATCCACGAGCTCAGTGGGATTGCCCAACCTCTCTTCCTCAGATAAAGATGCATCCTCTGTTGAGCCATTGTTTCTTTTTGATGCCACACTATGTCCAATAACTCCAATTATTGTAGAATCGTTAGAATCGTTTACCACCTCCGCAAGTACAGAAAAGTTTGACATGGTTGATGAATCAAAAGCAAGAGTGTTTCGAACCATTACAGAATTTGCAGAAGATTGCATAAGTGAGAGGATGTTTTCATCATATGCTCGATTGCTGGTATGGAGAAGCAGAGATTGAAGGGCATTCCCATATGGAAGCAATAAGGACTGGAACAGTAAGTGAGTGATAGCTATAATCACTATCAAAAGCAGCCATCTCGGCGCTTTCTTATGCAGTTGAATGCAGAACTCCATGCCAGGGAATTCACTCGTTTTGCACAAAATCCCAAAGTCACAAACCAATCTTCAGAAGGAACTAACCCATTTTTTTGAATGCTACATAACGACGTGAACCAAAACAGGTTAGCAAAATGTCAGAATCCAACAAAAACAGAAAATGAAGAGGAAAATAAAGCAAGTATGCATACAAAAATCCATAGCAGCAAAAGAAAAAGGTGTGGAATTGAACTTGGAATCAAAAGTAACAGTTATAAGGTTCAGAAGGCAGCGAGGTGATACTCTTTTGAACACGAAAGCCGATGAACATCATAAAGCCGAAAACTTTCGAGCCAGCTGCAATCATTATTATAAATGGAGAAAGTAAATATTGAGCATAGAAGCGAAGAGTCACTTAGAAAGAACAAGATAGAATTGCAAAGAGAAGTAAAAGCTAAAACCAGTAATAAAGAAAAAAACAACCCCAATTACAGTAAACAGAGTCAGAGAGTTCTTGCAATAATCAGACAAAGGAAATACATCACTATCTACTACTGTTACTGAAATTCATCGCTTACAATAAACCCGAACATAATCAAGAAATGAACTATTAGTATTTGGTAGCCAAGAAACCAAGTAAAAATCTAAGCATGCGAATTTCATTTTCTCAGCAGCCAAGCAAATGGCTACTAATTAAGCACAATCAAAAGAAGGTGACAAGTCAAAGAAACTCTTAACAAACCTCCTAAGTGAGTAACCAGAAGCAAGAAACGGACAAGAGGAAGAAGAACAAAGTAATGAACTTTTTATCTTGTCAAGCTAACCTTTAAAATCTCTGATTTTGGTTTAATAAAGAGACTATCAGGGTGGGCATGGAATGGAATGGGAGATTCTGTTACTAAAAGAAAACAAATTGGAAAATGAAAAAGAGAGAGTTACACTTCTTCATGGTCTCTTTTTCTTTAATTTCAGTTTCAGCCATTGATTTCTAAACTTTTTGAAAACAGAAATTTATTATGGATGGATATGGTATGGACACCCGTGTCCATTGATCAGCAGCTGTTCCTTGTTTTTAAATGTTTTTATTTATTAGGACAGCCGGACAGCGAGGCGAGAGGTTGGGTCCATCCGCTGTACCGTTTGTACAGGTTGAGGACCAGTTCTCCGGCTGTGCTTGTGAATGTAATTATTAGCCCATAAACATTTCATTAATATTCTGATATTTTCTCCATTAAATTTAAATTGCATAAAAAGAAGCAATAGAAACAAAGTTTAATTTTTAAAAAATTTAATTTTTTAAGTGTCCAAGCTAAAGTAATAAAATTCACAATTATTCCAAAATAGTATTTATTTAACTTATTCATGTTTTAAAATTCAAACCAACATTTTAAATTGATACACAAAATAATTAAGATTGAAAGATTTAATCGATATTAAACTATTAAAAATTATTAAAAATTAAATAAAATTAAAAAATAAATAGATGATTAAAAAATATCATCCTTATTTATCAAATAATTTAAATTCTAACTAAACAAATTATTAAATAAAAAGTTATTTATTAATTTTATCAAAATATTTAAATTTTAATTAAAACTTGGTAAATAAAAATGAGTTCATTTATTTTAATATATATAATTAATTAATTAATATATTTTTAACAATAAAAGTTATTAAAATAAGTTAAATTGAAAAATAAACTAATTTAAAACGATTGGATCAATTTATTATTTTAATTATTGAATAATACTTCAGAATTTTAATTACTACATTTTGGTTATGGAAATGGTTCAGTAGCAAATGATTTGTAAGATTATTCACAACCACAAAGCTACTAAGAATGCATTAGCAAATACATTTCTATCTCAAAAAAAAAACCTGAGGGTTTTAGGGGATTCCATTT
>JANQBM010000008.1:3509111-3525269 GCA_025594535.1 Erythroxylum domingense
TAGCGCTGCTGTAATCAGGGAACAGATGGGGGATAAAGTATACGCAGAACTCGATTGGTCAGAAGAGGATCCAGTAGAAATTGAGGAAGGGGATTGAACTATCTCTTACCTTCAAAGTGAGAATGGACAAACAATAGGCACAAGCAGTAGTTGTGAAAGTTCTAGGCAGAAGGATTGGGTGTAGGATGTTATGTGCTCGATTGAAGACTATGTGGAAACCACTTGATCCCATGAAAGTGGTCGATTTAGACTACGACTACTTCCTTGTGAATTTCATTAAAGAGGACAATTATCACAAAGCATTAACCAATGGCCCTTGGGTCATTTTCAGACATGCTCTGTCCGTCCAATGATGGCTTCCTACATTTTTCCCATCACAAGGGAAAGTTACCAGAGTTGTGGCATGGATTCGATTCATGGAGTTACCTATTGCTTGTTACCATCCTGGGATACTCTCAGCACTAGGTAATCTTGTAGGATAAACCATCAAAATCGATGAGGCTACCAAACATGCTCAGCGGGGAAATTTTGCAAGAGTCGCAGTGGACATTGATATTAGTGTTCCATTACATTATAGAGTGGAGCTTAATGGGGAAATCCTAATGGTGGCATATAAGGGTCTGTCACATATATGTTTTTATTGTGGCATCGTAGGAGGTGACGCAGGGATATGCCCGACTAAACAACAAGCCCACACCGATAACCAGACTACTCCGACTAATAGGGCATTAGAAGGGCCAGAAGGGGAGATTGTTATGGCCAGCACACCAGCGGTTGAGAGGCAGGAAATGATAACCAACAGATTTGGCCCTTGGATCCAGGTGCAATGGAAAACTCCACACAACACCAAGAAACTGCAGGCTTTGCAAGATACACACAAACACAATGCTGTCAATCGAGTGGGCAGCTCTAGATTTGCACTTCTATCAGAGCAAGATAGAAGGTGGGTCTTTAATCACTAGTAGTTAAACTCATATAACCCTTAACGCTCTTCAGGGTCAGGATAACAAGTTTCTTTGGATTTACTAACTGAAGAAGCAAAGTAGAAGGCCACCGGGCTGACGTCAACTTCTTACGGATCCAAAAAGACTTTAAGGGGTGCTTATAAAGGAAAGGTGGCAGCCCTAAAGGATTAGGGTCGTAGGATCACGATATACCCAGCGAGAAGGGCTTGGATCCTTCTCCCAACATACAGCTCCAGCCTACCTCTAAAGATAAACACAGAGCAATGGCTATTAGTTCTCACCACGACATAATTAGCGAAAGGCCAGACGCAGAGTCAAGGGAGATGGACGTGGGGGAGCGAGTTCAACCTATGGAAGGTATCGAAGGAATCTAGGATCCTCGTAGCATAAATGGGAACGAATTCGTTCTTCCTCCCTCCAAACCTCCAGATCTGATGGTAGGCGAGACAAGTATGGAGGAAACTTCGAGTGAATAGGGCTCTGTTGAAGAGGTAGTGCCGCAGTTCTCCGGGAGGCTGCAGTAGTGCTGCGCTTGAAGGAATTCCAGATACCACTCAACTTTAGGAGCCTTTCGTTAGTTCTTTTATTTTCTTTTATGTCTATACTCGTCCGGAATTGCCCAGAGACAGGGGGAACATTTTCAAGCGATATTTTGAAATTATCTTCGTAATTATAAGCCAGGGATATTGGTGTCAGTGGAAACTGGAATTAGTGGAAGAAGAGCTTAAGAAGTCATCTGCAAACTGGGTTTTAACTATTCTTTCCGTATCAAAAAAGAAGGTTTTACTGGATGTTATGGATAAACGATTTTGACATCTTGGTAGTGGTAGCTTATTGACAACTCCTCCATACCACAATAATGTATGGATCTTACTCTTTTGATTTTTTTGCAATTTAGCCAGTCCCTAAATGCCAAATCAAAAATACTTTGACCTCTTTTGCAATGTTTAGGAAGTTACATTCATCGATCTTGGATTGTTAGAGAGGACTTTAACGCTAAATTGGATATTGTAGATAAAAGGAGTGGATCTCCATTAGCACCAGTTGTTAACAAAAGTTTTCAAGAATGGGTATATGAATGTGGACTTCATGATTTAGGTTATGTTGGATCAAAGTTTACTTGGCGGAGAGGAAATGTTTAAGCTAGGCTTGATATAGAGTTTGCTTCTTTGTCATGGTTAGAAGTATTCCCTTATACGGTAAATCACCACTTACCTTTTCTTGGATCCGATCATAAGCCTATGTTGGTTCATTTTTTCTGACCCCGAACGAGAGAATTTGATACGTTGGTCACCGAAAATTGGCTTCTTGTAGAGCCGACTTTTAGTAACTCGTTAACCGAATTCTCAAGCCAACTCACACAATGGAATAAGTCAGTCTTTGGCAATATATTCCATAGAAAAAATAGACTGTTAGCTTGATTGGAAGGAATCCAGAGGGCAATGGAGATTGATGACTCTAATTAGCTTGTGGCTCTGGAGGATAAACTGAGCGAAGAACTAGTATAGGTGTTATGTGAGGAGGAGCTTTTTTGGCATCAGCAAGCTTAATGTGAGTGATTGTCGCAGGGTGATTGCAATACTAAATATTATCACACTGTCACTATGTCCAAACGGAAGCAGTTGAAGATTGAGCAGTTATTTGATAATAATGGAGCTGAGATATCTGATCCAGTGTAGTTATGCAAGATGGATAGGAATTATTTTACTCAGGTGTATACTTTTGAAGAGGTTCCTAATAATCAATTTCCCAGTTTCGAAGCCTTCCCTCTCTTAACAGCAAAAAAATTATATGATCTAGCAAAACCAGTACATATGACAGAAATCAAAATGGTTGTTTTTGATATAAATCCCAATAAAGCTCCAAGGGTTAATGGTTTTATTGCTTTATTCTTTTAGAACCAATAGGGAAAATTACCAGAGGTGGTGGATTTTATTAAGAAAATTTTCAGACATGAATGCTGGGAGCAGGAGTTGAATCAAACCATCTTCTTACTGATTCCCAAAGTCTCTTCCCTGAAGTTTATTACCCAGTTTGACTTATTAGCCTCTGCTCAGTGATTTACAAAACTATTTCAAAAGTGATTGTGAATCGATTGAAGACACACCTTGATGATTTAATGGTGAATACCTAATGCAACTCTATTCCCAGAAGGCATATAATAGATAATATTTTCATTGCCCAGGACATAATCCATTCGATGAGAAAGAAGAAAGGGAAGATTGGGTATTTTACTATAAAAAGGGATTTGGAAAAAGCTTACGATGGACTACATGGGGACTTCATAAATGACACTCTAATGGAAATTGGACTTCCACATAATTTAAATAGTGTCATTATGAAGTATGTGACTATGGTTTCTATGCAAGTTACGTGGAATGGCAATCTATGTTATCCTTTTATTCCTTCAAGGGGTATTTGACAAGGCGATCTGCTCTCGCCTTATCTCTTCTACTGTGCATGGAACGGATGGGTTATCTTATATCCCATGAGGTGGGATAAGGAACTTGGAAACCGATTAAGTGGAGTAACACAGGACTTTCCATATCCCGTCTCTTTTTTACAGACGACCTTGTTTTATTTGGTGAAACTACGGACACTTGGACTTAAGTGGTATAACGGGTATTGGAGACTTTTTGCAAGGTGTTAGGACAAAAAGTGAGCATAGATAAAACCTGAATCTTTTTCTTTAAGAATGTTTCTCCTAAAAAAGTGTGTAGACTCAGTCAAGCTTTACTGATTCAATGCACTAATAATCTTGGTAAATATTTAGGCGTACCTTTGATTCATGAGCGAACAACGAGAAACACTTATCAGTACATCGTAGATAGAGCCTAAAAGAAGCTAACAGGTTGGCGTGATTGGGTTTTGTTCTTGTGGGGCTTGTCACTTTAACAAAATCAGTGATCTCATCCTTCCTAATATATACGATGCAAATTGTGAGACTTCCATAATAATTCTGTGATTATTTAGAAAAGATAATGAGGAATTTTATCTGGGGCTCAAAGGATAGACAACGCAAACTGCACTTAGTTAACTGGGAGGCAGTTTGTCTACCCAAAAAAGTAGGGGGCCTTGGGATTAAACGTATTCGATCCTCTAATGATGCCTTATTTACTAAGTTGGGCTGGGATTTGCTTACTAAGCCCTCAGTGTTATAGGTATAGGTACTTAGGGAAAAATATTAAATAGATGTTCACCATATCCCTCAAACACTGGATAAGAAAGAGACCTTGGTAATTTGGTGGGGGATATCAGCTACATGGCATTTTGTCCACCAATGACTCAAATGGACGCTAGGTAATGGAAGCCGTATTTATTTCTGGTTAGACCATTGGATGGATGTTTGGGGTCTTATGCTACTTGTGATGACATCCCCCTTTCTTGAAAGCTTGATGTATACGAAATTTACAGATTATGATGATGAGGTTGGAAACTAGAAATGGAATATGCTCCAGCATTATTTTCCCTCCACAGTTTGTATGGCTATTGCGGCACTTGGGCCCCCACTAGTTGACATGGGGGAGGAAGAGTAGTGTGGGGACCAAAAAATATGGTGGTTTCATAATTGCTTCTGCTTATGATTTAATAGAACATTTTGCTCTGAAAGACCGAAATCTGGTCTGGACTTTGATATAGAAATGGTCAGGCCATAACGAATTCGATTGTTTCTTTGGCTTCTAGCTAAAAGGAAGCTGCTGACCAACCAATAACGAGTCGCTCAACATATATCAATGGATAGTAGTTGTCAATTTTGAGGACAAGAAGAGACAACCTTACATGTACTTTCCCTTCGATGTGATCGATACTGGTTTCTTTCAACAAGATGAGGTGACGTGGTTAATATCAAATTTTGTTAAATAGGTTCAAGTGTAGCTGAGTGAGTGAGCCACAGTGTATGGTGTCTCTTGCTGGTATTTATGGCAGTGGCAAAACATGAATCTTTTTAAGGATGGATTTGTTTGGCCAAAAGTTAGACATAGAGTAGTCTTGGACTATGTTATTTGGATCGTTACAGCATAAATTGTGACTGGTCGAGTTATTAAGGCATAAATTGTGATTGCCTTTAGGTAACCTAGTGGGATGGACTCCACCGAAGGAGGGATGGGTAAAATTAAATACTGATGGAATGGTTAAACACGAGTCATCTATTGCCACGGCTAATGGTTTACTTCAGGACTGCAATGGTCATTGGTGTGGTGGTTTCATGAAGCATATTAGAAAGTGCTAGCTATTGACTGCTGAATTCTGGGGGGTGCATGCTGGACTTAGCTTGGCATGGGACCTTGGTTATGGACGTGTCGTATTAAAAATGGATTCTCTAAAGGTAATCAACATTCTCTCTTCCTCCAAATTGATGTTAATTGAGGCTAATTTTTTGGTGCAGGGTATCCGTACTTTATTGTGTCGAGATTGGTATGTTCGGCTTCAACACGTCTATAGGGAAAGAAATCAGAGTGCCAATATCTTGGCTAATCTCGCCTTCCTAGCAAGTCTAGGACTGCATGTTCTTTAGGACCATCCGACAGAAACTAAGGCACTTGTCCAAAAGGATCTGTAACAAATTTTATATCGCAGAGTTTTGCGATAGTGTTGTAGTTGTTATTTTATTTCTTTCCTTTGTAATAAAAAATGAAAGAAGCAAAGCAGAAGAAGAAAATGACAATAGCAGAGGAGAGCAAAAATGCAAGGGTACAGTCCAAGATATAAAACGCATAGCAGCCTATGCCAATATCACAACAGTCTAAATAGTACACAGAAACATCAATGCAAAAGAGAGAGAACAACTAAAACAGAAATGCACAGAAGAAGAAATGCACAATAGCTGGGAGGCGAAGAAGCAGCAGCACAACCCAGCAAATGAAGAGAAAAATGAAACGACAGAGCACAAAATTGAAAACACACAAGCAGGGAAAAAACGCACAGTCATTGTGAGAAGTAGTAAAAAACTAGCAAATGGAACATAAAGTGAATGAAATAGCAGTAAAGTCTAAAACAGACCCGACGATATGTCTGCAAAATGGAAAACTTAAGAGGAAGCTTATTAAAAAGCCATAAAAGTGTGGCTTTTGGGGTGTCTTAGCAACCAACAAAAAGAAAGGACAACAGTGGAAATAGGGGATCGAGGATATCAATTGAAATTGAGAGTAAAATAAAATTTGAGAGCTATTAGTGAATAAGGCTACTATAAGGAGGTGTTCAGATGGTACGAGAGATATAAAACCATTGGAATTGAGTAAGGATGTCAATAGGCCAGCCCGTCCCGGCCCGTCCTTGGACTATGGTGGCCCGTGGATTGGTGGGTCAGGATGGGTAGCCTGCGGCCCTGTTTGACCAAGGGTTGATTGAGTTTTGGAAGTTTTTTATTTAAAAAATAAATGACATGCTAGGTCATAAGTCGGGCCGGGCCGGCTCGTGGCTCGATCAACCAGACCTATCGCTCTGTCAACCTTGGCCAAAAGCGTGTAGGGCCTGGCCGGGCTGATTTTGACATTCCTAGAATTGAGTTGGGTCATAACCTTTAGAGGAGGATTTACGTTTCGAGCTATCAGGTGAAAGCGATCGTCAAATTATAGAGTCCGGGCTATCAATCGAACGAGTCTCTCACTCTTACTCTTTTGGTATCTAGTTCTTTAAAATTTAATTTGCTTAAAAATTTTAAAACTTCAATTTAGTTCTTTGTTTGGATAATTTGAGACAATCATTTTCAATTTAATTCTAACATTACGAGTATTTTAGCATTTGTACGATGCTTGAGCCAATTTATTTATGATTCATGTTCTTATAAAATTGAGAGAAGTCTTGATATATTTGAATGTGAATTGATTGCTATCACTTTCTCTTTAGTTTGTAATTGCTATTGAGTTTAGCGAGTCGAGTAGTAACTATTAATTATTGGTCGGACAAAGGGCTAAGATTTAATTAGAGTATCGCTTGATCTAGGAATTTTGCTAGCTGGTTGGTTGAAGTTCTTGGTGCTAAAGATGTCGTCTTGGAAAGAATTGCACAAATCAATTTATAGTTGGGTTGGTTCGGTTCTAAATTAGAAAAGGGAGATAGGGAGAACTCAGTTGGTAAGCATCTCTACAGTTAGCCTACTTTATAGCTCGAGATGTTGGTGATAAAAATATGAACTTAGATGACTAAATTTATGGTCTTAATGTATGCTTGATCACTTGTTAATATGCATGTCCAAATTTTTTTATATTATGTTTTTAGTGTTAAAAGTTTTTTTTCTAATTAATTAGTTCTAGTTTCCGATTGAACCCCCTTCTCTTCTTTATGTATGTGTGGTATGGTTTTTGGCCTACTATGCTTTCCTATTAGATGAGGCCACAAGTTAAAAGATTTTAATGACTAAGATCTGCAAAAATTAATTGGAGAACATCTTGATTGAAATAAGTAATTAAATCTGGAATTTTGGAGGATATGTAGTAAAGTCGTTGACGAGAAAACTTCCAGCCCTTACCTATTCCATTTCTACTGTGTTAAAATGTTTACATGTGATTTCCCACATCTCATTATATATTTCCTTATTTTATAAGTCTCAAAGGTTAAAAGTTGAAGGCCTAAAACATCTTTGAAAAGAAGAAATACTAAAACTACTCAATCAAATTTAGTACACAAATGGTTTCCAGCACATATATTTTATGTAAATTGCTTGATAATGATTAATTTATGCCTAGGAACTAGTCTCCTATACTTGGTTTATGTTTGGGTATGTTTAGAGAGTTATTTAAATGCTATAATGCAATTAGAAAATCTGTTGAAATTAATTTCCTAAAGCTGGAATTTTTAGAAATATACAACTTTAATATGAGTGTTATTCTTGGACTGTTTATGCAATCAGATTTGAAAGCTATTTACTGCTATTTTCTTGATCTCTCAACATGATTTTGACATACGTTTAAGTTTAACATGCCTGGAAATTCTAATGAAAGATGATGAGATTCATGAGATTAAATGAACTTGAAAGAAGCAATCTTAAATGTTCAGAGAAGGTAAATTTGCATTGTTTGGTCTTTGTTTTTAAGCTGTACATTCTGTTATGATTTTGTTGTACATTCTACTATGATTTTCTAAAGTTTTAACATGACTTTAGCTTGTTTTAAGTGCCAAAAACAGGATAAATGATAGCTCACGCGTTGGGTTATTAAATGGATTTAAGTATAATAAAATCTTTAAAGTTTAATGAGGCGAAACCAGTGAATTATTTGCTATTTTAATGTGCAATTTCCGTATCTGATTTGAGGAGTTTCATGATCATAATTTTCTAATTAAAGGGGCTTAAATTTGGCAAATAAAATGGGCACAAGTTGTGTATGAGTTTGAGCTAAATTAGACATCAAATTATAGGTGTTTCATCTTGTTTTATAGGCTGAATTTTTCTAAATGAATTTTACTTTGATTGGAATTATGATTACATACATTTACTTGATTAATACTCACATTTGCATTCGAAATGAAATTTTAATAAACAACACTCTCCTTGTGGGATTGACTCTTATTTCACCCTATACTAAAGTTGTTAATTAATTAATGGTAGAAATAAGTAATTTATATATACTTGATGACACATATCAAATTTTGGCGCTGTTGTTAGGAATTAAACCCGAGTCTCTTGTGTGATAGGTGGGAATACCCACCATTATACTACAACGTGGGCCTGTGTATGTTGTTCCTAAAAAAGGTGGTATGACTATAGTGGCTAATGAAAATAATGAGTTAATTCCTACAAGAACTGTGACTGGATAGGGTGTGGGTGTGTGCATAGTTTATAGGAAGCTTAATGATGCCACTAGGAAAGACAATTATCTTTATCCATTTGTAGATCAAATGTTAGAGAGTTGCTGGATTTGAATATTACTATTTCTTAGATAGATATTTGGGTTATAATCAAATTCCTATTGCACCTAAAGATTAAGAAAAAACCACCTTTACATGCCCTTATGGTACTTTTGCTTACAAGCATATGCTTTTTGGTATTTGCAATGCATTTGCCACTTTTCAAGTTGCATGACTACTATTTTTCATGGTATGGCTTAAAAGTTTTTGAAAATTTTTATGAATGATTTAACACTTTTTGGTCAATCTTTTGATAACTGTTTGTATAATTTGAGGCTAGTTTGCAACGTTGTGAAGAGACTAACCTTGTACTTAATTGAGAAAAATGTAGTTTATGGTGAAAGAAGGTATAGTCTTAGGTCACAAGATTTCTTTTAAAGGTATTGAAGTTGACAATGCTAACATTGAATTGATTAAAAAATTACCACAACCTACATTTGTTAAGGGAGTACGATGTTTTCTGAGACATATATGTTTTTATAGACGATTTATAAAAGATTTTTCAAAAATTGCAAAACCACTTTCAAATCTTTTGATGAAAGACACTAAGTTCAATTTTTCTGATGAGTATTTACATGTTTTTAATGTGTTGAAAGAGTGTTTAATGTCTGCACCTATTATGGTGTCATCAAATTGGTCAAAATTGTTTGAATTAATGTGTGATGCTAGTGATTGTATTGTAAGGACAACATTGGGCCACCGAAAAGATAAAATTTTTAGGCCAATATATTATACTAGTTACACATTTATTGAAGCCCAAGTTAAATATGCTATAATTAAAAAAGAGCTATTAGCAATTGTATTTATTTTTGACAAGTTTCGATCATATTTAATTGGGTCTAAGGTTATTGTTTTTTACAGAACATTCTGCTTTGAGATATCTTTTTGCAAAGAAAGATGCCAAACCCAGACTATTGCGATGGATTCTTCTCTTACAAGAATTTAATCTTGAAATAAAAGATAGGAAGGGAAGTGAAACCAAGTAGCTGATTGGAGGAGACAGAAATAAAATAGGAGTTTCCCGATAAGACAATTTTTTTATATATCCATTCCTTGTTCAATTTCAGCAATTAATAAATTACCATGGTTTGTAGATTTTGCTAATTATTTGGCAGATAATCTAATTCCACGACTCCTCACTTACCAACAAGGAAAGAAGTTCTTTACAAATGTCAAGTATTATTTTTGGGAGGAACCATATCTATTTAACTGGTGTATGGATGGAATGGTGAGAAGGTGCGTCCCTGCAGAAGAGTTTTAAAGCATTTTGGAACATAGCCATTCACAAGAAGTTGGAGGCCATCATGGAGCAAATCAAACAATAGTCAAAGTACTACAATCAAGTTTTTTCTAACCTACTCTCTTTAAAGATGCTTATGCATTTGTTTCCTCTTAAGATAGTTTTCAATGAACTGGCAATATTTCTAAAAAATATGAGAAGCCTCGTATCAACATTGTAATTTTCGAAATTTTTTATACAAGGGGAATTGACTTTGTGGGGTCATTTCCTCATTTATATGTAATTTATACATTTTAGTAGCAGTTAATTATGTTTCTAAGTGAGTTGAGGCTACTCCTACACGTACTAATGATGCTAAAGTTATGTTACAATTTATGCGAAAACATATTTTCACTAGATTTGGCACACCTAAAACAATAATTATTGATAAAAGGAATCGTTTCATAAATAAACAAATTTCAATCCTGCTTCAAAAATATGGGGTTCATCACAAAAATGGTACACCATATCATCCCCAAACAAAAGGACATGTAGAAGTGTCAAATAGGGAACTAAAACAAATTTTGGAAAAGACTGTGAATGGTGCTAGAAAAGATTAGGCTATTAAACTGGATGATGCATTGTGGGCTTAACTGCATTTAAAACTCCTATAGGCATGTCACCTTATAAATTATTTTTTGGCAAAGCATGTCATCTTCCTGTTGAATTAGAGCATCGTGCATATTGGGCAACTAAATATTTGAATTTTGGTTGAAAGTCTACACAAGAAAGAAGTTTATTGCAGCTTGATGAGTTAGATGAATTTAGAAGGAATGTTTATGAGAATGCTGAAATTTATAAAGAAAAGACTAAGAAGTAGCATGACAAGCATATAAAAGACAAACAACTTCAATTGGGTCAACAAGTCTTACTCTACAATAGCCATTTACAACTTTTTTTAGGCAAATTGAAGTCTAGGTGGTTTGGTACTTACTAAGAAGTTAGAACTTCACCTTTTGGTTTAATTGCAATTTTGAATGAAAAGAACAATAAAAGATTCAAGGTTAATGGACAACGACTTAAGAATTATGTGGTGGGTGACTATCTGCAGCAACCACCTTCTAGACACTTGGAAGAATCATGAAAAGAGGGAGAAAGTCAAGCTAACGACTATAACTTAGAACTAAAATTTTCTACTTTTCATTTTGAATTAAATTATTTAGTTAAAGTTATCATTTTCCTTTCAAAAGTCCTCCACCACCCAAGACATGAGTGGCACCTTAGGGAAGTTTCCTCACTCCATCTTTATGCATTATTTTTCTAACAATGGGGACAATGTTATCTTTTAAGTTTGGGGGTGGGAAATTGTAACATTCCATTACCTTTGGGAGGTTAGAATAGTAAATATGAGTAATTAATGAGAGCTTAGAAATGCATTTTTCATGCTCATGCATAATATGACATACGCATAAAAGTGAATAGTGAAATGTTGCACATTTAAAATGACTGTACATGCATTCATTGGCGTTTCGGGTATAATTGTTTATAAATGTGAGTATATTGGGAAATGTGGTTTTTATACATTGAAAAATTGATTTGGAGAGTGTATTTAGTAATTTGGAATTTTTGGAGAATTTTAGAAAAATTTCTGAAATATTGGGTAAAATTTGGATTAGGAAAAATGTCAAGTGGCAAGACAATTGACAAATAGCAGTAGAATTAAGAGTCAAATGGTAGTGAAAATTTTTATTTATGACTTTGGGATATAATGACATATGTCATTGAAATTTGAAGACAATTGGAGTAGAAATTGGTTTTGAATGCACTAGTTTAATAAGAGAACCAATTTTGAGCCAATAGGGATAGGACATTTGGCAAGTGACATGTGTCACTTGCCAAACAATGCCCTACCCCACAATGGTTTTAATCTTGCAAGACCATTTAATTTGTTTTCATTCTTGCTTCTCTTCTTCCCATTTTCGTGGATTTCTTCTTCTCTTTTATCTTCATTCCTATGATTTTTCTCACCCAACTATCAACACTTTACTCTCATCTTCCATTTGCTATTCTTATCTTGTTCTCTCATTCCTCACAAAAACCCAACCTTACCACCTTGAAGGATGATGGATGTGGGTTGTATGTAGAGCTAGGGCTAAGTGAAAATTTTGAAGAATTGAAGTTAAACCAAGTAAGTTATGTTTTAAATGTTATGGGTATTGTTAAATTGAAACTAGAATGATGAGAAATGTGGATTGATGACTTGATTTTGTGAGTTGAATGTGTGTGACATGGATGGCGAATTTTTTTCTGCATTGAAATGGTTCAGTAGTTTAGGAATATCTTTTCCTATAGTTATCAAAATGGACTGATTCTTGATCTAGATTAACCTAGAGATATATGGATATATTTTTCATGAAGACACTAAATTTTAATTCTGTCTTTAAGAGTCTCAAAAATTGACATGAAGTCTGAGAATTTCTGGAAATTAATAGTAAGAGAGTTAAAATTTTGATATGAAATTTCCATGAATTTATTGTACTGATATAGAAGTATTTTGACAAAATAGTCTTCAGGAAATTGTAGATATTTCGTTTAGCTTTCGGTTGATATAAAATTTGGAATTTTTGGAGTTCTGTATCAAAAGTTATGGAAGTTTGAAATAGAGATATTGGTAAAGAAGAAGAAGAATTGCACGATAGCTACTTGGAAGTTTTCAGGAGTGATGAACATCTGATGGTTTTTTTTGGCAATATCTTTTTCGTTCGACCTCCAAATGAGATGATCTTTGATTTGGAATAAAGTAGAGACATAGGGCTACAAATCATATGAGAAGTCGAAATTGTGATTTGATGTAGCTCCGCAAGTTCACAGGTCTCAAGTAGTATACTATAATATCGTCCACAGGGAGTAATTGTGTAAATACTAGGCTTGGATTACTCAATTAATTGGAATAAGCAGTTAAGTGAGAATGGGGAATTAAATTAAGGAATTTAACTATCAAAAATAACAAAACTACTGCTAAACAAAGATGTGAATGTCTCTAGGGATTAATCTGAATGGAATGTGATAAGCTTCAAGGAGGGTTCCACTTTTAGCGTTTTCTATGGACTTTATCTGGATTAATTTATTAAGTGAATTTTGGTTGATAGAAGGTTGAGCCTAGAGTTTCTTAGACCCTTTTTCAAGGTATCAATGGAGTATTATGCAATAATCCTAATCTACTATCGTAAACTAGCAATCAAGCATAACCCATTAGTTCTTTGCTAACCTGGTTTTCTGTCATAAATTCAGTTTATGTCTAAATCTGAAATTTATAAGTTCACTGTTTTGGAGTTCCGTTATTAATTTTCACCTATCAGTTCTTCAATTAACAACTAATGTCAAGTAATGGTTGGCCAAACACAACACCAGCAAAATTAATATCAAAACAGAGAAATCAAAACCAAGAAATGTATGCTTATAAATCAACTAAGATTTAATCCACAAAAAAATTAACTAAAAGCTTCAGTCCTAACCTTGAAGCTTTAAGGAAACTACTCACTCATGCTGGTATGAAGACCACATAAATCAAGATCAGCAAACAACATTGAAAGACAGAATAAACCAGATATAAAAATGAATGGTTTTCGGAATCTATGGTTGCGTCCCTGGCTCTGCGTGCGTCTTGGTCAGCTCCCTGTGCATTTCTCCCCCAACTGGTGCATTTGTGTGGGTCACTTGGTGCATTAGCCTCTCCTAGTGGTTAGTCTCCTGCGTGTCTCCTGCTGGTGCGTCAAGCCTTCCCAGCTTCGTGCGTCTCTTGGCTGCATAGTGCATCCCTGCTGGTTGTGTGTTAGCCTTCCCAATAGTTGTGTCGTTTTGATGGGTGCACTGTAGCTCCTCTGTTGGCCTCTGCGTGGACTGTGTGTTTTTTTTTATCACCGTAGCTCTCCTCAGCTTACCTCCTCACTCCTATTGGTGTTTGCCTCCTTTTAATTAATTCCTCTCCTGTGTAGTGCGTCTGGAGCTCCTCGTGGTGGGGTTGCTGTGCTTTTTTGTTTAATCACTCCAGCTCTCCTTTTTTTCTTTCCAGCTATCCTTTTTCTTCTTTGGCATGGATTGTCTGCTAGAGCTCCTTGTGGTGCATTGTTTTGGTGGGGTTGCTCCTCACTCACTTGCATTTCTTGTTTCTTTCTTTTCTTTTTCTCTCTGCAGCATCATTTTTGGGCTGCTCTTTGGCTGTTGTCGTTTTCTCCTTGTCTACCAAAGTCATATTCATTATCATTTTTTTTACAAATTAAACATAAACCACTATAAATGCATATTCAAGGGAACTAAACAAATTAGTGGGTAAAATTTGTATAAAACCCAATAATTAATCCAGAAATTAAGGGAAAAATGCTACTTATTCTAGTGAGAAAATGCATTTAACAAATGCCCGCAAACTCAAACTCTTGCTTGTCCCTAAGCAAAATTAAGAAAAACTGTTCAAAATAGATTAAGGGGCACTCAACAATTGGAATTTTTAGAATTGTAGTAACCAATTAAAATCTACCTTTAGCCACTTATCAAGCCATACCCACCTTCATAGTGCAAGGATACCAATGCTCGCTCAAACACACACTCCTTGATTCAAGTCTAATTAGAAACCAACCAACTCACAAGAGTAGAGAAAAGCCAAATAAATTCAAAGGCAAATTACAACCCAAGAGACTCTAAAAGTATTATCGAATTATCCAATCCCATAGGCAAAAATTCTCCATCCCATCTCCACTAATTTTTAGCACTCCTTCTCAAAGGATCAAAAGGTCTTATTAGGATTGTAATGGGGTTGTTGAGGTTTAAACTCGACTTAGACCAAGGAAGAGGGTAATAAAAGCTCAAATGAAATGAAAACAATTATTCAAGAAATAGGAAAGTGTAAGGGATCTCTTCTTTTCTTTTCTTTTTTCCTTTTTTTAGAGCAAATAAAAATTGTGGAAACAAAGAGGAAAGATTTTTTTTTAGGGAACTAACAACATCATTTATTGAAATACAAGTCACAAGAAGGAATACACATGGTGATGTTGATCTAGGATGACAAAACAACATGTTATTGAAAACAGTAACAATCATAAGACTTAACTCAATATCAATAAATTCCCAAGTCCCAAATAATTGACTCTCCCCCAAACTCAGTTTCGTGTGTACTAGAGGTAATACTTTATACCTTTATCTCTTGAAGAAACTGAAAATACATAATACTTGCAAAATCCTTACTTGCTTGCTCTTTTTCTTTTTTTTTTCCTTGTTTTGTTTTTTTTTCAAAACCCCCCACATATCCTACTCCTAAATAATCATTTCCACATGAAAGGTAAGGAATGCTTGGCTTATGGCTTAGTTAAATGAGGGTGCCAAAGAAATAGAGATTTTACTTAGGCTCAACTTGGCTCCAAAGGGAATATAGGGTTATTTTAAGCCAAAATTGGATTATGGTTCATAATTCAAAGAAAATTGCCTTGATCACTTCCTTATCAAATTTGTACTCACACTTCCCCTGGATAGGCCTAGAGAATTTGTTCTAGGATTGACGAGACCTCACTAGGTTCCAACTTACCCAAAATTTCATAGATGATCAAAACTCAAATAAAATGGATGGGAAGACTTAAATCAAAGAATATAAGTAAGATTAAATAATTAGAAACCGAGCACTAGTCCAGAACAATCTATCCACAAACCTTCTAAAGGTAGACCCAATTAGGTTCCAAGCAATTCTCAATTTCCCAAAAGAGATGTTTTTTTTTTTAAAAGTAATGGTAAGAAAGTTTTGCAAATTAAGCTCACCCTAACCCCCAAACTCATATAGGACATTGTCCTCAATGTCAAGATGCGCAGGCACAATTTGAAGTATGTAAGTAAGCATGTATATGCATAATTAAGGACAAAAAAATGTCAGCAGTCAGCCGCATGCATAGGCTATGCAGGATGATGCATGCCCAAAATTTAGGAATGCTACAGATCAAACTAAAAAAAAAAACAGTCGCAAAGTTCAATAATATGCTAAATCGTGAGTAAGAGGCACAAAGAACTTCCCTGTAATGAGCTGGAATCATTTTCTTCAGAAGTGTAATTCCTCCCATCAAAATTCACTTGTAAGGTCCAATTTCCTGC
>JANQBM010000008.1:3548023-3565788 GCA_025594535.1 Erythroxylum domingense
TCAGATTTATGGGGCCCTGCTCCCATTTCTTCATCTGATGGTTGTTTATATTATGTTTTATTTTTTGATCACTACACCAAATACACATGGATTTATTTTCTTCGCCAAAAATCCGATGTCTTTAATTGCTTTGTCAAATTTTCGGCTATTGTTGAAAAATTCTTTGGTAACCCATCAAACAATTCCAATCAGATTGGGGAGGGGAATACCAAGCCTTAACACACTATCTTGCTCAAAATGCCATTATACAAAGAAGCTCTTATCCCCACACGCTTAAGCAAAACGGGTGTGCTGAACGAAAACACCGACACATCACCGAAACTGGACGTGCTTACCTATATCATTCAGCCGTCCCACCCAAATACTGGGACCATGCATTCGCAGCTGCAGTTTATACCATCAATCGCTTACCTACCCCAAAACTTTATCACAAATCTCCTTACCAAATAATTTTTAACCGTAACCCAGAATACAATTTCCTTCGTGTCTTTGGTTGTTCTTGCTATCCATGGCTGCGTCCTTACACTAAAAATAAACTTGAACCTCGTTTCACTAAGTGTGTCTTCATTGGTTACAGTCTTTTGCACAAAGGATATAAATGTTTGTCCTTATCTACAAATAAAGTTTTTTTACTCACGTCATGATTTATTTGATGAACAGGTTTTCCCGTTCAAGGAAAGTGATGGGCAATCTTCAATCCTCGGACCACCGCCATCACCTGTACCTATTTTCTCTCTTGGAAAGTCTGTCCCACGTCCTACTCCTCAATCAGTACCCAATATCTTGCCTACTTCCCGACAAATCTCACAAACACCTTCAAATACTACAACCACCACTTCAAGACCTGACCCTCCTACCCAACAACCTCTTCAACTCACCGTAGATTTCTCCGCGTACACAACACAACACCCAAATGCTCAAAATCAACATCCCATGGTCACAAGATCCAAAACTGGTCATTTAAAACCCGAAGCATATCATGTAACGCCCATTACTCTCTCTTCTCCAACATCATATCAAGAGGCCGCCAAACACCATTCTTGGCGTCAGGCCATGTCCGAAGAGATAGATGCCTTGATGACCAACGGAACATGGGACTTAGTACCAAGATCACAAGCCACAAATATAATCGGTTGCAAATGGGTTTATCGGGTCAAAACTAAACCAGATGGGTCCCTTGATCATCGTAAGGCCAGACTTGTTGCTAAAGGCTTTCATTAACGACCAGGTGTCGATTATGTTGAGACCTTTAGTCATGTCATTAAACCTACTACAGTCTACCTTGTTTTGTCAATTGCCTTCAATTCTCACTGGCCCATTCGACAATTAGATGTGTCGAATTCATTCTTACACGGGACACTAAATGAACCAGTTTACATGGAACAGCCACAAGGCTTCATTGATCGTACTATGCCTCATCATGTTTGCTTTTTAAAGAAGTCGTTATACGGATTAAAACAAGCTCCGAGGACTTGGTATTTTTGTCTCACATCAGCTCTACAAAAAATTGGTTTCCACGGTTCCGAGGCCGATAGCTCTCTCTTCATCTACTCCTCTAGCCAAAATATTACTTATTGCCTTGTGTATGTTAATGATATAATCTTGACAGGTTCTACACCTCAACTTCTACAAGATATAATTCATCAACTTGGGACAGCTATTGCACTCAAAAACTTGGGTCCTCTTACATACTTTCTTGGAGTTGAAGTAACTTGGCTGCCAAAAGGTCTTCAACTATCTCAATCAAAGTACATATGGGACCTTTTAAGATGTGTTCATATGCATGAAGCCACTCCAGTCTCTACACCAGCATCTCCTCAAACACTCTCATCAAAAGACTCTTCCAACGCCTTTGATGATCCTACTTTATATCGTCAAGTTATGGGCACACTTCAATACTTAGCCCTCACACGAGTGGATATTACCATGGCAGTAAACAAAGTGGCTCAATTCATGCACTCTCCATCATGCACACATTAGCAAGCTGTAAAAAGAATACTCAGGTACTTACGAGGAATAACCGATCATGTTCTTCTTCTCCAACCCTCTACCTCCGTACCTCTTATTGCCTTTTCTGATGCGAATTGGGGAGGTGACAAAGATGACAGGAAAAGTACCTCAGCCTATGCTGTTTTTCATGGCTCTAATCTAATTTTATGGAGTTCGAAGAAACAAAATATAGTTGCTCGGTCCAGCACTGATTCTGAGTACCTTGCCTTAGCATCAGTTGCATCTGAAGTTTATTGGCTTCAATCTCTTCTTCGAGAATTACAGCAGCCTCTCCCTACCATTCCCAAAATATGGTGTGACAATGTCTCAGCTACATATCTAGCTGCCAATCCAGTTTTTCACGCTCGTTCCAAACATTTTGAACTAGATTTCCACTTTGTTAGAGATCAAGTTCGAAAGAAACAACTTCAAGTCTCACATATTCCAACAAAAGTCTAGGTTGCTGATGTCTTAACAAAACCATTGACTAAGCAACGGTTCCTTGATTTAAAAACCAAACTGATGGTAGTTCCTCCCATCCGTTTGCAAGGGGTATTAGATAACATCTCAAAATCAGCCCATTGATCTAACCCCAAATCAAAGGGATCCTCATTATTACTGTCATGTTTATAGGGATTTAGCTTTGCTGATTATACGTAGTTGTTACTGATTGTACATAGCTGTTGTAATCTATATATACCTGTCAATAGAAATCAAGGCTGTGAAAAAGAGCCATTCTACTTTCTCTGCTCACCTCTTTACCTGTAACTCAAGTTGTCGGGACTACCTGTGTAAAAAGGATTCAAAATCGATTAGTTTGTCATATAATTCATCAAAGGTAATGGGTGTGTCCCGAGCTCTCAAGGCAGCACTGAGTTCTTTGAAATCTGTAGTGAGACCATTTAATGCCTGCAACACCAAGTCAGTATCATCTATAGGTGACGAGATCATAGCAATTTCATCCGCAAGGTCACAAATTTTCTTAAGGTATTCATCAACGCCAGAGTCACCCTTCTGTATAGTCAGGAGCCTTTCTTCGAGGGAGAGAAGTCGTGCCCTGGATCGACCAGCAAAAGTCTTCGCCAACAAATCCCAGCCTTCCTTGGACGTCTTCACCGAACAGAGTAACATGATAACCGACGGGGCCACAAACGACATCAACGCATGAATCAATAGTTTGTCTTGTTTGGTCCATATATTTGTATTAAGATAATGTTTCAGCAGGGCACGGATAGGAGCCATCAATGTATCCTTCAACACCATATTCAACAAACAGTGAGAGCATGCACGAGGGGTAATTGGCAACAGTAAGTTTGGCGTCAGATGACAATTTGGGGTTGATGACGATAATATTGGAGGAGGAGGAGACGTCAATCGTTGTTGACGAGGAAGAGTTTTCTGGAGCCATAGGTACTGGATCTCGAGCTAGAAGGTGGTGCTCGACAATAGCGTGGATGAGAAAAAACTGATATTAGATTGTTCTTGAGTGATGGAAGAAAACACTAGGCAGAAAAAAAATTTAGTAGTGAGCTCGTGACTCTGATACTACAGAGAGGATGAAAATAAATGATGCTCTTTATGTATCTTATTAATCATTGAGTGTACAGGTTGTATTAATAGTATGTACAATGATAGAGAAACGGAGGAAGCTAGAATACAAGGTTGTTATAACTTATGTTAGAGATTTGTTATAACAGAACGTAATGTTGGTGAATGAATTGTTATGAGCTGTGATTTATTCGTATTAATAATAACATTTATGTCCAAGTAAGGAACAAGAAAAAGTAGAGGTACGTGGTTGATTATAGCGGTCTATGCTTAGGAATTAATGTGATTAAATACTTTTTTTTCATTGCTAGCCCAATTAAAGCGGGTAGCTTTTTGACGTATTGTCTGAACTTAAATTATTTTTAGGGCGTGGTCAATTCATTACCAACAAAAGTCACTTTTGAGTGCTAAACCTAACATATAATAGAGTTCATAGAGATTGTGAAGCATCATCTATCATCTTAGTTTCATATCAACCAGTTCTAATATTTCTCTTATCGTAAAATATATGTTAGTTGTACAACACAGTTAATTTATATATGGTATTAAAGGATTTAATTTAACTTGAATAAGGTTTTAAATTCAACTTAATTATTGTCATCAAATATTAGTTTACTTTGGAATAACCATATTTATGACAATTTTTGAAGTTTGGGCCTTAGGTTGTTTTAGGCAATAATAGACGCGGAGGTCCTTCTAAGATGAAGAACCATTAGAAGTAAAACGCAACAACTTTTTAACTTCATTCTATAAAGAAACTGAGAGTAATAGAGTTTGATCGCATGAACAAGAGAATATAATTTTTACACCTTTCAATATGCACATGAAAATAGCTTTATTTTATTTGAATGAAATCTCTCACTACCTAAGCTAAGAAATTAGAAGTTGCTTGCACACATATTAATGCACTCTGCAAACCTTATGGATAGTCTCCACGTCTAATATATTACTTCACCACAGGCTGTCTCGATCTTGAGATCCCCAGTATTACTTTCAAGAACCTGATTTCTTTTCTTCACCATTTTTCAAAGTCAAAGCCAAGTTTGATGGGAAATCTCAAGAACATGAACTCACGTTACCAAAAGTTTCAGATCCTAACCTGAATCTCTGTTGTAAGATTTTATGCTTAGTTATTGTTTGGTTGGCGTGGAATTTAACTTAAGAAAGTAATATTTTACTAAAATTTATATTATCATTTTTTTTAATATTTACGAAAGTGAAAAATTTTTCAACTTAAAAAAAATTATAACATTTTACTTGAATTTTAAATTCTATTGAACTTTAATATTTAGATTACTTCCTTTAAAAATTTAATTTAAAAAATATGTTATTCAAAAAAATCCCTCCCTATCAAATCTTCGAAACTATTTTTTATAAAACCTACCTATCTTCAACTTCTCTCTCTCAAATCCCGTCTTCATCCTGTTTAACTTCTCTCTCTCAACTCCATTAACGTCTGCAGAGATCGAGAGGATTAACGTCTACCTCTCTTTAACTTCTGTCTCTCAACTCCCGTCTACCTCCTGTTCAACTTCTCTCTCTCAACTCCACAAACATCTGCAGAGATCAACAGGTACTGGATTAACGTCTACCTCTCTTCAACTTCCCTCTCTCAACGTCCGATTTTCAAGCTAGTTATTGGAAAATTTGTTATTATTGCACGTGAGGGTGAGGGGGTTTTGTTTGGTTGTTTGTTTGTTTATGGGTCGGTCACTTAAAATCCCTTCAATTCAGTTCTCCTCCTCTGGTATTTGTCTATTCGTTGGTTGTATGGTAAGGCTTTTCTGCTGGGTCCCACGCAGTCTCTTCTTTTTCTCTTGGTGATGATCTTCTTTTTCTTCTTTGACACCGTCGTACAATTCAGTTCTCCTCCTTTAGCATTTGTTTATTCATTGGTTGTATGGTAACGCTTTTCTGGCGGGTCCCACGGCTGTCTCTTCTTTTTCTCTCGGTGATGATCTTCTTTTTCTTTGACATCGTCGTAGGCGATGTTCTCTTAAATAAATTATGGTGTTTTTAATTTAAGTTATGTTTAATGCCTTGATTATAGAATTTTTAATTGGAATAAGTTAAGGTATGCCGAATGCCCCGGCACAAGTAATCATATTTAAGTTACATTTATGAGTTGTAAAATGTAGTAGTAATTTTTTATACTCTAAAATTAGTAATTTTTTATATCTATTCAATAAAGTTTAATTTTTTATTTTCAAATTTGTTGATTAATTGATAGGTGATAAAGAATGGCTGGAATGGATTTGACCACAAAGAAGAAATTATTTTATTTATTAATGGATCTGCAAAAGAAACGATTAGACATGTTAAGAGTTATATTACACATCCTTTCGGTCATAGTATTGCATCATGAAAAATATTGTTTAAAAGCTCCATACTCTCTTGATGAATATGATCGATCCCGATATCTTCATAGGTTGATATATGCTAGTGATTCCACATGTCGTTCGGAGTTGCGTATAGATAGATTCACATTTAAAAGATTAGTAAATATGCTTAGAACTATTGGTTGATTAATAGATAAACAAGTAGCAATGTTTTTGTACATTCTTGGACATCACGAGAAAAATCGTACGATAAAAACTAACTTCTTACACTCAGGAGAAACAGTTAGTAGGCATTTTAATCGAGTATTAAATTCAGTTATTAGACTTCAAGGAGAATTGCTTAAAGTGCCTGAACCTATACCTCAGAATTCTACAGATGAGAAATGGAAATAGTTTAAGATAAATATTTAATATTTAATTTATCAATTGATATATTTATTTCTTAATTATATGATACAAGTATTCAAGAAATTTGATTTTGCAGAATTGTTTAGGAGCTCTAGACGGTACTTATATAGAAGTGAGGGTACCTGAAGCTGATAAGTCTAAGTATCGAAACAGAAAAGGTCACCTAACTACAAATGTTCTAGGAGTATGCTCACAAGACATGCAATTTATTTATGTCCTCCCTAGGTGGGAAGGTTCAGCTGCAGATGCGAGAGTGGTCCGAGATGCATTAAGTAGAAGAAATGGACTACCAATCAGGGATGGTAAGTTAAAAATAAAAAGTGAAATATTAAAATGTAATATATATATATTACTTAAAAATTTCTAATTTATTTTAATATATTCCTAATATTTTAGGTTATTACTATCTATTGGATGCGGGATATACAAATGACAAAGGATTTCTCGCACCATTTTGAGGTCAAAGATATCACCTCAATGAATGGACTCTAAGATATCAACCAAATACCGTTGAAGAATTTTTTAATATGAAACATTCTTCAGCTAGAAATGTTATTGAAAGATGTTTTGAGTTGTTGAAAGTTCGTTGGCATATCATTAAGAACTCAAATTGGTATCCTATTAAATTGCAAAGTAAGATTATAACGGCTTGTTG
Source organism: Erythroxylum domingense (assembly GCA_025594535.1). Lineage (NCBI taxonomy): Eukaryota > Viridiplantae > Streptophyta > Magnoliopsida > Malpighiales > Erythroxylaceae > Erythroxylum > Erythroxylum domingense. Next base: position 3,554,963 of record JANQBM010000008.1, read on the forward strand.
TCTTCTTCACAATCATATAAGAAGAAATATGCCTATTGATCCGGCAAAAGCTAATTTAGATGCAGAAGAGGAAGAAGAAGAAAATGAAGGTGGAGTTGAGTTAGACAGAGAGCCAATCACTTCAGTCGAACCATCTGAGGAATGGAAAAATTGGAGACAAACTTTAGCCAATCAAATATTTGATGAATGGAGGCAAAATAGAAATATTAGATAAAAATATAGGCTTTCATATTTTTAGGGTCTTTATTCTTAGTAGCTTTAGGTAGTTTGATATTTTTGTTAAAGACATGCATTATTTCAATTTATTGGATTATTTTCCATTTTGTTAATGTTAATTAATATTGAATTATTTTTTCTTTTAAAAAGTTGTACGCTTTCTGGTTGTATATGGTGTGATCATTTTTAACATTGAGCATATTTTTGATGATATCATGTGCTACTTTTGTCAGGTATGGAACATAATATTGGATCTCGCAGAGGTAAAGGTAGTAACCATGTTTGGACTATTGTTGAGGATGAAAAGTTAGTGGAGATCATGCTTGAGCTGGAAGAAAGTGGAAATTTTGATTGGTGAAAATGGCAGTGGATTAAGGAAAGGATATCAGAAAGAATTGGAAAGGATATTAGATCAGACATTACCAGGACATGGTTTAAAAGAAAAACCACATATTGAATCTCATTGTAAATTATTGGAAAAACAATATCATGTTATTTATAATGCGAGAAATAGTGGAGAAACAAGTGGTTTTGGTTAGGATGATGAAAAAAAATGTGTTACTACAGACACTGACGTATGGAGTGCATATCTAAAGGTGAGTACAAATTAGATTACTTAGTTTTTAAAAAATATTTTTTACATGATTTATATAATGATTGATGTTATAATTTTTTAGCACTATTTTTTGTATTAATGATTTATTAATATTTTATAATGATTGATACTGTGATTGTTGTAGAGTCATCCCGATAATTCATTTATGAGGAATAGATCATTTCCCTACTATGATAAATTAGCTATTATTTGGGGACAAGATCAAGCTACAGGAAAAAATACTGAAGCACCCGCAGATATGTTAGAAAATATAAACAGAGAAGAGAACTTGGATGAAGAGAATGAAGAATCTAATGAGGAGGATGATGTTGAGCCTCAAAGAGATCAACCAATCAGAGGTAATTCTCAAGGTGAAAGAAGTTCAAAGAAAACACATTGCAAAAGGAAGAAGAGTATTGATAGTTTAGTTTCATGTTTGGAACGTATCACTAAAAAGCTTACTGAAGGTTTGGAGAAATCTAATGAGCAAATGGCTAAAGTTGCAGAATCTATTACAAGGTCGAATCAGAAGGAATATGAAAATAGGCGAAAAGTAGATGAAGAACTTAGAAAAATGAAAGACTTAACACAAGCTGAACGTATTAGAGTTGGAATAAAACTTGTAAATAATCCAAATCATATGGATTATTTTTTCACTCTTCAGATGCTGACAAAGAAGAATATCTAAGGCAGATTTAGGGAGTAATTAGTTTTTAAGATTTTCAAATTTAATTAAATTTAGGATGTTCAGAAAATATTTGGCATTGTTTTATTTTAATTTTGAAATTGTCTAGTTGAAATAATGCATTATTTGTATTTTTATTTTCAATGTTGGAAAAAATTTTGATATTTGATTTGAATTTTAATATTTATCTTTGTACTCGATTGAGGTTTTTTAATATTTTTAATACTATTTTTATGATGTAACAGTATTATATGATTAGAATATCATAAATGAAAAAAATTAATATTTAATAATATAACTTGTATTATAAATTAACATTATTTAATGATTTTAATTTTTATTTGGTTTGTAGGGATATAATTGGAAACACAAGTCAAAACTAAATTACATTCCATGAAATACTATTGCATACTAAACATTATAATAAGAATCCACATAACTTTCCTATTAGAACTCTTATAAGTATCTAAACAAGTGAATATCTTTACTTTCCCATAGATTTACTTTCTAAGGAATCAAATTCTAAATTCACTTTTCTTTACCGCCAACCAAATAGGGCCTTAGTGATTAGTCGTGCATCCTCTCTCTCTCTCTCTCTCTCTCTATATATATATATATATATATAAAAGAAAAAAAATCATCCAAGTTTGAAAAGCTTTAAGAAAGTCCTTTAGAAATCTCAAAAAAATGTTCTTGTACTTACAATTTTTTTCAAATTTTTTTTTACATATTATATTTGATTTATATGAATTAATTATTTTTAAATAACTCGAATCCCAATTATTAACCTAAAATTACGCCCAACTCATTTTAACCTAACTTACCTTCTCTCTCTCTACCCATCCAATTTGACAAATGTCCCGTGTCTAATCAATTCAAAGTAAAATTTTCTCAAAATAATGAATACCTTTTATTTTATTGCAAGAATGGAGAATAGAGAAGACAAAGTTCAGAAACTATTACAAAGATATGCTTTTAGAAACTATTAAATTTGTGGATTAGTGTTGTAACATTTCTACTTGTTCTTCTTTTTCGCTTTTCTTTCGATGTTACCAAGGAATTAGGTAAATCCATTTTTATTTCCTCTCATCTTTCTGAGTTGCTGGGTTTGTTGTTTGTGTAAATTCATTTTAATTTATGTTCACTTCTACGAAACCAAGGGATATAATATTGCCTTGAATGTGTATAAGTCAATATATTTTAAAACACTAAATGATAAGTTTGATTATGTCTTATGTTTAAACATGTCATAAGTTTAAAACCTTGGATAGTTTTTGGTTTGTAAAAACTAAAAATATAAACATTACTCTCCATCAAATGGTTTACTTGTAGAGTGCAAGTAGTCATCTTATTAGCTTTAGATTGTGAGAAAATGCATTTGCAAAGTTAGCTAGGAGGAATATTATCTTTTATTAATAAGATGAAAGCCATGTAACATTCCTCTCCGTCAAATGGTTCACTTGTAGAGTGCGAGTAATCATCTTATTAGCTTTAGATTTGTGAGAAAATGCAATTGCAAAGTTAGGAATATTATCTCTTAGTAACAAGATGAAAGCCATGAAATCACTAGTTTTTGGATATAAAGGACTTGATAGGCCAAGAATTGCTTTTGCTTTTTACTGATATAGCACAACATAGATATCATGTATTCTACCAACTCAAGTCCCTAATCACATATACAACTAAAATGTGTATTCTATTAACAAAAGTCAAGAATACTAGTTATAAGAACTTTTTACAGTATGTCAAATCTTAACAACGCTAATAAAATATGTTTCTTTTTACATATCTACTTCCATTCAAATTCATAATATATGGTCTTTTTTCATTGCAAATACTAGCAACAAATCTCTTAATGACTATGCACTAGCTTAATCAACATTTAACATATGTCAAGCAGAAGACGGTATTAATCTTACAATCTTTTTAAGGATCTACAGCAACAGAATAATCATTATAGCTTATATGGCTCTTTGGATCACAATCTTTTATAGATTATAAAGTATAAAGGAAATATAATGAATTTTGAGGAAATCAGAAAACTAGTTGTGGTTAAAGTAAAGAAAAAATGAAAGTGGAAACATTTTAGTGATTAAGTCTACCCTAACAAATACATGATAGTTTTTTTAGTCATTTTACACAAAAGAATGTTTAGTCATCTACCTTAAGTGCTAAAAGAGTTATATGCATATATATGGTCAATACGTATTTAGTTCAGTGCTAAAAGAGTTATATGCATATATATGGTCAATACGTATTTAGTTCTGTCATTTGGGGGGATATAAAGAAAATGTGTTATAGAGTCTTACTACTTGAGCCTTAATGTTTATTTATCACAACTTATTAATGGCTTCTTGTTTGTCTTTCTTATTTGATAGACCCCAAAATTAAGTTTCAGTTTTGATATAATGGAAACTTTACATTTACCCTTACTGTGCACTATGAAAGAGGGAAAATGTATATTTTTAGAATATATCTAGATCATTATGCTACAATTCATATATACAGAAAGAAACTTAGGATATAAAGAAGTTCAAGTTTTTAGTTATAATGGACATTTTTATATTAATTTTAGATACATACTTTATTAAACTCTTGTCCATTTATGTTTAAATTGCACTAATTAAGAATTATTTGTTTTAATTCTAGGCATATATTAAATTTGGGACATTTAAAAGCCTAAAGTAAGAAAAGAAAGCAGCCGCGCAGGAGTGAAGAAAAAATAGAAAGAGTTGTACGTGAATGATGGCAAAAACTCTCCTAAAATCATGTAGAAAGGAGTAGTTGGCTGTAGATAAAAAAGAGAGCATGGGATGATGGACTTTCAATACATAAAAGACAAAAGAAGATGGCTGCAGCAGGAAAGCTAAAAAATAAAGGAGGCTTAGGCTTGAATGAGGGCTGGAATTTATTCAATATGATGAGACAAAAAGAGAAAGGAATAGGCGGCAGCATAGAGAAGAAATCAAGTAGCTGATGGCGTTAATATAGGAACAGCTGGTGGCGTGAATAAAAGGAAGAGGCGCTGGCAAAATACTCTCCACTCACACACGTTACAGCAGCCTCCATATGCCTCCATTTTTTCCACACACAAGAGACAAAAGAAAGTCAAGCAGCCTCCACCGAAAAATCTTGCAATTCCACAAGTTGCTAGGGGACAATATACGTAGCTGCCGAGGAGATTGGTGGACTTTTAAGTAGCTGCATGGAGACATAAAAAAAAAGCTAAGTAGCAAGTGAAGATAAAAAGAAGAAACGTGACGGCTGGTGATAGGAGGGGATTATGAGTGAGAAGCTGGAGAGTAAAAGAGACAACGTAAGTGGCTGGTGAAAAGAAAGAAGTAGACACGTTGAGCTGGTGAATTGAAGAGAAGAACGTGAATAGCTGGGACGGAGGAATCACTCACGCACAAGCCCACCCAAAAACACTCTCCACACACACAACATTGGGCAGAGATGAAAAACACGCTGCAGCTGTTGCTAGGGAAGAACGTTTTGGCTAGGAGATAAAAACGAAGAGCTGGTGGAAGCACAACGTTGGCAGCTGGCTGGAGAACATTAGAGCTGGTAGCATGAGCTACGTTGAAGAAAACTAAAACAGCTGGTGGAAAGAAGAGAACTGAAGCAACACCTGGTGCCAAGAGAAACAATCGAAGACAACTGGTGAAAGCAAGTAGCTGTGCGTGAATGAGAGGGCTGGGAAGTTGGCCAAACAGCTACAGTACATTGGGTGTTCTTAATTTATATTTTATTCCTCATTTTTTTAATTGTGTGGATTTAATTAATGCAACCATACATTATGACCATGATTTATGTTACATTGATGAATATGTGTGAGTAAGTTTTTCATTTCGGTTAAGAATAAGATTGATATTGGATTAGGATAATTTTTGTGGTATTGATTTTTGCTTGATTGAATATATATTTAGTCCTAATTTAGCTTGATCACCTAGATTAAGATCTTAGATGATCGAATGCCATAACCAATAGGATTTAATTTGTCGAAAAATTAATCAAGCGACATACTTGAGACTAAAGTGTAGACCAACCTTAGGATCTTGTGTGAGGATACATAGAATTAACGAACTTAATTTTAGGCTTCTTGTACTTAATGCCTTTTATTTCGAATTATTTATGAACCAAATAGGTAACTTGGATTTAGAAGAGAAGGGAACATTCATAAACATTGGGTTCGACTTGCTTAAATGAAGTATTTCCTAAATCAATCCACCGTTACAATTTTATTTTTAGTGTCCAATCCAATTGAAATCTAATTCCTTAACCGATTTTTTTCATTTGATTAAATCTAGTCGTTTTAATTCATACCTTGCATTTTTCATATTTCCTTGATTTGCTTACTTTAATTTAATTTATTTTATTTTATTTTCAAATCAATCAATTCTTGATCGCTTGAGTAATTTTTCATTGTTTAATTTAATTGTCTTACGTGTAGGAATTTTCCTTGGGTACGATATCCGGTTCTTACCGATTTATATTACTTGTCGACGGGGTGTGCTTGCCTCTAATTGGTCTAGATAGAATTTAATTTATATTGTTTTGTTTAGATCGCAACAAGTTTTTGACGCCGTTGCCGGGAATAAATTCCTTATTATGATTCATTAAGTTAGACAGTATTAATTATCTAAGATTTAATTCTTACTTCGTTGTTTATTTGCGTATTTTAGTTGTTTGCTTGATTGTTTTATTTCGGTGTGTTTTATTTTCATTTCTTAGTTATGTTATTATTTGCTTTTTATCTGTTTCATTTTGTTTATGCTTACTTGAGTTCAAAAGCTCGAGAATTTGCTACTAGATATTGAGATTGAAAAAACTGCTCGCAGGTTGCATAAGGAAACCCGATTGGCTCGGAGTAGTAATACAGCAAAAAGGATTAGAGAAGAGCAATTTGTAGAGATGGAATACCACGATGAGGGGTTGATAGTACGTCCTGAAGAGAGAAGGGAGTTGACCATGATGGATTTGACTATGGGATGCAATAATAGACCCATGCCTCCCATTATAAGGTTAACGATCACAGATGCGAGTTTTGAGATTCCTCACAGCATTACATTCATAGTGAGAGCATCTCATTTTGGAGGATTACCTTTGGAGGATCCAAACACCCATTTGGAGACATTTTTGGATATTTGTGACTTGCTCAAGCAAAATGGAGCATCAGAAGATGTGGTGAGATTAAGGTTATTCCCATTTTCTTTAAGGGACAAGGCCAGAGCATGGTTGGCTAGTTTGCAGTCGAGATTAATTACAACATGGGATGAGATGATGAGATTATTTTTGGCGAAATTTTTCCCTCCTGCCAAGGTTACAAAGATGAAGAATGAGATCACTTCCTTCACTCAATATGAAAATGAAAGTTTATATAAAGCGTGGGAGCGATTTCAGGATATGTTGGCACAATGTCCTAGTCATGAGTTCTCTACATGGCAACAGGTCAATACTTTTAATACAAGAATGAACCCATCGACCAGGAGTACCATAGATGCTGCAGCAGGAGGTAGTTTAATGAGAAAGACACCCGATCAAGCCTACAAGTTGATTGATGAGATGGCCACTAGCAGTTTTCAGTATCATACAGGAAAGCATCCTAGACGACCTACAGGAGCTCGTGTAGTCGACAATACAATGGCTTTATCTACTCAAATGGATGTTTTGACGAAAAAGCTGGATAATCTGATGCACAGTGTGAGAGGAGGAGCTAGTTCTTCATTGAGGAGTTGTGCCATATGTGAGCATTGTGGTGGAGATTCCCATGCATCTTCTGAGTGTCAAGTTGGGAATCCTTTTGCTCAAGAGAAAGAAGAGGGCCATTATGTGGGAAATTATAATAGATAACGAGGGGATCCATATTCTAACACCTACAACCCAGGGTGGAGGAATCATCCAAATTTCTCTTGGCGTAATGATCAAGTGGCACAACCACAGTCATCCAATGTTCAGAGACAGCCACCTCCAGGTTTCAAGCCTCCTAATCCTGCACCACCAAAGAAATCTAATCTCGAAGAGCTACTCTCTAAGTACATTTCTACTACCGAGGTTAGGATGCAGAACCAAGAATCTTCTATCAAACATTTGGAGAATCAGATGAGCCAGATTGCAAGTTTGTTAAAGGAAAGACCTTCAGGTTCATTGCCTAGCACTACTGAAGCCAACCTAAGAGAACATGCAAAGGCAATTTTATTGAGGAGTGGCAGGCAGCTTGAAGAAGTTAAGGAGAAGCGGGAAGGATAAAGAAGTGGAAAAGAGTGAAGAAGAAGAGAGTCGAGAGAGTGGCAAGGAGGCCAAGGAAGCACCAGCTGAAAAGGAGGATCATCCAAGGTTATTTGCAGACCCCATATTGTCGAGAAAGCTACCACCGAAGCTTAAGGATCTAGGGAGTTTTACTATTTCTTGTGTTATTGGTGATTGACATATAGATAGGGCTTTAATGGATTTGGGTGCAAGCATTAACTTAATGCCTCTTTCTATTTTCAGGAAGTTAGGATTGACAGAGCCTAAACCCACTACTATTTTGCTTCAACTGGAAGATAGGTCAATCACTTATCTGAGGGGAATCATCGAGGATGTATTGGTCAAGGTTGAGAAGTTTATCTTCCCGGTGAATTTCTTAGTCCTTGACATAGAGGAAGATATAGACATCCCCATTATTCTTAGGGGACCTTTCATGGCCACTGCACGGACCATCATCGATGTGCAACATGGAAAGCTCATCTTGAGACTTCAAGATGAAAAACTAGTGTTTGATGTGTTCAATGCTATGAAGCATCCTTCTACTCTTGACTCCTGCCATTTTAATGATATTTATTCTTCTGATGCTAATGATTCTTCTATTGTTTGTGCAGATTTGTTGGAAGGAGAAGCACAAGGAATGATCGAAGAGTTAGGGGAAGAATTACATAAAGAGTTGGAGGATATCACAGTTGAGTTGGAGCAGGTATATTGGACACATTATAGAGCATACGAGCCTCTCCAACATCCAACCAAGCTATTTCCAAAGCCTTCAATTGAAGAACCCCCTTCTCTTGACCTTAAACCTCTTCCGATTCATTTGAAGTATGTTTATCTTAACCCACCTGAGCACTTACCAGTTATCATTTCTTCATGTTTATCAGGTACCATGGAGGAGCAGTTGTTGAGGGTACTGTGGGACCACAAAAAGGCAATTGGGTGGTCCATTACAGATATCAAGGGTACAAGCCCTTCCTTTTGCACACACCATATTTTTATGGAGGATGGAAGCAAGGCGATAGTGCATCCCCTGAGGAGACTTAACCCACATATGAAGGAGGAAGTGAAAGATGAGGTAGTAAAGCTTCTAGATGCAGGTATTACCTATCTCATTTCTGATTCTGGTTGGGTTAGTCCTTTGCATGTGGTGCCAAAGAAAGGAGGCACCACTGTGGTTGAAAATGAGAAAAATGAATTAATAGCCACTAAGAAGGTAACTAGGTGGAGAATGTGCATAGATTATAGGAAGTTGAATGATGCCACCAGGAAAGATCATTTTCCTTTATCTTTCATTGATCAGATGATGGAGAAATTAGCTAGACATGACTTTTATTGTACCTTAGATGGATATAGTGTTAGCCCCGGGTCTCCATATGGATTTTATGGTGACTAATTGAGATTTATTGAAATAATAATAAATATATTTCACATTGCAATAAAATAAAATAAAATATTTAAATTTAATTACAGTCTAGATAAGGAAAATTTTGTGGCGGGACTTTTTTAATATAAACAAATAATCATTAAAGTATTGTAGAACAATTTTTAACAACAAATGATTTAATAAAAACAATTAATACACAATTAATAGATAATATCAAAATAAAAGAAATAGATAATAATTATGTTAAATAAACAAAAATTCATAGGAAAAGTAACATAATACCCAACAATTTTATGAAAATTTTTCCATAACAAAAGTGATCAAAGAATAATTGATTTGGGTGTTAAAGGAATTAATTTGCACTTTGGTTTTGTAATGGGAAAACATAATTCAAAAGAAGTAAGGTCACAAGTATGACTCTTCAGTCACACCTGTGACAAATGGTGTGGAGAAGAGAGAGTCACGGTTGTGACTTCTCTCTTACGCCCGTGAGAGGGAGTCTGAAAGAGAGGAGTCGCGATCGTATTGTGTTACTATCGCGACCTTGAAAATAAGTTAATAAGACAAAAGGAGAGAAGATTTCGTGAGTATTAAGAAAGAAAAGAAGGAGAGAGTTGTGGAAAAACCTAGAAGGAGAGAAGAAGAAACCGAAGCAAGGAGAAGGAAGAAGAAAGAGCAAAGAAAAAGATAGAAGGAAGAGTTTCATCTAAGTTTTTCTTGGTAGGTAAACCTTATTACTCTTTAGTTTTGATAGAAGAAAGAAGTAGGAAGAAGTAGTTTTTTTTTATGAAGATGAAGAAAGAAAGAAGAAGAATAAGAGGATGGTGTTTTCTTTAGATTTGTATAGATTTTAGTTTTTCTAGTTGGATAAAATTAAGATTAGCTCAAGCTTAAGTTTATTTATAGATAGCTAGGTTTAAGAAAGCTCTATACGTGTGTGTTGATTAAATGAACATATGTTTATTCTTAGGGAATCAAAAATATCGACAACAAGAGTAAGGAGAAGAGCAAGCTTGACTCTTGGTAGTATTCTATAAAAAGGTGGGTAATATATTTATAGTTTTATGATGATGAGCTAATATTTATGTGTATGTATGATAAATATGCTTGTTTATTCTTTATGAATGTATATCATGTTGCTTTGTAAGGATTTTGTTACTTTGTGTGGATGAAAAACAGAAACTTTAAGAAGCATGTAAAAACGGGATCCAACATATAGTGGATATTTGCAGATTCCAGTGGCCCCGAAAGATCAGGAGAAAATAACTTTTACATGTCCTTATGGTGCATTTGCATATAGACGCATGCTATTTGGGTTATGCAATGCTCCAACTACATATCAAAGATGCATGATGGCTATTTTTTTGATATGCTTGAATCTTGCATTGAAATTTTTATGGATGACTTCTTTGTGTTTGGTACTTCATTTAATGCATGTTTGGATAACTTAAATAAATTCTTGATTAGGTGTGAAGAGACCCATTTAGTGCTAAATTAGGAAAAGTATCATTTCATGGTATAGGAGTGCATTGTTTTAGGTCACAAAATTTATAGCAAGGGTATAGAGGTAGACCTAGCAAAATTTAATGTCATTAAGAAACTTCCACCACCAAACAATGTTACATCTATTAGAAGTTTCTTAGGCCATGCTGGTTTTTACCGTAGGTTCATTAAGGATTTTTCTAAGATTGCTAAACCTT
>JANQBM010000008.1:3565888-3579798 GCA_025594535.1 Erythroxylum domingense
TTACTTAACCAATTCTTTAATTTTATTATTATCAAAACAAAGACGGATTTAATTTGTCAGCCTCCATTGGTCCAACAATTAGAATGCTGTGAAAGACTAACAAAATTTGGAGAGGACCTGAAAGATGCCGGTTGTTATCCTACTACAATAAATTGCTCTTTGCATTGCCTATTAATACTTTCATCTCTTAATTTTTGGAAGGAATATTTGGTTGGATGTTAATTAATGGAATTGAACAGAATGAAATGGAACGGAAGGGAACGATTTATAATGAAATAGAATGTAATATAGTGAAAAGTTATTTGGGAGGAATGAAAGGATTAATAATATAACGTAGTGAAATATTGTTTGAAAAATGGATGAAATAGAATATAATGTATAATAAATGACTATTATACTTCTGATATTAAAATAGTTATTACAAGAGATTTAAAAAAATGTCCAATTAAAAACTGAAGCACAACCGTGACAAATTATTTTTTATATATTTTCTTTTTTAAAATAATAAAAGTTTTATTATTTTATTATTAATTATAGAAAATATTAGTATTAATTATTTAATAAATTTTATTCTATTATATGTAATTTATATTTAAAAATTATTTATTTATATTTATATTTATATAAAATATATACAAACAATTAAAGAATAATTTTTTATATATTTTCTATTTTCATTAATAATTTTATTAAAATTTTATTTTATTATTAATTATATACAATTTTATTAATAATATAAAAATATTATTATTAGGGTAAGGAGAAATAATATAAAAATATTATTAATTATATACAAGGAGGTTAGGGTTAGAAGAAATAATTGGCATTAAGAAAAATTATTGATGGTATATTAGTTAATATGTATTTATTATTTTACGTTCTATCTTAAACTCACCAAAGCGAAGGTTTTTTATTTTCACTATTTAGGATAGAATGAAATATAATATGAAACTCTCTGTTTCTATCTTATTTCGTTCGATTCTATTTTAAAACCTTCAATAAAATAATAAAAATGTATTATGTTCTATTACTAAACTTTCAACTAAATAAACCCTTAGAGGATTGTCTTCTCAAAATTTTTGAAGAGGCATAGGAGGATTCATATTTTCCCCTTATTCGATTGAATATCATATATATTAGCCAAGTACATGACCGTGAACACCAGTTTCACGAGCCTTATTTATTTAATAGGCATGCGGACCTAAATCGAATCAAGTAACCATTACGATGAAATTATTAGCACCAAATCTTCATGACGTGCCGCCTCCCAAGATACGGGAGAAAATGGTTCACTCGGTAGCACGATAAAATTTATGTTCAAAGGAACAAGAAAAAGTAGAGGTACGTGGTTGATTATAGCGATCTATGCCTAGGAATTAATGCGATTAACTAGACATGTTTTTTTTTCCCATTGCTGTCCCAATTAAAGTCGACAGTTTTTTGGCGCGGTTTCTGAACTTAGAATATTTTTAGGACGCGATCAATTCATTACCAACAATAGTCACTTTTGAGTGCTAAACCTAACGTATAATAGAGTTCATAGAGATTGTGAAGCATCATCTGTCACTCTTAGTTTCATATCAACCAGTTCTAATATTTCTCTTATCGTAAAATATAAGTTAGTTGTACAACACAGTTAAGTTATATATGGTATTAAAGGATTTAATTTGACTTGAATAAGGTTTTAAATTCAACTTAATTATTGTCATCAAAAATTAATTTACTTTGGAATAACCATATTTATGACGATTTTTTGAAGTTTGGGCCATAGGTTGTTTTAGGCAATAATAGTGAAATTAAGCAGAAGGAAATACCAATCACGGAGGTCCTTGTAAGATGAAGAACCATTAGAAGTAAAACGCAGCAACTTTTTAACTTCTTTCTATAAAGAAAATGAGAGTAAAAGAGTTTGATAGCATGAACGAGAGAATATAATTTTTACACCTTTCAATCTGCACATGAAGATGGTTTTATTTTATTTGAATGAAATCTCTCACTACCTAAGCTAAGAAACTAGAAGTTGCTTGCACACATATTAATGCACTCTGCATGGATAGTCTCCACCTCGAATATATTACTTCACAACAGGCTGTCTCGATCTTGAGATCCCCAATATTACTTTCAAGAACCTGATTTCTTTTCTTCACCATTTTTGAAAGTCAAACCAAGTTTGATGGGAAATCTCAAGAACATGAACTCACGTTACCAAAAGTTTCAGATCCTAACCTAAATCTCTGATGTAAGATTTTATCCCAGTGATTAGTCATGTATACTCTCTCTCTCTCTCTCTCTATATATATATATAAAAACATCCAAGTTTGAAAAGCTTTAAGAAAGTCCTTTAGAAATCTCAAAAAAATGTTCTTGTGATTCAAATTTTTCAAAAAACCCTCCTAAGCGTTGCCTTCTGAAAAAAAATTAAGGAAAATTTTTACATAGTAAATTTGATTCACGTGAATGATTTATTTTTAAGTGGCCCGAATCCCAATTATTAACCTAAAGCTAGGCCTAACCCATTTTAGCCTAACTTACCTTCTCTCTCTCTACCCATCCAATTTGAAAAATGTCCCTTGTTCTGTCAATTTAACCTAAGGTCGTGGTTGGTTGATGGGTTGCCAATGGAAAAGGATTGAATGTAACACACTTTCAACGTTTAGTTGAGGATTTCATAATAGAACGGAACGGAACGGAATGTTACATTTCATTCCATTATAAGCAGTGAAAATAAGAAACCTCTGATTCGAAAAGTTTATGATAGAACGTAAACTAATAAATACATACTACCTAATATACCCACAATAATTTTTCTTAATACCAATTGTTTCTTCTAACCCTAACTCGTTTTTTTCCAAACTCATTTATTACGATCCACAAAATTTGTATATAATTAATAATATTTTTAATATTATTTATTTTTATATTATTTCTCCTTACCCTAATAATAATATTTTTATATTATCAATAATAAATTGTATATAATTAATAAAAATAATAAATTTTTGTTAATGAAAAATAAAAAATATTAAAAATATTCTTTAATTGTTTGTATATATTTCTATATAAATAAAAATATAAATGAATTATTTTTAAATATAAATCACATATGATAGAATAAAATAAAATATATTAAATAATCAATAATAATATTTTATATAATTAATAATAAATTGTATATAATTAATAATAAAATATTAAAAATTTTATTATTTTAAAATAAAAATATATAAAAAATATTTGTCACAGTTGTGACTTGAATTGTGACTTTTTAATTGAGCATGATTTCTGTTTTAAAATTATAGCGTTAAACCTCCTGTAACAACCATTTTAATATTAGGGGTATAATAGTCATTTATTATATATTGCATTCTATTCCATTCATCTTTCAAACAACATTTCACTACATTACATTATGAGTCCTTCCATCCCTTCCAAACAACTTTTCACTATATTACATTCCATATAAATCGTTTCGTTCTGTTCTATTCCATTCCATTTCATTGATTAACATCTAACCAAACAGACCCCAAATTTTTCTCAAAATGATGAATACCCTTTATTTTATTGTAAAAATGGAGAATAAAAAAGGCAAAGTTCAGAAACTATTGAAAAGATATGCTTAAGAAACTACTAAATTTGTGGATTAGTGTTGTAACATTTTTACTTGTTCTTCTTTTTCACTTTTCTTTTGATGTTATCGAGGAATTAGGTGAATCCATTTTTTTTCCTCTCATCTTTCTGAGTTGCTAGGTTTGTTGTTTGTGTAAATTCATTTTAATTTATATTCACTTCTATAAAACCAGGGGATAGAATATTGCCTTGAATGTGTATAAGTCAATAGATTTTAAAACACTAAATGATAAGTTTGATTATCTCGTATGCTTAAACATGTCATAAGTTTAAAACCTTGGATAGTTTTTGGTTAGTAAAAACTAAAAATATAAACATTACTCTCCATCAAATGGTTCACTTGTAGAGTGCAAGAAATCATCTGATTAGCTTTAGGTTTGTGAGAAAATGCATTTGCAAAGTCAGCTAGGAGGAATATTATCTCTTATTAACATGATGAAAGCCATGTAACATTCCTCTCCATCAAATGGTTCACTTGTAGAGTGCGATTAATCATCTAATTAGCTTTAGATTTGTGAGAAAATTCAATTGCAAAGTTAAGAATATTAACTCTTATTAACAAGAAGAAAGCCATGAAATCACTAGTTTTTAGATATAGAGAACTTGATAAGCCAAGAATTTCTTTTGCTTTCTGTTATACCACAACATAGATATCATGTATTCTACCGACTCAAGTTCCTAATCATATATACAACTAAAATGTGTATTCTACTAACAAAAATCAAGAATACTAATTATAAGAACTTTTTACAGTATGTCAAATCTTAACAGCACTAATAAAATATACTTCTTTTTACATATCTACTCCCATTCAAATTCATAATATATGGTCTTTTTTAATTGCAAATACTAGCAACAAATCTCTTAATGACTATGCACTAGCTTAATCAACATTTAACATATGTCAAACAGAAGATGGTATTAATCTTACAATCTTTTTTTAAGTATTACAGCAACAGAATAATCCTTATAGCCTATATGGGTCTTTGGATCACAATCTTTTATAGAATATAAAGGAAATATAATGAACTTTGAGGAAATCAAAAAACTAGTTGTGGTTAAAGTAAAGAAAAAAATGAAAGTGGAAACATTTTAGTGATTAAGTCCAGCCTAACAAATACGTGATAGGATTTTTTAGTCATTTTACACAAAAGAATGTTTAGTCATCTGTCTTAAGTGTTAAAAGAGTTATATGCATATATATGGCCAATACGTATTTAGTTCTGTCATTTGGGGGGATATAAAGAAAATGTGTTATAGAGTCTTACTACTTGAGCCTTAATGTTTATTTATCACAACTTATTAATGGCTTCTTGTTTGTCTTTCTTATTTGATAGACCCTAAAATTGAGTTTCAGTTTTTATATAATGGAAACTTCAAATTTACCCTTGCCATGCACTATGAAAGAGGGAAAATGTATAATTTTAGAATAGATCTAGATCATTATGCTAAAATTCATATATAGAAAAAGAAACTTAGGATATAAAGAAGTTCAAGTTTTTAGTTATAAATTTTCACAAAATTCTTTTGAAGATGGCATTAGAGCCTTGAGAAGTGAAGCTCACATTATTGACATGATTAATTTAATTGAAAAGAAAGAATATAACATTGTGGAGGTATTTTTGGACAGCATTGTATATCCCTTATTGATATGTAACAAGGATGTTGCAAAATGGGGTGGATAAGTTGATTGTGAGATTTTAGGTGATTAAGCTAATTATGAAGTAGTTGGCGTGAAAGTTTATGTTATTGGACAAGGTGAACAATGTGAATATGATATTGTAAAGGTCAACAATTTGCTTCTAAGGAGGGTAAACGACCTACCATTAATGACGAACAGTGAATTTGATGATCCATTATATAAGGGTGACAAAGAAGAAATTAGTGATGTTGATGCTTCTAGTTTATTTGATTCTAAGGACATATCTAATGAGGTAGTTGATTAAGTTTATAGTGGTGCTCAAGATGTCCAAACAGATAATATTGTAGATATTTAGACAGATTAAAAATATGAAGATTCTGATGAGCTTAGGAGTGTGGATGATAGTTCAGATAAAGAAGGGAGATGAAGGCCTAGGTTTCTAGAATTTGAAATAGATAACAATATGATAAGGCTAATTGATTTAAAGGTTGGTGTGTTATTTGATTCACCTTCAGTTCATAATATTGTTGAGAAGGGTTTTGATTATGTGTATGTCAAGAATGAGAAATATAAAGTAACTATTGTTTATCAAAACAAAAAATATAAGGCGCTTTGGATTGCAAGGAAATATATCCCATATTTTAGAGTTTGCCCTATATAGGATATTATTGGGTCTAAGTGTGCACTTTTAAGGGACTTTAATATGAAGATGACAGAAAAGAAGGCATATATGGCGAAGAACTTCGCATTAGAACTATTGGTAGGTGAAGAGGGAAGCAATTTGAGAAATTGAAGAGTTATGCTTTAGCTTTATTAAAGTCTAACCCATGTAGTTCTTTTATATTCAAGTATCCAAGTGGTATTTTTAATTATATGCGAATATGATTGGATGCTTGTAAAGAAGGGTATCTTGGTTGATTGTAGGCCTATAATAGTTGTCGATAGTTGTAACTTAAAGGGCAAGCATAAAGGGTAATTGATATCGAACATTGGTTTGGATGCAAATAACAATATGTTTCCAATCAGTGTGGGCTATAGCTAGAATTGAGAATCGATTGTCATGGAAATAGTTCCTTGAATGTTTATAGAAAGATATTGGACACTACAAGGATCAACAATTGGGTTGTTAATTTTTATTGACAAATTTTTTTTGTTTTATTATATTTTCATTTCATTTTATGAACATTCATTTATAGTGTATTAACATTTCATATGGTTTCTTTATAATAAGGTTTAGAACATGTCTTCAATGTTGAGATGGTTGGTGCAAACATAGATATTGTATTAGATATATCTATGCCAAACTTCAAACTAAATTGAAGATAATAAAATTTACAAAGAATTTAGTTTGCAATGCGACTAGAGCATATGCCTTCAATGAACTTTTAAGATATATGATTGTTTTATCTAACTGCACTTGAATATGTGATAATAAGTCATAAAGCAATTACCTTTGAGTTTTTACCATCAATAGGTACATAAAGCAATTAGAAGGTATTGATAAATTCATCTTTGAATGGTTGGACAAAATACTTACCAGATGGTGGTTTAGGCACAACTCACAGTGTTGAACTCAAATATAACATGTTATTGAATAACCATTGTGAAAGCTTCAATACTTACATTAACGAGGCTATGAATAAGCCTATTATCACAATATTTGAAATGATTATAAAAGCAATGACAAAGAGATTTAATGAGAAAAATGAGGGGATAGAGAATCATAATGAATTCATTTATCCTAGGAATAAAAAAATTGAGAAACATAAGCAGCTTAGTAGCAATTGGAGATCTCATACTTTAGTGATAAGAGGTTGTTTGAAGTGGAGCATATGAATTTTCAATATCAAGGTATTGATTTGGGCAAGAAAAGCCACAAGTGTAGGAGATGCGATGTAAGGTGAAATTCTTTGTTAACATACTTACGATATAATCAAACATGTTGGTGGCAAACCAAAAGAATATTTAGACTTCATCTATGGCAAAGAAAATTTTGAAGAAGCTTATGCATGTCAGATTTTTCCAATTTTTAGTGAAGATTTGTAGCCAATTTTTAGTGACGACCATGATTCTAAAATCTTTGTGCCATAATACAAAAGAATGTCTAGAAGAACAAAAAAGGCAAAGAGCAAAGAAGTCAAAGAGGAACAAAACCCTTATAGAGCTACACAGAAGGAACTTCAAAAGTAATGCAAAAAGTGCAAACAATTTGATTATAATGCAAAGAGATGTTCTAAAAGAATACCTATCAATGTTCGAGAAAGCCAAAGCAACCAAATGATACAAGAACCATCACATAGTCAAAAGAAAAGAAGAATAAACTAATTTTTTGTTTTATATGTTGCATATTATGGATATCTATTTTTTGCATACGAAGAATATTTTGGTAGCCACTTTTTGTATATGGTGCATATTCTAGATAACTACTTTCTGTATATGATGCATATTCTAGATAGCTATTTTTGTATATAGGGCCATTTTAGATGATGAATCATAGTTTTCATATATATTATCTATTTTAGATCATTTATTATGTTTGTAGTTTAGTTTAATTGAAATTTTGTAGTCATTTTTTAGTGTATAGAAATTTTGTTTTTGTATATATATTGTACTCTTTAAATTATGAAATCAACCTAAGATTGAGTAAATTTTTGTAAATGGTTTGATTGATAAGATTGATTGGAACTATTTGATTACAAAAGTTTCGATGTTGCTTGAAAGCTAATTAGCATACTAAAACAAAAGGAATAAGTTGAAAAAAATCTAAATAAGGTAATACCAATTCATTAAAATGATATATATTTAAACACAACACTATTTAAAACTTATCATTACAAATTGGCCAAAAAGTGTTATAAGTCTAGATTTGCTCAAACATGGATAACAATCTTAATGTCAATTACAAAGTACATTTATCTTTTATAAGTAAATTACTAAGTAACAACCAACGAAAAGAATATAAATGACCCAATTGCAACAGAGCTTCCACAAAAATATTTCATTTTGATGATTCTTTAATTTATCGTTCATATTCTAAGGCTTATTTATGATATTTATACTTATAGTATAACAAAAATCACATTTTTATTTGCTCTACAAATAACATATATAAGAATATTTAATAACTTGCCATATCATAATTCAATTTAATAAAATAAAATTTTATTTAAAATTTACTCTAAATTGAGCTCATTCATAAAATTTTCTTCTTGGGTTAAACTTGATGAAGAAGTTCTCATAGATCTTATTAATCCACAGTTACAATAATGTAAGTGGTGTTCAATCTTGTTCACTATACTACTAAATGATTTTGTAGTCTTCACACTACAAATAAAAATAAATAAATACGACAACTAAAATTAACAATTTAGTTTATGAATAGAGAGTGACATTAAAGAATTGGTATTTAAATTAGGGGGTAACATTAGTGACAATGTGCCTTTCCAGATATCTATTAGGCTTAGCAATGGGCCAGGTTGGGCCGGCTCACACTCGAAGCATGATCAAACTTAAGACGCACTACCCAAGCACTAGCTTGATCGGACCTGGGCTGTCCAAACCCTAATTCAATTTAAATTTTTATTTTTAAATTAAAAAATAAAAAAGGATGTCATTTTGAGTGCTTCAAGTTGTGCCGAAGCTTGAAGTTCTTTTTAAAAAAAGCCTAAACCATAACTAAAGCGCAATCAAACTGGGTCCGGTCAGGCTAGGCCAGACCCGAGCTTAATTGCTACCCTTAATATCTTTATTAGACGTCAATATCTTCTAAATCTATTTTTAAAGAAATTCAACAAACACAAGCATCCCAAAATTCAAAAGACAAAAAATAGGATCATTTTATGATAAAACTGAAGAAGTGAAGTGCATATTGCTAATGTTGATATGGCTATACAAATATACATATATATGATAGAATTTTATCATTTTATTTTGTGGCCTAGCATAATAAACAATAAACATAATTTTGTACAAACCCCCGATTAATTAGATGTTAAGATCTCATATGTGTCATTGAACCTGTGTTCATGGGCTTGCTATAATAGATAGGCTTGGCCCATATTTAAAGTGCATAAGAGGCCCTACTGCTAGCCAACCTTAAATACAGTCACTCCATTGAGAACTGTATGTGGGTTTTTCGAGGTTTATAATAGCAGTAATTAATCCTCTGCATCTCTATCGCTCCACTTCACAGAAAACAACAATGGACTTAATTGCTCCTCAATTTCCAGATATTTATCCATCTAATTCTTGGAATAGCATGTTGCAATCATAGGGTTATCTGATCTAGCAAGTGTTTGAATCTCTCTCATATGCTGCTGCTATTGGCAGTCTTATATATGCTCAAGTTTGTACACGTCCTGATATTGCTTTTGTCGTTGGTGTACATAGGAAATACTTGAGCAACCCTGGTGTGGGTCATTGGTAAGCTATGAAACGAGTTCTGAGGTATCTATAAGGTACTAAAGATTATATGCTCACTTACAGGATGTCTAATCACCTCGAGATGATAGGTTATTATGATTCTGATTATAATGACTGCCCTAATGATCACAAATTCACATCAGGGTATATCTTTATGCTTACTGAAGGAGTTGTATCTTGGAAAAGTGTTAAACAAACACTTACAATAACTTCAACTATGGAGGCAGAGTATATGGCTTGTTACGAAGCTACTAGACAGGCAATATGGTTGAGGAATTTCTTTTCTGAGTTTCATCTTGTGGATAGTATTTCCAGACCTCTAACCATATATTGTGATAACTCTGCTATGGTGGGCTTCTCTCAATATGCAAGAACTCCAAGAGTTTGAAGCATTTTGATATAAAGTATATGTTTGTTAGAGAGAAGGTTAAGGAATATCAAACCCATATAGAGCATATACGCACTGATCTTATGGTGGCAGACCCTCTAACCAAAGGCTTGACTATTAAGGCTTTTGTGAATTATGTAACCCGTATGGATCTATTTAAATCTTTTGATGCCTTGGATTAGTGGGAGTCTGTCTTTTATTTTGTTATTCAGTCTAGAGACTTTTGTTTATAATTGTTGCTATTATTGTTATTGCCACATACTTTCTGGATATACTACGCAGATACGTTTAAATATTTGTATATATATGGCATTTTGTTGGAGATATTTTGTATTCAGTCTTATTTTGTTGTTCTGAGATATTTTGTTAAATCTCAGTTGGCTTGGGCCATTTTATTTGGACTTGCAAATACAGATCACCATTTTGTGTGCATTTTCTTATGACACATCTTGTTTAGGTCATCGAGGTATAGGTATCTTGCATATATGTTATCAGTACTCTTATCGGGTCTGATTTCTATACTGTTGAGGCACTTGTAAACTCATTTTGTACTTATTATTGAGAGATTATTGACTCTATTTTGACATCTTATTATGGCCACATATTGTTAGATTAATCTGGGAATTTGTTTCTGTTGTTTATTAATGTTGATTATGCTGTCTAAATGGGAGAATAATATAATTTTATCATTTAATTTTGTGGCCTAGCATAATAAACAATAAATATAATTTTGTACAAACCCCGATTAATTAGATGTTAAGATCTTATAAGTGTCATTGATCTTGTGTTCATGAGCTTACTATAATGGGTAGGCTTAGCCTATGTTTCAAGTGCACAGGAGACCATACTACTAGTCAACCTTAAATACAGTTGCCCCATTGAGAACTATATATGGGATTTTCAGGGTTTAGAATAGCAGTAATTAATCCTTTGCATCTCTGTCGCTCCGTTTCACAGAAAACAACAATGGACTTAATTGCTCCTCAATTTTCAGGTATTTGTCTATCCAATTATTGGAATAGCATGTTGCAATCATAGGGTTAGTCTAATTGTATAGGTTAATCATGACATTAATCAATAATTTTGTTTTAATTATTCTTTCAATAAATATATATAGAGAGAGAGATAAAGTATGAAATATATATGTAGATTTATAAGGATTTGGTATCCATTAATGTCAACACGTGTTTTCGTTAGTAAAGTGGTATCAGAGCTTTGTGAGATTCTTCACATCTTGGGTTCGAATCACTGCATTCGCGTTGACATTACGTGGTATCGAGTACCCCAGAAACAACTGGGATCCGACGAGGTATGCAGCTACCTAGACTCCTGGGGTGTATGGGCGCCCACCGCAGAGGCGTGGTGGATTTATAAGGATTTGGTATCCGTTAATGTCAACACGTGTTTTCGTTAGCAAAGAGACGATTCTTAAGTATTTGGGATCGTTAACCTCAACTCGAGTTTTGGTTAGCAAAGTGGTATCAGAGCTTGAGGTATTCCATCACGTCGTTGGTTCGAATCCCAGATTAATCAATGTGGGAATGGAATATCGCATGTGTATGGGCGCATGCGAAGCGTGGTGGATGATTCTTAAGTATTTGGGACCGTTAACCTCAACTCGAGTTTTAGTTAACATCCTTACATTTGGATAAAGAATCAAATTAGATAAATACTGTACAGAATCATGATGTAGCAAGAGGGCTATGCAAAATTATGAGAAGGAAACCATAGACATTGATGATTATATAACTACCGATGAATCTATTTTTAAAAAGGCCTCTTATTGTGGACTTAGAAGTGTTTAACATATGAGGAATCCCATAAAAATTGGCTTCTTGTCCACGAAAGTGAAGAGGATGCTAGAATCTGGAAATGCTTTTGCTAGAAAATTACTTTGTCGGTATGAGGAAAATCATATTTTCTACGTCTCATAGATATATGGTTATGCTAATACATATGAGTTGAATTTCAATCTCTTTACTACAATGAGCAAAGGTGAACGAAATTTATCACACATCTAGCGCTTTAAATCTATCGACTTGTACACATTCAATGTAATATTCTACCCTACAGTTTGTAGAAGTGAATATAAAAAGGCCCTAATTATAAGAATTTAATATGGACAATTTTGAAAAGTGAAAAGTAAAACTAGAGTTTGGTGTTTTGTAAATGGATATACTATTAATTCCAGCCACAAACTGTTAGCTTTCAATGCACTTTCCTTATTAAGTATATATATTGAGGACGAACGGGATGGACGACCACGAAATTCATCCCCTTCGTCCTTGTAATCTGACGGTCATTACCACCCCCCCCCCCCCGCGTCTATATGTCGTATATATTTAGCTTTCTCTGTTTCTCTCTCTCTCATTTCTTTTGTTTTCTCATATCTCATTTCTCTCTTTTTTCTCTCTCTTTGTATCTCATTGTATCTCACTCCGAGCATTATCATATGTCATATGTTTGCTTCTTATAGTTTCTTCGATCATCGATCAGTCTAGGAGGTTGTTCTTGAGGTTGAGGAGCTTTCTTCTCATCTCAGAATCTCTGCTATGAATAACTTAGCATCCTGCGTATCTCACAGGGAGTTTTTATTATGTCTATGTCTATAGGTGGGTAACGGCGCCTTTGTTTATAGCATGCCTCTGCCTACAGTTGGCTAACGGGGGCAGTTTTGTTTCAGTGCTAAGCTCCTTTTTTTTATGTCAAGTTTATATCTCTCTTTCATTTCCCTCTCATTTCTCTTTTCTCTTATCATCCTGCATATCTCATCTCATCTCACAGGGGTAACGGCGGCTTTGTTTATAGCATGCCTTTGCCTACAGTTGGGTAAGGACGGTGGTTTTGTTTATCTCGCACGGAGTTTTTATTATTGTGTCTGTGTGTGCAGCTCGGTAACGACAGCTTTGTTTATAGCATGGATAACTGTCTTCGCCATTTGCGTTTTAGTTTCAGCGGTAAGCTCCTTCGTAAGTGACCGTTTGCTTTTGTATTCCCTTTTTTTTTGCCTTATCGACGTTTTATTCTGTGTACAACTCCCTAATCGAGTTTTTATTATTATTTGTACACCTCCCTAACGGTTGGGGTGTGCAACTCTGGTAAGCTTTACTTTTTCTTTTTCTTCATTCATGGATTTGTGTTTGCTGTACTGTGGTCACTTCTTCTGACGTTTCAGGAAATTGATGAACTGGGTTAAAGGAAAGAGAGGATCGATTTTCTTTTCTGCTTTTTCTTTTTCTTCATTCATGGATCGATTTTCTTTTCTGCTTTTTCTTTTTCTTCAGTCATGGATTTGTGTTTGCTGTACTCTGGTCACTTCTTCTGTTTGTCTTGTTCTTTTTGTTGTTACATTTCAGGAAATGAGGATTATTTCTTCTTTTCTTTTATTATTTCTGCGGATTGTGAAACCTGCCAAACCCTACAAGCGTTACAGATTAGAATTTAATCATTTAATATCTAATACAATCAACATCTTACATTTAATGCCTCCCTTAATCTTTCTTGTGGAGCAAACGAAAGACCATCGCAAACGTTAATTTTATCCAGTTCTCGATCGATTCGCATTAAAATTTCTTGGAGGCCTCCCTTAATTTTTCTTGTGCCAAACAAACGACCATCAGAAACGTCAAATTTTGGCATTTCTCGATCACTTCGCATTAAATATTCTTGGAGGAAAATAAGAGGTATCTCTTAAAATCAGTCGTCTATTCACACTTTTCAATGAGGTTTTGTCAGAGTTAAAGATTAGATTCGACGGAGCCTTTTTTGGTTGCAAAAGTGTTTCTTCACACGTACTTCTTTCTTCGTCTTTCTCGACATTTGAAGAAAGAG
>JANQBM010000008.1:3589785-3603934 GCA_025594535.1 Erythroxylum domingense
TTTTTCAGTTCATAATAAACCGTCAATGTTTTTAACTATCTAATAAATTATCAATAACAAAATATTTGACATTTTGATATTCTACCTTTTATATTTTCAATATAATATATTTAAATGTTCTTTATAAAATTTCCCTAAGATATTTAAATTTCCTCTTATTCAAAAACTATTTTTTCCTTAAAATTTTTTATAATTACTGGATTAATTCATATTTTGTATTATTAACTAATTAGCTCATATATATTTTCTCATTATTTTTTAATTTTATTTTATATATTATATTATAATTAATAGATCATATATTTTTCCAGCAATTAATACTTTTTTAATCATATTTAAATAAAAATTAATTAACACTTTTTAATTCATAATAAACTGTCAATATTTTTAACTATTTAATCAATTAATTTTTATTCATCTCTCATAGTAATTATAATCTTATATTATTTTTATTTCCATAATTATTCTTTCCTTACATTATAACTCACTAAATTAATTAGGTGTTATTATTGGCCATTATTACTACTCGCGGCGCAATAATACTCTGCCAGTTTATAGGAAGTCGAATGGGCAGGCGTTGGTCAGAAGCAATCATAAAACCCTAATTAAACCCCTAATATGTCCGTAGACAACCGAAAGGGAAATCCGAAGAAGAAACTTGCAGAGAAGATGAGTCGAGTAGTTAATACTAAAAAAGAAGAGAAGAGCGCAGAAGAGGCTGAGGAGGAGAAGAAGAATAATGGGCAAGTGAACATCAACGGAAAAAGTAAAAGCAAGAACAGGAAGCGTAAAGAAGAGTCGGCGTACGGAAATTACAAGAATTATTACGGGTATAGGATAGATAAGGGCATGGATGAAGACCCCCGTCTTCAGGCTTTGAAGAGAGAGTGGTTTCATGGCAAGGAATGTCTTGACGTCGGATGTAATAGTGGCATTATCACCATTAGTATTGGTACGTTTCCCCTTTTGTTTTCTTAAACAATAATTTTCATTTGATTGACCTGAATCTGGGAATTTTCGAGGTTTGTATCTAATGACGCTTTTTGGGTTCAAAATCATTTTTAATCAGGGCCTTTTTCTTTTGGTTAATTTGATGATGTTGTCACTGCAGCCAAAAAATTTGGGTGTCGACGCATTCTAGGGATCGACATTGATGGTGGTAAGATTGTGATTCTGCCTCTGCTGGTTTTGAAAGAAAAAAATTGGGTATTTCAGATTGTTATGTGAGATTGGGAAAATGCATGGTTCTTCGCTAAAGCTAAGACTAATGGGGTCTTCTCTTCGAATATTTTAGAATTGATTCAGCATGCACGTTGGAACTTGAGAAGAATTGTGAGGGAAGATAGTAAAGGGAAGCTCAATGTGAAGCCGTCCAGATTGAAGGACAAAGAGAAAGTAAATGACTTAGAGCATGGTCCAACTGTACCATCGGTTGGGAATGCAAAGGTCGGTTCATGTCCTGAGGAAAGTGAATTACCTCGGATAGTTTCTTTCAAAGTAGATAATTTTGTTGAGAGTTGGGGTCCACTGGAGGAACGGTATGACACAATTCTTTGGTAAGAACTTCTTCACTTTCATCGTCTATGTGCTGAACGTATTACTTTGGGAAGATGTATATCTATATAGAAATTGGGGAAGAGTTAAAGCTCTCTAGGCTGTGTTATTAGCCAAGAACTTTTTTCAAGAATTGCTGCTTTGTGTATACCATCTTTGAACGCTTTCAATCATATCAGATGCAGCTTATCAATTTGCAAAGTAGATTTTTTGATTTCTGTTTCAATGGTTGAATCAAGTTTCTTTACCTGGAGGAATCATTTAACATAAATGACTTGTTGAATGTAGCTGTTGGAATACTCCACAGTAGCTGATGGTATTTCCCTTGGTCTAATGCATTGAACCTTTGTTTTGCAGTTTGAGTGTGACAAAATGGTTTCATCTGAACTGGGGTGATGATGGACTGATCACCGCATTGTCAAAAATATGGAAAATTCTCCGACCGGTAAATGTGGTACCTCTTATTGCATGGCTGAATAGTTTCTTGAATGAGAAAACTTCTAATACATTTTAAGGGAATTAATGTGGGCAGGGTGGCATTCTAGTCTTGGAGCCTCAGCCTTGGCGATCATATGAAAGTAAACATCTTGTTTCGGAGGTATTGCTTATTTTCCAGTCCTAACTATTTACTAAGCACATGATTTTCCCCAAAATTCAACACGACATGAAGGTTGCTAAAATTCGTCTTCTTGAGCAACCTTGCAATATTACATATATGTATTATACTTTTCTTAATGCCACTACAGATGCTTTAGCATTATAATCTAAATGCGAGCTTACACCATTTGTAGGGTTCTTTTTACCTACTACATTTCTAATATGCAGAGAGCTGCAACGAATTACCGAGCAATCAAGTTCCATCCGGAGTGTTTTCAAGAAATCCTTCTTGATAAGGTATATATTTCAATTTTTTTTTCTCCTGGTTTGAGTTTGACCTTGAACATCAATCTACATTTCGGAGGGACTCTTCTTAAGGTCCATGGATATCCAACTTTAAATATTCTTTTGCAGATTGGGTTTAGAAAGGTAGAGGACATTACTTCAGGTTTGGCTGGAAGCAAAACCGGTTTCCAAAGGCCCATTCTTGCGTTCCACAAATGACCAACTTGAAGAAAAGCTATATTTGTAGATAAGCATGAAAAATACAGCATAAACACCATGGTAATCTCTCATGGACTGAGTTTGTAGTGAATTCCTGGAGCAAAATCTGGTTTGGACGTTGGCCATTACATCCAATTCATCCTGGATTGAGCTTAAAGAACCTTCAGTTGTTCACTTGCACATTGAAGAAATGAACAAGTTAATTTCAATTTTGTGCTTACCCAAGGCTTGCGTACTAACGATGTCCTCCATACTGTTAGTTGGATTAGCTAATTGTTTACCATGTTAGTTCATCCGAGTTCATAAGGTAGTCTGGTGAAGGAGCATTCACTACAGGCAGGGTATTTCCCACTTCACTATTTTCATGTACACTGCTGACCTCCATGTAGACGCGTCGTTAAAATTTGACAAGTAGTATTGTTGAATGTATTTATATATGCTTACTTTTTTCTGAAATGTCTTTCTTGAAAATTTTTGAAATTCCATACATGATAATGAGATTTTAATTTTTCGCTTTTCCCATTTTTCTCTTGGTCATTAAACATGACCTTATTTAACGAGGGAGGTGGTGCTTCATGTTAGGAATTAAACTTGTTTAAATTTGTTTGATTGATTCTAATGATAGACTTTTTGGGAGATTAGAAGTTGTTTTTAGAAAATAAAATTATTTGGAGACTAAGAAGAAATAAAATGATAGATGTACTAAAACTTTTTGTTGGAGAAAAAAGAACAAAATGGAGAAGGCTAAGGAGTTTTGTAGTTTAACTCATATAATGTTGCATTGTAAAATAAAAGCAAGGCTATGCCTAGTTAAATAGGCTTACAAATAAACTAATTCAGCAAAAAATAAACAATCTTCTAAGAAAGTAGATAAACATCATCTTTGTAATCCTCCACTAACAATTAGATAATGCACTTTTCATCAACGTGTTCAAATTTATTAATGTACATTATCATCAACTTATAAATATTGGAACACACTTCTCCATGGTACATTTCTTACCAACTCCTCTAAAAAAGAATGTCTTCTTGTGCCACTTGTGTCATATTGGTTTCTTCTTCATTTTGAAATATGTAGTCTTTTTGTAAATGCCCAAATCTCTTGCACTTGAAGCATTGCGATTTTTCTTTGTG
The DNA here is from genome assembly GCA_025594535.1 of Erythroxylum domingense. NCBI lineage: Eukaryota > Viridiplantae > Streptophyta > Magnoliopsida > Malpighiales > Erythroxylaceae > Erythroxylum > Erythroxylum domingense. The sequence continues at coordinate 3,593,575 of JANQBM010000008.1, forward strand.
CCAACAATCTTCTCTTTATAGCCGGGCTTCTTGCAATTTATACATTGAAGAATTTTATTTTTACCCTTTGAGGTATACTTCTTCGACCTTATCACCACTTTCTCCGTCTCTCATTATTCTTCTTTGGTCCACAACTTGAAGAGCGTTTAGTAACTCTGCAAAGGTTATATTTGATAGATTTTTAGTAATTTCAAGAGATGAAATTTTGGACTCCTACCTTTTAGGAAGCTTGTATACAATCTTTTTAGTAGGAAATTCGACACCAAATAACTTGATTTGATTGACAATGGACATAAGTTTGCTTCCCATATTCCTTGACACCTTTAGAATTCTTTATTTTTGACATCTCAAATTTCCTTTTGAGACTCAAAATTTGCATAAATCTTAGTTTAAGTGTTGCCCTCAAATTCTTCTTTTAGTTTCTCTCATGTTTCTTTAGGAGATTCACATGTCATTATACTCGTGAAAATTATCAAATGGAGACACGATAGAGCTTTTGGTTTCTTTGCCCTTACTTCAATATTCTTCTTGATTTAGTTTAGGGTTAGATTTTGCGAAAGAGAGGTAGGCTCAAACTCACTTTCCTATTCAAAGAGAAAGAGGCAATGATAGAGGTCGAGGAAGCAAAAGTAGACAAGAATGTGGAAGGAATAGTTGGAGACATTAGAGATCACAGATTTGATGTTTCCATTGTAAAAGGTTTGACCATTATGCTTCTTAATGATACTTTAACAAAAATAAAAATGAAAAAAAAGTGAATTTTATTGAAAAAGAAAATAATATATAAATACCAATCATGTTGCTTGCTTATGACAATAAAAATCCTTACAACACTAGTGTATGATATTTAAATACCAGTGCATCAAACCATACATATGGAAGAAAAGAGTTCTTTGCGGAGCTTGAGGAGAAACACTATGAAAATGTTACTTTTGAGGATTTGTATCAAAGACTTATACAACGAAAATGCAATATTCTCATTAAACTCAAAAGTGTTAAGAAGAAGCTTATCACAGATGTTTGTTATGTTCCAGACATGAAAATTAATATTTTGAGCTTGGGTTAGTTGCTTGAAAAGGGGTATGATATGGAGATGAAAAACAGAGTTGTTTGTTCGTGATTAGAAAGATGCTTTGATTGCTTTAGTGAAGGTGTCGAATAATAAGACGTTTCCCTTAAACTTGTGTGTGAATTAATCAAATTGTTTGCAAGCCTTAATTGATGATGACTCAACTCTTTGACATCTTTGATATGGACATTTGAACTTCGAAGCTTTGAAGCTTTTGGATAAGAATAACATGCTGAAAAGCTTGCCAAAGATTGATGAGCCAAATAACCTATGTGAAGTTTGTGTCATCAAAAAGCAGCAAAAATCTCATTTTAAGGGAAGGAGAACAACAAGGGTTGTATGATGACTTGGTACATTTAGATGTTTGGGGTCTTATCAAGCCTTTATTAATTGGTGGAAACATGTACTTCTTAACCTTTACATATGGTTACAGTGAAAAAAATATAGGTGTATTTATTGAATGAAAAAAGACAAGTTTTGAATAAATTCAAAGAATTCAAAAGTTTAGTTGAAAAATAAAGTAACTCTCATTTAACATATTTGAGAATTGATAGGAGAGGAGAGTATGATTCAATTGAGTTTTAAAACTTTTTTAAAGAAAATATGATTTTTTGGAAGCATTGCTAATGCAAAAATTCCTGAAGAAAAGAGGATAAAGCATGAAGATAAGTGTAAAAAATGCATTTTGTTGGGCTTTGAAGAAACTAGAATTGGTTACAAACTCTACAATCCTATCACGAAGAAAAATGTAATGTCGAGGGATGTAGAATTTGATGATGCACAAATTTGGAATTAGGAAGTGAATGACTAGCAAATGTAAGTGATGACAAATGTGTTTCACAAACAAAATATTCGAAAGAGAGATGCAAGAAAATTTCCATAAAAGAACGTCAACCAATGGACAACCTTATTGATTGTGGTAGCAAGTTAACAAAAGAAAGAGAAGAGAAACTGGTAAATCCAACTTATTACAAATCTGGTGGGTTTTTTAATATACTTAACATATAGTGGACCTGATATATTGTTTGGTGTTGAGATAATGAGCAAGATTATGGCGAATCTCATGACTTCACATATGAAGCATGCTAAGAGAATTCTAAGGTATATCAAGGGAACTGTTGAGTATGGATTGTTTTATTCTTTACTGCAATATCTTGAACTTGTTGGATATAGTTCAACAAAAATTGGATCTGAATTTCCAATCTTTCAAACTATTTGCGTAACAAAGATTGGACGTTAGAAAAAGTTCCCCCATGCTTCCATGTGCCCTGATATTTCAATGCCTCGAACTGTTAACTACTTCCTAGTCCTTTTCAGACCCAAAAGGGAGAGCTTAGCTCAATAAGAGGGTATTCAATGTGGAACTCTTGCTTGATCGATAGCCAGATATGCATTAGCAGGTTAAATTTGTTTGTAGGCTAAAACTGGCCGTACCTCAAACTTTCTGCAGCTGTTTGTTGCTGATTCTAGAAGATTAAAAATGAGTGACCACAATAAAATTCAAAGAGCGGCTTCGTTAGCTGTCATAGAAGGGAAACGAGAATGTTGATTTTTCAATTGGATCCAGCCACAATTTCTTCTTTTTGTCAAGCATGTAAACTATCTTCGGAAATCACCCGACGTCCAAGTAACTTTTCCAAACTGTCGACTACTGAGAACATTGTCCACACACCCTCCGTTGGGTAGGCTTCCACACCGCTAAAATTGACATCATACTACCACAAGGATAAGTTGAGCAACCTTCAAGCTTGATGCTCTCCCAGTATTCTCATCTCAGTCAAATTTTCACATCTCACTTTCATGGGCTTGCATCAGAGACATGCTTAATTCACCTTCAGAAGATTATTTGACCCACAGGATCTTCATCAAATGCAACTCAACAGTGCAAGCAACCTGTGATAAACAGATTTCAACATTGCCACAGTGAGGATAACAACATAACCAATGAAGATCAGGTGCCCTGCTTATCAGACCGGCAGCCTCATCCCAGCACTAGTAAAGAACCCAAATCCAAGAGTTAAAGGTCTTCACGTGCCATCCTTCCTAAACAGTTCCTTGCATTATAATTGGTGCAGAAAAAAAGCCATAGGAGGAAAGAATCCTGCAAACTAGAAAGGTATAAATCGATAATCGAGACGTTTACATTAAATTATTATCCAAAAAGCTGACAAAAACATAACAAAATCTTACACTCTTTCTACCTAGAAAAAGAAATCAATCGAGGAAAACTTGTGCTCCTTTGGCAAACGAAGTTCTATGTCAAATCTAGAATAAATGCAGCACAGTACTTGATGGAAAATGGAAACATAAATGCCAAGCAACTAATTATATCAATAATGTGAATGTTCTTTCCCTATGTTAGCAAAGGGATATTAATACATGCGGTTAAAACCAACTTCCCCGCATCACCATGAGGATGACCTAAATATAAGTTGGGAAGACATGCAATAATCAACATATTGCAAAAGCAAAATCACCTTGGACAAACAGATGAAAGTAAATTAAAAATTGGGGAATTTATAGTGCAGCTGCTATCCAGATTAATTTAATCCAAAAATCGAGCATAAAATAACCAGTGACTTGTAACATATAACCCAGCCACTCATATGCAGTACTCATACTTAGCATATTAAGCTGTAACGTCTATTAGCAAATGAAATTTTCAAATATACATGACCACAGCTGATCAACTTAAGATTGATCCTGCTCATTACCAAGGCATTTGGCAAGACATTACCTTTACCCCTGAGTTGAAACAAATGCCAAAATGAACCCGGATAACTCTCCAGTTTCTTAGGCTAGTTAAAGCATCTCATATTCGTGACTCTGAATTATGCTCTAACATTATACACTTTTACAATATGGTCAAAAGTATGGAAATGAAGATGAAAACTGTTGATGAAGATTCTCAGCTTTCACTCCATGATATTAAAATATTAAGCGCAGAACAAGAAATAAATACCATTCAAGAAACTTTTACAGATGTCAACTGGCAAAAAGTAACTGCATTCTGGTAAGAAAAAGAAGAAAATGGACCAGAGCTTCAAATTCAATTCATAATACATGGAGCTACAAATACAATATGTTTGTGTCAATTAAGATATTTATGTACAGCACAGGAACCAAACTTATGTTGGTATCCAATGAAAACCAATGTGTTTGAAGTCACCTTGTGAAGTAATGCAACTTGGTTTTCATCAGGTAAGAAGTATATCAGAGTCCAATAAATGCAACAGCGATCTTGATGAGAAACATAGCAGGAAGCACCACAACATGTGACCAACGATTTTGTTCCTCCGATGGATTTACCAAGAATCTTCTTCACCAGATCCACAGCAAAATCACATTGTATGACATTGTCACTCTTAAATGTAACTCTACAACAGCATTCCCCTAGAAAAAGGCAGTATTGAACTTCATCCAAAACTGATCTATTGACAATAAATTTTACCACCTTGATCATTTTGCAGGATGGCGCTGCAATGCTGAAATCCAACTGCTTGAGGGGCCAATTTTACTGTTATTCCCATGACTGGGATTTTCAACTTCACTTTGAACAATAGCTTTTGCTAAATTTCTTTTTGAAGTACTGGTGTGTGGATATGAAGTGGAGGCCATGTGCGCATCACTTGCCATCTACAAAAGTAGGTTTTTGATCAAATTCACGCAATGTCGGAAAATTGCTCTAGAGATATAGGGACTGCTTTACTGAACTTTTAGAAGAAACACAGCTTGTGCCAGAAGCTCTCCCAGATCAAAATTTTATTTTCATAAAATCATAAGCAATAATGAAAAGAGGTTTTCAAGAGAAAAAATGGGTCCAAGAAATTTTATTAGTAAAGTTACATAATCTGTTTGCTTAGTAGAGACTTACATGCTTGTCAAAATGGCTATCAGATGTCAAATTTTTGCCAGGTCCTGGTTTCAATTCCATTCTTATGCCAGCAGTAGTAGATCGCAGAATATCAGTTGAGTAAGGAGGATTACTACTTCCTGCAAGTTATAAAAAGTATCATTTCTCTAAACAAGGACAAAACTTTAGCCAAAAACCAGCTGTTAATGACATATGTTTTAAGGACACAGTCTATTCCACGGATTATTATGCGCTTATATTAAGACAGACAAGAACAAATGAAGGATTCATCTTCACAAAGTTGATCTTATAGTGCTAGCGGTTGGATCATTTTGTAGGGTGATAAAGCTTCTCTTGATTTATTACTTTTTCCACCATGCTAATCCCAGAACAAAAATCGCACTTTCAAATGATGTTGTTGCAAAGAAATAGCTATCACCTTCTGAGAAAAATTATCAATTGGATGGAAGGGATTTAAGCACACTGCCGCTTCTGGCTAATTCAGGGGCTAAAGGGTTACCATAACTACCATGATGAACAAATTGAGAATGATGTCTCATGATGGTCACTTGACTAGGTTGTCATTTCAAATCACTAAATTTTCACCCTAATAAGTACTGAATATTTGTCGAATATCCTTCAATAAAATACTGCCTTTGGATGTGTGATCAGTATATGACCACAAAAATGATAACCAACATACCCTTGATTTAAATGGACGTTTAACCTGTCATGATACAGTACATCAATCACAAACTTACTGAGCAATACAGTTTCTCAATTAATAAGAAACAGGTGAGTTGATAACTTTCAAACTTCTTAAAACTCTGTGGTCTAAGCACTGGACTTGAAAGTTCATATTGAACTTATAATTATCAACAGGCAAAGAAGACAATCATGAACATCTGCAGAGAACAAAAGTCAATTTCTAACCTTGGGGATTCTCCATCTCTTTAAGCACTGCATGACTACTACTTGGTCCAGGAACTGGCTGTAATAAGAAAATACAAGGCTTCAACTTCTGATAAGTTTGTTCATCCTCAAATTCAAACTAAACATAGATTGCTTCATGCAGCAATTGAACTTTAAGACACATACATTCAACATTAAGAGAATAAAATGAAAGTGTAAGAAAATGGAAGTCGTGAGTTACTAACAGATAATCGAGGCTGAGTTCTTCCCTTCTGGGACTGCTGGTACTTGATGATGGTCCAATCAAAAATGTAATCAAATTCACATCCTGAGAAGAATCGTTACCGAGATTTCCATTAAAATATTAATTTTATTGACTATATGACCATATTTAAAAAATATGGTATGGTTACCATCATTAAAAACCTTAAATAATAAAATAAATTTTTGTAACTATGAGGTTTATATATCATTGTGATTTTAAATATGTATTATAATTCTTGTTTAAACAAAAGAACTTACAGAAAAGTGAAATTAAATTGTTTAAATCATATTTTAATTCTAAATGTGAATTTGAATTTTGTAAATATGTAAATAATTTGTAATATCTAACATCAAATAATAAATCTTTACCTCAAATCTTAAAAGTTTTGAGTATCTTCTTAAACAAAATCTATACACTAATTCACAATTTAATCCACCCCCTTATACTCTTAAAATATTTAGCCTTTCCTTTGCTCAAGTTTTTACTCGGTCTCCCTGGTTAACACCGTCAATTTTCCTCTTTTTATTTCTCTGCCAGATAAGTAAGGGATTGAAGCACATTTACTCCAAGCTCGTTTCATCATTATTCTTAAATTTTTCTGCCATCCTTATACCCTCTTCTAACAGTCCCATACATGCTTGGTTCACTCCTCGCCTGCTTACCAACACTGCCCTCCGTCTTTCATTGGACTCGAATCTATGTATCTAATAACTCCAACTTCCTCTCTCGTTAATAGGTCTTTCTTTCAATTCTTTGTTTAACGGGGTCAATATATCTCTTCCTTGAACTTCATGGCTAATCAAGCCAATCCATCAACTTTGATAGAACAGAGAAGGCATTGAACTAACACGAGGTAATTCATCTAAACTAAATAATGAAATTGTTGAGATTATTGAAAGTTATGTCAAAATACCAAGGAATTAATTTCAGTAGAAAAAAAAATTCTTCACCCTAATATGCTATTGATAGCTCAAATTCATCAATACCTTCACGTGCAAGCAAGTCCCGGAACAGACGCTTCAAAAATCCATAATCAGGTCGCTGATCAAATGTAAGTGAATGGCAATAATGAAGGTAAGAAGCAAACTCCACTGGATGACTTTTGCACAGAACCTACAAAGGAATTATGTGACAAAATTGTAACTTAGCTTTAGAATAATACTTTGAGAACCAGAATCAAACCTTAACTAACTTGGCTTTTCATTAATACTTGCAGTACTAGAATCAAACCTCGATTAACTTAGCTTTTAATTAATACTTGAAGGAACTAGAATCAAACCTCAATTGGAGTTGATAATTTCTTCTCACAAATTTTGTCATACTTCTGTTTCTTGGTGGCAGCTTTTAAGCCCTGCCAGGGAAGGCTAAACAGAGAAATTTAGTCAGCTCAAGACACAAAACCCGTACGCCACAAAACCTAACAACATTTCATTCTGATAACTTGACAATCGCATTGGTTTTACAAATCTGGCAAAAACAATTCAGACCAAAAATGAACTTTAGGTAAGACATACCTTCCCCTAAGAAAATATAACAGTAAAAAACCAAGTGACTCCAGATCATCACGACGGCTTTGCTCTACAAAAAACGGAAGGAATGAAGTCATATGGAAGCTCATGGGAAAAAAAAAAACATGATTATGTGAATAAACATAAATTCTTAACTTGATTTTCAGTAATAGTATAATTTAGCTTACCAATTCCCAGATGAGTATTGCAACTGGCGTAACGTGCAGTTCCAGTTAAGTTCTTGTTCTCCCTGATAAGAATACAGAAGAAGAATGGGTTACACCAAATCCCACTTCATCACCTTCCCTCTTTTTATCTTCATCAATTTTGAGTAAAACAAATTCGATTTTTCTGCTGTAAGCCACAGCTGAATATACATGAAGATGATGGATAGGAACTTAAAAACAAACAAATAATTACCTATACGGAATATGTCGATTTGTAGTGGCATCTCGATATCGTTTTGCAAGCCCAAAATCAATTATGTAAACCTAAAATATAGAATCCAATATGCCCAACAGTATAACCTGATTCAAAGTCTATTGCCATACCAAAATGATGCCACAAATCATCATTACCTGATTTGCTTTCCGACCAAGACCCATAAGAAAGTTATCAGGCTTTACGTCTCTATGCAGAAATCCTTTGGAGTGAACATACTCTATTCTCGTAATCTGAAAAATAAATAAATAATTCACAACATATCACTCATAAGCTATCGTAGGGGCAATAATTAGGACCAATTTTGATGATCACTGATACTGTCCACATTTGAACTGAAGATTGCGAAAACACGACCTAGCCAAACATACCATCTGATCAGCCAACATTAACACCGTCTTCAAAGAGAACTTCCTCCCGCAGTATACGAATAAGTCCTCAAGACTCGGACCTAGCAAATCCATAACCAGAACATTCTCTTCCCCATCTAGACCAGACCACTTTATGCTCGAAATTCCACCTGCCGAAAAATTGCACAACAAAAACTTAGATACCAACTCATTTCTTCAATAACTGTAACCACAAAAATAGCAATTCAGACACATACTTCCTCCTTGAAGAATATTGTACAACTTAGCCTCGTAAAGCAATTGCGGATGCTTCGTCTTAGTGTTCTCCTGCAAATCACACACACACACACACACACACACAAAATTAAACATAAACATCAAAAACCGACTCCTAAGCAATAAGAAAACTTACGATCTTAACCGCTACGATCTCGAACGTATCCATATGCGTAGCTGCCAAAAATAATCAGACACAAAAAAAGAACCCCAATCATGAAAACCAATCAGCTACCAGGCATAACAATATATATATATACAGTGAGAGAGAGAGAGAGTAAAAACTGTTAATTGGAGAAATGACCAACCAAGAAAGATTTCGCCGAAGGATCCGCTGCCGATCTTGCGGCCGAGCTTGAACTTGCCGCCAACGACTCGTTCCATGTATGTAGGGTTTTGAGCAATTGAATAGTAATGATTACAGTAATAGTATATGCAAGATGATTTGGTTGGGACCGTTTGGTTTGGGTGTTGACGAGAGAAGACTTAGCAAGGGAATTATGGGAATCTCTGAGAAACGGAAGCCACACACACAAGGAAAGCTTAGCTCGCCCAACAAACGACAGATAAGAGAGAGAGATAGAGAGAACAGGTTACAATGGATTTGGTAGGCTGCTGCTATATAAGGGGCATTTTGGGGGTTTTGCTTTAGCCTTGACCTGTTGACTAATGCATTTTAGTAATATTTAAAATTTTTAAATCTTATAATTATTAGTTACTTTGTTGAATTTACGTATTCCATGACTTTATTATTTTTTGTTTGGCACATCAAATAATAAAGGGTGCGAAATTTACGACTTTAGCCTTGAAATTGGGGCTATGGGTTCTGGGAGGGAACAGCGTTTGATTTGTTTGCTTGCCCGTCGTCAAGCACGAGCGGAGTGTCCTATCAAACGTACAAAATAATAATTAGCAATACCGTTTGCGATTATTGGATTGGACATACACACACTGCACTAAGGCTGCCTCTAAAACTATTAAACAAAACACTATAATTAAATATTAAAAATTTCTAAACTTATCCATCTTTCTTATTATTTTTATTAAGATAATAAAAATGACGTAATATATTTTAAATTACGTCACATATTAAAAATTATCTAATGATATGAATTAGTTAATTAAATGTGGGAATTTTTATTAAAAGATGTTAAAATTGGTTCAGTTTTTACTTTTACCTAAAAATATGTCAAATCATTTTTTAATTATAGTTTAATAATTTTATGTTAGAGATTAATTATGTTGTAACATTTTTTTAAGGTCAACCGCTTTTGTTATTGGCATTTGGGATTGTGTCAGAACTCTGAAATAAAACAAGTGTAATTTCAGTGAATCGGAGAAACATGGAACTTGAAATCAAATTCGATAAACAACAGAACTTATGATCAAATCTCATTAGGAAAAAATGAAGTTGCGAAATTTATTCATATGAGAAGGCAAAAAATTAGTGATGCTTTGTTTTTTTTTTTCACTCAGAACTGTGGCTTGAAACATTCAGGAGGCATCTGTCCCTTGAATCTTTTACCCTACGTTTGCTTACTGTCTCCATGAGTGGGGACTGAAGACGGGGACAGAAAAATTCTGTTCCCGACCTATTTGCTTGCTGTCTTCACCAATTTTTGTTCCGACTCCGGAGACGGAGACATAAAATTTTTGTTCCTCTCAAAACCAGAGGACAAGAAAACG
>JANQBM010000008.1:3614433-3626093 GCA_025594535.1 Erythroxylum domingense
AGTGACGGAGGTATTTGTGACGGGAGGTGACGACTTCAAATATTGGACACTATTAATAACAGTGACAAATATTACTGTTTTTAGTGACAATTTTTACTTTCACTATAAATACAATTTCTTGTAGTGTATATAGAAGCAGAAACAAAATATCACTTAGTAGTTTTTTTGGATCAATCACTACAACAGACATGTGTATTAGCTACAATTTTTTTGGCGACGACATAGAAATCATCGTTAGAAGTGTCTCTTTGGCGACGCATAAAAATATTGTCTCTAAAAGTTAAAAAATCTACAACCGTTAAGCAAAATGTAAAGGGGAAACAATGTTACGATGCTTTACAATTTTGTCGCAATAAGAACACGTTTTAATGACATTAAAGTACTTATGTCGTAAAAAAGAAACAAATATCGACAACTAAAAATTATCGTCAACGTATGTGCGACAAATCAATGTGATTAGTGTTGATTTATCAAAACATTGGCAATTGCTTGGAAAAATAGCGACAAAAAGCTAAATTGCATTGCAACTTGCATTCCTTTTGCCGACATTTTTCGTGAATCATTGTAGAAAGTCGAGCTAAGATAATACAGAACGATGATAAATGTTTGAATGTCGCGGAATGTTCACTATTGACAACAATTATTGGACTTCATCAGTAAAGTTTGGCGACTATTTTCTTTAGTATCACGGATTGGTAGACATATTGCAACCCTTATCCTTAGTTCATCACTAATGGGGTAGGATATAGCGACGGTCTATTATTTGTTGCTAAAAGTAGTTCTTAGATTTTTTCCAAAAATATTTATGTGAATATTGGTGAAATTTGATATGTTATAATATTGTTAAAATTAATAATATTTGGAAGATAGTTTGTTAATAATAAGTAATAATCGTAGTTAAGGTTAATTATAATTGACATTTTTATAATATATCCAAGTTAAGATATGTTTTGTCGTAAAGTTATGTTCAATGTTTAAAATATATTGTTGAAAAACACATGGTAGGTTATTTAAAATATGAAAAGTAAATATATTTTGGAAATGGTAAATTTTAACAATACTAAAAATATCATAATTTTAAGTTAAAAAAGTAGTATTAATCATTAATATTTAGCAATAGTAAAAGCAGAATTGGGTGAAGTTCCGTTGCAGTTGTCTAGTGATGATATTATTTGTCAGCTATCACATTTGGGTAACATTACACCTGGGAAATACCCAAGTAATAGAAAGCGAAAGAGAAATAATGTCGAACTCAATTGGACTACAAAAAACATACTTTTCAATTTGACATATTGGAAGGAATTACTATTGTGGCAAAATCTTAATGTGATGTATATTAAGAAAAATATTTGTGAGAATATTTTAGAAACTGTGATAGGAATTGATGGGAAATCGAAAGACATGATTAAGGCTAGACTTGACTTGGAAGACATGAATATTAGAAAAGACTTACATTTGAAAAGAAGAGATGATGAGTCATACATTATTCCCCCTACTTATTACAATATGTCAAAAAGGGAGAAATAATCTTTTTGTCAATTTCTCTAATCAATCAACTTTCCTGATGGATATGCATCAAATATAGGTTGTTGTGTGAATGTTAAATAGGGAAAAATATCAGAGTTGAAAAGCCATGATTGTCATTTACTTTTGCAACGATTACTTCATGTTAGAATACATGGGCGTTTGTTGATCGCAAGGCTACATGTGCTAAGTTCTACTACTTATAACCTTAGTAAATTCTGCAAGCATACGGGTTGTTTGCGTAGTACTTAAAACGTCGATCCGCGAGCTGCCCCACTTGGACTTCTAAATTGTGTATGGATGAAGCACGATTCTTTGTTACTTGCTCTCGAGCCTCCTATGTTCCTCCTATCTTGTCCAAAATTTTTACAAGCTTTGAATCCATCAAGCTTGTTTTATCCTGCTTAAAGCTTGATTGCCTTTGACGCCTGAACTATGCTCTATTATTGTTGTTCGACTAAGAAAAGTTGGGGTGATTCTTCCACTAGGGATTATAAGTGTTGGAGTAGGGATTGTTTCCCCCTCATCTGAATTGCACCCCTATATAATTCACTTGCTCCTAGTTATCTTCTCTCATCAAGTAGCAGTCCACAGTATCATGATCTACTTGACCACATAACTCACACTTCAATTGCATGGCGTTAAGCGGAGTAGAAGATGACGCCTTTATACCATTGAGTTGTCGCGTCAAATTGTCGATCTTTGATTACATCTTCGTCATTTGATCGACTGAAATGATTCCTTTTCGCTCTCTAAAAATGGTAGGTTGCCTATCTCGCTCACTCCCCTATAAGCAACTATTGCTCGCCATCTCCTCAATTAACTCCTTTACTTCAAAGATCCTCCCAACGCTGCATCAATGGTGCCTCTAGTAGGTGGGTTAACTCCATTATAAAACGTCTGCAGAAGGAATTCCTTCGATAGGTTGTGGTGTGGGCACTTCCTCTGCAGGTCCTTGTATCACTCCTACGCTTCATAAATTAACTCCCCGTCACCTTGATGGAAATTAGTAATTTCCTTTATGATCTTTGTAGTCTTCTTCAATGGGAACTATTTATCTAGAAAAGCACGCACGAGCTGCTCCCACATCGTAATGTTAGCGGGGCTCAGTGAATGATACCAAGCCTTCGCTCTATCCCTAAATGTGAAAGGGAACAATCTAATCCTAACATCATCTTTTGACATCTGGTGATACCAGAAAGTATCACAGATCTCGAGAAAATTTAAGATATGCATGTTTGGATCCTCATTCGTCAGTCCATAAAATTGGACATTTTGTTGAAGTATGTTTAAGAGGGTTGGCTTGATTTTGAATGAGGTCGCCTGAACTGGTGGCCTAGTGACTCCTTAGTTAGATGGGTTGAACCCCAGCTTCATAAAGTCCATGAGGATTCATTGCTACTGTCCTTGAGTTGCTCCTTGGTCCATGTTTCTCTGAAATTCCTCGGCCATTTGTAAATTTCCTAACTCTTGTTCTTCTTCTTCTCACCGAGCTTTTCTAAGGGTGTGTTCTAATCGTGTTATGTCTAAATCTATTGCCTCCGTTGCACGACTCGAACCTCTCGTGACTCTTGTGTTCATGCAAGAGCACGATTCCTAAAATAAACGATCGAACTAAAACCAAAAATTATGACTAACCTAACGCCTTAAACTATAGAACTAAATTGCCTTCCCCGGTAACAGCGCAAAAAACTTGATCGCAAGGTTACACGCGCTAAGTTATACTATTTATAACCTTGGTAAATTTTGCAAGCACACAGGTCATTCGTGTAGTACCTAAGGTGTCGATCCCATGAGCAAGCCTAATCTAGTCCTAAAATCTATGATCATAGTAAAATTGCAATAATCCAAATTAAGTAAACTAATGCAGAAAATAAATCAATCAACAATTAATTTAAGAATTGAGTTGCAGAAATCTAATTAAGGAACAAATCACACAAACCAATTCAAACCCTACCTAGAAATTACAGAGTGAGAGAAAGGAGATTTTGATTCGAAATTAACAAAAACTAATTAATTGTGAAATTATCGATTTAATGGGTCTAAACGATCCTACAGTAAATAAGTCTCTCTCGAGTTATAATTCTTAATCCTAATTGATAATCCCTAATTTAAATTATGAAAATTGCAACCTCTCGATTTGCGATTAGCCTAAACCCTAAATTAGTTCTAAATTGTCTACTAACATACTGGGAACCTATGTTCGATCTCTTGTTACACGATTCTACCGGTTTGTTTTAATCCTTTACCTATTAACTAACCTAACTCTCGTTAGCCTAAATTGATTATTTTCATTTAGCTCACCCTCTCAGTTTATTGCCAAGTTATTAAGAACAGGAATTAAATCACAAATAAATCAATAAAAAACCCAATCAATCACAATTTCATTAATCTAAAAAATCAAAATTCAAAGGTGAGTATAAACGCAACTCTACATTCAACACAATGTATTCTCAACACCTATTTCAATTCTATACATAAATAAAACTGAAATAATGGAAAATACATCGGGAGCAGAGTCGAGGAGGCAGCAACAGCGGGAAATCTCTTGTTCCGAAAAGTACGTCGTGTCAAGCTCTTTTTTGTGTCTCTCTTCCTTTATCTCCTCCCTCAATCGCTCGATTTTTCTCTAGGTTTTTTCAGAATTGGGAAGCATGAGTGCTTTCTTTTTCAGACTCTCCACAGCTGCTACCCCTGACCTGTAATGTTCTATTAATACTTTTGAGGCTCTAGATCAAAGTCAGGGCTGAAACGGTCCACAAAATCTTGCAAAACTTGAGTTTTTTTGTCAACCCGACGTGGGTCACGATCGTGGCCCTGCCTGTCATAATTGTGGCCAGCTCTTTAACCTTTCTTTCAAGATCGTATCCCAATGTGCACGATCGTGACTTGGATGTAAGCTCTCTGCCACGACCGTGCCTTTATGTGCACGATCGTGGCCTGATTGCTCTGGCTCGTCCTTGTCTGTCACAATCGTGACTTATGCTTTTGGTCTGAAATGCCTCAAATCTTCACCGTTCTTCACCATTTACCCTGAAATACTAACAAACACATCAATGTACCTCAAAAAATATAACAATTAAGTTCAAAGACTCATACTAACCCATAAAAATGCTAAAACACACAAACTAACATAATTAAACTCTAAATGCATACTCAACACTCAAATTTACACTAAAGACATTACAAATTCAACCCTAAAATATCAAGCAAATGACAACTATCATTTGCCAAAGGATTTGTCCACAACTTTGGGTCAATTGGGAGGGATTTTTAAGCAATTATATTGCAAGACACTTAAAGTTGAAGAGCTTGACAAAAAGAAAAAAGATATAACTTTTATTCTATGTAAGCTTGAACTAGTATTTCCCCTTTTTTAATGTTATGGTTCATTTGACAACTCACTTACCATATAAAGCAAAACTTTGTGGACCGATTCAATTTTAATGGATGTTCCCGATTGAAAGGGAATTCATATTAACTTTTACTTTTCTCAAAGTTATTTGTTAGTAACAATTCCTAATATTTTATATTTTGTTTAGATTTTTATGCTCTCTTAAGTGTCATGTATGTAATAGAGCTTGACTTGAAGGGTATATTGCAGAGGCTTATATAACAAATGAATGCTTGACATTTTGTTCAATGTATTTAATTGATGTGGAGACAAGATTTAATAGACCAAAACGTAACTTTAATTTTGATGAAGATGGTGGGTTGTCAATTTGCAACCAAAAAGTTAGGCCACATGATGTGAGTAAATATATGGAGTTAAATAAAGGCGAATTTCAAAAATGCTCGTTGGTATATTTTTAAAAATTGCTAGAAAGTCGATACATATATAGAGTATGTATATTCCTTTTCGTTCAAGCAATTATATTAGAATTGTGTTCATTGAATCTCATTTCCTTACTATCATTTACTTTTTTTAATAGAGAGTACAAAGAGTCCATTCGCATCAAATGGATTATTAATGTTGAAGAAAGATATAAGTTGAAGTTTGTATCATGGTTTAGAAATTAAGTTACATATTGATTACACATTATGAACAAATGACAATTTATATGTCAGAATAACTTCTAATTTCATTTTGTCATACAGATGATACGCTTTCATAATCGTAACGTGCAAGCAGCGACAACAACATTATATAATTTGACATGTGAGCCTCATATTTGTGGGAAAAATATATAGGTTACATTATTAATTGGGTGAGATTTCATATACAAGATCGAGATAGTCGACTTAGAAGCCAAAATTGTGGAGTTGTTGTTGAGGGATGTCATGACGATGAATTTATTGACTTATACGGTGTCGTCTATGAAATAATAGAGTTGCGCTACATCAAGAATAAGAATGTTCTTCTATTTAAGTGCAAATAGTTTAATCTTACTAACATGAAAGTGAATGGGAATATTACTAGTATCAATGTTAGTAAGACATGGTATGATAATGATTCTTTTATCCTTACAAGTCAAATGAATCCAGTTTTCTACCTTAACGATAATGTATTGGGTAGCAATTAGAAGTTTCAACATCGAAATGTCTTTGATTTTTGTGAAAGAGATAATGGTCAATTCAATGAGGATGAAAATAAAGTTTATCAAGAGATTGAATTAGAGTTCAATAATGAAGTCATTTGAATAGAAGATGCAAATATATCACAATTCCATAGGAGAGATGTTGATCCGAATATAGTACAACTGGATGAAGTCCAAGCCAATTTCTTCAATCAAACAGATGAAGACTATAATAAAGATGAATTAAATGACAATGATGATACTTTGGCCGAATATATTAGTGATGAAGAATCCAATCATAATGTAATTAATGATAATGATTTTCAAAATCTTGATCGTGATAATTGAATGTAAATAAATTGTTTATATTGTTTGAAATATTATGTTCATATTTGAGTTATGATGTTGATGTTTTACTTATGTTTATTCAGGATGAATCAATGCATATTGTTGATGTTTTACTTATGTTTATGCGGAACGTTGGTGTTTGATTTATGTTTATGCTGAAGGTTTAGTTTTGACTTATATTCATGTGGAATGTTGATGTTTGAGTAAAGATTATGTGTTATGTTGATATTTCATTTATAGATATTCAATATAATAGGACCTGGTAGAAATAAGGCAAAGAGGGTGGTAACTATCAAAGATGTTCCTCCCCTACAACAACCAAATCAATCTGACCCTATCAATGAAGGCAGTCAGCAACAACTTATATCTACCTCAACTAGTGCTGAGGGATCTTCAAGTTTATTATTGTTAACAACCTATATTTACAGTTATGCTCAAATATATATTTACATGTCTAATATGTTTTTTTCTAATCATTATTCTTTTGTTGTCAGGTTTCAATACCAGCATTAAAAAAAGGTAAAGGTATCAATAAAGGATTTGAGTTGCAACACATGAATGTTACAACAAATAGCAAGTTGTCTGTGCATATTTACCGCACATAATGTCGTCCTATTGATAAGATCCAATCAACAAAATTGTCCAGTGAGTTGGGAATCGCTGTCAGGAATGAATTTCTATGCCTTCAACATGTCAGGTAGTTGAAGGAAGACAACTTGCTACATAATGCTTTGGACAAAGTTTCAATAATTTTTAATTCATTTTATTATACACATTACTGTTTTACTCATTTAAAGAGTAAGTTAACTTATACATATTGTTTACAGATAAAGCTCAATATCAATGATATCAAGAACCTTGAAGTTTCAAGTTGTGTCAGCTCACTGTTGAAACAAAGCGCAAAGGATTATTGTTATCGATTTTATAAATACTACAAGTCTTTTCCTTCATATAAGGAGGCAATGAGACATATTTCAGAATGGGTGACTCCATAAAATTGGAGTGAAATGTGTGATTATTGGGCCTTTGCGAAGGTTCAGGTTTGTTTTCTTTCTCTTCATATTTCCTTTGATTAATTTGGTTTTTGCATTTAATGACTATTTCTTCTCTACGTTTAAGAAAAGTGTGAGAAAACTAAGACTAATAGACCAAAAAGGAAAACTCCTCACAACATCGGCTCCAAATTATTTGTTGTAGTTCGACAAGAATTTGTAAGTATAATGCTTAGAAGTTATTATTCTATTAGTTAATACAATATAATCTATTGTGTTCCATTTTTTTTAATTCATATAAGAGAGCCAGACTCAACATGGACAAGAGTGTGATATGATCGCAATCTACAAGGAAGGTGAAGGTTGAACGTCTGAAGAGGCGCAAAATAATTATGTAAGTATAAAAAATTTTAATTTTAGGGTTCATTTATTTATGTAATACTAAGTCATAATATCTGAATTACATATCAATTTTGTGTTTTAAATTGTAGGACAAGATATAAGAGTTATTGTAGAGATCATTGTTTGACAGGAATGAGTCCAACATAGATGACATTTGTAACAATGTCCTTGGTACAAGATTAGGGTATATCAAAGGTCTTAGACATAACCCTAAGCTATTTGGTTCATCATCGTCAAGACCAGCGTATGTAACGATGCTTCAAGAGCATAATCGATAGCTTAAGGCTCAGTTACAATGTAATGAAAAAAAGTTAGATCGTACTCAGGAAAATTACAAAGTAATAAGCAAAAATTATACCGTACTGAAAGAGAGTTGACCAAGCTAAAAAAGATGGCCAAACAAATACTTGAGTCACAGTATGTTAATAGTAGTAACAATAAGGAGTCTTAGTTTGTCGATAAATTTTTTTCTTAAGTTTTGTAATTAACATTTAATTATATGTTTTTGTATAAAATACATTTCATTTTTAATTATGAAATATTTTTATTTTATTTTATTATTATTTTAACAATATGTCACCAACAATAATTACAAAATGTGACTAAATTATAATTTAAACCATGTTAAAAACAATAACATGAACTAAATATTGTTAATAATTACAATTAAATATCAAATTGATAATAGGGAAGTTAAATTAAAAATAAATATTTCTCACTAAAAGTTTTTAGTTACAAATATAAAATTATCAACAAATCTTTTTACATACGCTTCCCATAATGTTTCTAATAATATTTAGCTACGCTTTAATTTTCGTAGCTAAACATATTCTGCATTGAAAATAAATTGTCGGTAAACATTATTATTTATGCTTAAGTTAACGAAGCTATAAACCTTTACCTACCAAAATTAAACGTAGCAATTAAGTGATCTACGATTATGTCTCCTCTCATCACCTATTCTTATTAGCGATGATGACGATTACTTTAAAACGTCGTAAATAATTTTTTAATAACTGTGTCCATTTGTTGGATGATTTTTTTTTGTCGCTAAATACGTTTTGTGACAATTTTGTTACTTTCAACGACATTATATTTCATCGCCAATACCTTTTTTTTGGTGTAGTGAATATTGATAACCAGTATAACACTAATTTTATTATGGATTGACATTGTACATTGGAGTTCTTTTACCATTATTTACATAATTGGATTGAACTCCTTGATAGCTTTTGTATTAATTAAAAGATAATTCTTTATTAACTATAGCAAAATCACAAAGTTATAAGAAGCTCCAGTTACAAGAGAGAATCAACAAAAAGGAGAACAGTAAGTTACAAGCAGCCCATTCTAAATGTTCCATCTAATTTTCATATTAGTAGTAAGTTGATTGTGTGCTGATTTAGTTATCATAATCTCCCTTGTTCAGTTGAGGATGGCTTCAACTAAGTAGTACTTTTCAGTGTCTACCCTTTATAAAGTCTAGAATTCTTCTCTTTCCAAATTGTATAAATTTGCTTCAGTTGTTTGGTTTTAGCTAAGATCCAGTTCAACACCTCACTCCACTCATAATTAATTCGAGCATTACTCCCCTAGCCTATACATTAGTCGACTCTAGATTATTTTAGAATACCTACATTGAAAAAATAGATGCTCCTTATTTTCCATATTCACCTTACGAAGCATACATATTGATATTGGGTCAAAGTCTCCAAACCACATGTTCTTTGTTCTAATATATTTTTAGTAACAAGCTACGTAATTACAAAACGTTGGGGTTTAAAGGGTAATTCCAGAGTATTTCATCCCAAGCAACCTCTCTCAAACTAACTCTGAAAATAGAATAGCAAGATTTGTTTGTAAATACCCAATTGGAATTGGGATTCCATAAAATGCGGTCTTCACTTTGTGATTGCTAAATTTGGAGTAAGAAGGTAGCCAGTAAAAAAGAAGCTCTGAAATTTAAATACCATTCTTGATTTTGTATTAGAAAAGAAGCTCTAGAGTTTTGATTAAATCTGCCAATGGGACCGGGGACTATATTCTATTCAGTTATCAAACCAGAGCTAGATGTTGTTGTTATCCCCCAGTTGATGCTTTATCCAAGGATATAGTGTTTGAAATTACTAGAGAGATCCCTGTTAGCTTGCTAGCTTTACCTCTTGCTTATGTACCTTTCAAACCTTTTTTTGCAGTGGTAAAAGGAAGTCAATTAGTTTAACGTGATTAGATTAAGGATTCATTATTTGTAAATATGCTGATCTTTTAATCAATTGTATCTTCATTTTTAGTTTTATGTATACTTAATTATATGTCGTACTTGAATATTGTTAGTGGCATAGCATAACAAATTTTTATCTCATATTTAGAATATTCTGTTTTATAAATTTCGGTAGTATTTGAAATTATTTTTATCCTTGTTTAGTTTTAAAAAATCATAAAGAATAATTTCTTTGCACATATTTTTTATAAATTATACCTAATTGTATTATATTGTGTTTAAAACATGCAAAATTTTCAATTATTGAATTTTTTGAAAAAGCAGTAATTAGCACAAAATTTAAAATTTTCACTATCTAAAATATATGTGTTTGGATAGTATATATATTTAAGAATAGCAAATAAGTTGGATCAAAATAAACAAAAAAATGTTTGAGTTAATTTAATTTTGAACCGAACTCGAATTCAAAATAATTGATTCTAATTAAGTTAAATTGATAACTTGGATTCAACTCGTTGATAACCCTACATCTATTTATAAAAAATAGTGATTAATATTAAAAAATAAAACTTAAATTTATGCATGCATTAATTACATACGAATTCAAAAAGAAGCCTTTTGTGGAGTTGAAGACTCGGCCCGTATAACAAGAAACAAAGCTAAAAGAAGCCGAGACGGCGTAGCGTCAGAATATAAGCCCATTGCACTTGTAAAAGAAGAGGGGAAAAGGAAAACATTACCATAGTAATGACAGAACAAAAATAGTAAAGTAACCAATGATTGAAGAGGTTAGGACGTTACGTATGACATTGGTGTTAGAACTCAAGTAGGAGCATGTGAAAAACAACACTCTTGATGGCTCCATTGTTGCTCATGAGATCCCCATTTATTCATGTACTCAAACTTTGAAGGTTTTTAGGTATGTCTTCTTGACTTTTACCATTCAAAGCCATCAGAATGAAAGATGAGAATCATGTTTCTGGTGTGAAACAAGCATATGTCCTGTGCCAACAAATAGACCCGTATTTCACATCAATCATGTAAATAATCTTACATATATTCTTGCCCATATTAGTATTTATATTGATTTGACGCTAAGAGAATATATATTCTGTTAAATAAAGACAACAATCTGCACATTATACAATAATAATTCTATCAGCTAAATTTTCTATGAGAAATTACTAAAATTAGTGAACAAAAATAGTAAAAAATATTTCTTTTGGCGATATTCATATTTTAGTAAGCTTTCGTTTAGTGCCAGGATATTCAAAACGACATATATTCATTTCCAGAATTAATTTTCACGCCCATCTTCCAATTAATTCTGAGATATTCAATACGAAAAGCCAGGTACGTACAAAACGACTACTGTTTTCTTCAAAGATATCCTTCCAAATGTGTAGATTTTTTCAACTAATCTGAAGAGAACCGCGGACCAATCATTATCATCAAGAGACAAATGTTGTCTTGTGTTGTTGGCCAACAGGATAATCTCCTGCCTACGGCATTTCCTCTTATGATTGCGGTTGGATCTGTGGTGCAGTAGAGATAAATACTTATTTATCGCAGTTTTTAAACACAGTCATATATTTAGATTTGCAGTCGGCAATCGCAGATTAGAGAAAATTGCGGTACTACCGTAAAAATAGATAA
>JANQBM010000008.1:3640210-3655189 GCA_025594535.1 Erythroxylum domingense
AACAATCTTTGCATAATACATAATTAATTAATTAATTACATACTAACCCTATTTTATAATTCCATTTTCAATTCCAAATTTCCAATTCTAATTTTCATATAAAAAATTCATACCAAAACAAAACATTTGTAAACCCACGGTATTCTTCAATTCAACCCAACAATTTCAAATTTTCAACTTCAACAATTACATTCTAAAATCAAATTCAAACCAAAACAATTCCATTCCAAAAAGAACTTCAACAAAATAATGTTCCAAATCCAAAACCGACAACAACTTCTTCAACCTCCAAGTCCTTCACCGGTTCACCCACCACCGACAGCCTCCAACATTCATCTAACACAATTACACAAATCCAAATCCAATCCAATACACAACACAAAATTTACCAGTAACACAAAATCAACACAATTATCAGCAATTTTTGGAAATACCAACAAGGCAACAATAGAGAAAAATCAACAGACCCAAAAATATATTTAAATCGTCGGGTGACTCGGGTCTCATTCCTCAGGTTATGGCTTCGGGTTATCGGGTTTGGTGGTGCAACGGTGCGGCGACGACCTGACTCGGTGGTCCGATGGTGCGGCAACGACAATGAGCCAAGGAGGAGAGTGATGACAGCAATCGGAGATGAGGGCGGTGAGGTGACCTCGACGACGATGAGCGACCCAGACGGCGACGAGAGAGAGGTGAGACCGAGTGAGTGAGAGAGATAGGGTGAGAGTTGAGACTGAGAGAGGGGAAGATATTAAGAGAAGCAGATGCAGGCATGCGGTTGGGTCGGGGGGGTAGGATATTAGGTTTAATTTTTTGAAATTGCAAATCGGTCCTCAGAGAAGTTCAATTTACGGAAATTAACCGGTATGTTGGGTACCGACCGGTACCCAACAGAAAACCCCGGTACCGGCCGGTATTTTTTGTCGGTACCGAGGTTGTCTTTATCGTACCGTTTTCAGGCCGGTACCAGCCTGTACGGTACGGTATTAGAAACACTAGTTTTATCGTCATTTAGGACCTTGTTGTGCTTGACTTGCATAGCTTATGTTGGGTACTAGGATAGGAATGGTGGCTTTGAATTCCGATGACATTGTTAAGACTAATCCATTAGTGAGATTTAAGGCTAAAAGGAGAGAAGATATTGATTGATTGTTAATAGGTTCCTAAAACATTGCAAGAAGTTATTGGAATTAGTAGAGATTTTAGATAATTATAAGATCCATATAGTAGGCATTTAGGAGATAAATCGACGGAGGCTAAAGTGAAAAAGATCAATTGGTTCAAACTTTGGTATTCAAGATATTTGAAACAACAAAATGATGTAGGTATATCGATTGTCAAGGAACTCACACATCGTATTGTGGAGGTAAAGAGGACTAGTGATAAGATTTTTTCTTTAAATATTATGGTGAAAGATTTTATTTTCAATGTGGTGTGTGCTTATACACTCTAGGTAGGGTTGGAAGTACATATTAAGTGTTAATTCTAAGAAGATTTAGATAAGGTGATTCAGTAGATTCTCCGTAACGAGAAGGTTATTCTAAGACGAGGCTTTAATGACCATATAGGGGTAACTCTGGACAGGTATTCTTGTGCTCACAGTGGTTTTAGGTACATAGATAAGAATGACAGTGAGACTGCTTTGTTGGACTTTTCGGTGTTTAATTTAGTAGTAGCCAGCTCATTTTTTAGCAAAAAAGAGGAGCATCTGGTGACTTTTAGGAGCAAAATTGCAAAGATTCAGATTGATTACTTCATCATAAAGTGAAACGATTAACAAAAGTTCTTAGAGGTGTCCTAAAGTTAGATGGTGGAATCTAAAAGGGGACACTATGAAACAACTTGAGGATAGAGTAATGTTTGGAGAATAATAGAAACTAGAAGAAGATGCTAACCAGATGTGGGAAGGAGTAGTAATTCTTTTAAGTGATGCAAATAAGGAGATCTTGGGAGTTACTAAGGCTATGTTTGGTTGGAAATAAAATTTTTAATGGAATCGAATATAAATGTATGTAATATTAGAAATTTGTTGCTTGGGAGGGATAGAAGGGTTCATAATGTAATATAGTAAAATATTGTTGGGAAGATGAATAAATTGGAATGTAATGTATGTATAATAATAATGAATAACTATTATATCCTTAATAAAATGAGATGTATTGTCTTGTTGCTTGTTATTAAGGTTGAGGGTCTAATTAGTATTATAAAAAATTATTGAGGGTATATTAGATAGTACATATTTATCATTTTACATTTCATCCTTAACCCCTCAAATTAGAGGTAACTCATTTTTACTGTTTATGATGGAATAAGATGCAATGTGAAACTCTCCCCTTTCATCATATTCTCATTTCATTTCATTATAAAATATCCTTTCAAACGATGGAATAATATTACATTATAATCTATTCCATAACTAACCGTCCTATCAAACGTAACCTAAAGGGCCTAGGAGCAGTAAGAAAGAGTCTTAATAGTGTAATAAAGATGTACAAGAAAAAAAAGAATATTAAGAAGGCTACTTATCAAAATTTATTAGATAACATCACAGATGTTGAGAGGGAAGTTATTGGCGATAGTTACAAGTTGATAATGAAAAAGGAGAAGAAGATAGTATCATAAGTCAAAAGTTGAGCATTCAAGAAATTATATCAACGATTGGAAACTAGAGATGAATAAAAGAATATATTTAAGTTGGCCAGAGCTAGAGAATATAAATCTAAAGACTTGAATCAAGTTTGTTGTATAAAAGATGAAGCAGGACGAGTGCTCATGGTTGAAAATGACATCAAGAGAAGACGACAAAGATATTTCTATAGCCTTTTTAATGAAGGCAGAGATGACAACTTTTTAATGGGTGTTGTTAACACTTCTGAGAAATATTGTAGCTTTACTTATTGTGGGCAGATCACGAGAGAAGAAATTAAAAGAGCTTTGACGAAGACGAAGAATGGAAGGAAAGTAAGAATTGATGAACTATCTATAGAGGTGTGAAAGAGCCTAGGAGATGAAGATCCAACTTGGTTACCTAAGTTTTTTAACGTGATCCTCAAATTTGTCAAAATGCTGGATGAGTAGACACTTAGGATGTTAATCCCCCTCTACAAAAACAAAGAGGAAATCTAAGGTTATAATAACTATAAAGGCATTAAACTACTCAGTCAGATTATGAACTTGTGGGAGAGGGTGATTAAGAGAGTACGAAAGGGTACACATATCTTAGAAAACCAAATTTGTTTCATACCAAGAAGGTTCACAACAGAAGCTATACACCTCTTTAGATGATTAATAGAATACTATAGAGACAAACAGAGGAACCTATCTATAGTTTTCATTAACTTATATAATGTTGTGTACTACTAGACCTCTCCAGATCCTGCATGTCAATAGGATTTATACTAAGTGTTGTTGTCATTGTTGTTGTTGTTGTTGTTGTCGTTGTCGTTGTCTTTGTTATTGTATAAGACTTATGACATGGTACATAGGGAAGTCATATAGAGATATTTACAAGTTAAAGGACTTCTTCTGATGTATATCTTAGTTATTAGGGATATGTATGAAGGTGTTTAGACTACAGTAAGGATGATAAGAGGACATACATAACATTTTCTGTCGATATCGAGTTTCACCAAGGATCCTTGTTGAGCCTCTTTCTGTTTGTAATAGTCATGGATGAGCTAACCAAAAATATCTAAAAGAATGTGCCTTAGTGTATATTGTTTGTTGATGACATTATTTTACTGGATAAAATAAAAAACGTATTAATGTTAAGCTAGAATTTTGAGAGATACGTTAGAGTCGCAGAGATTTAAATTGAGAGGAGTAAGACTGAGTATTTAGAGTGTAACTTTTCGAGCCACAAAGTTGCATCCAATGTGGAGATAAAGATTTGTTCAAAAGTTATACCACAAAAAAGATTGTGTTAAGTACCTTAGATCCATAATCCAAAATAATGGCAAAATAGATGACAATGTAGTTTACCGTATGAAATCACGATGACTTAAATTGAGGGACATATTAAGAGTTTTATGTGACAAAAAGATACTATGCAAGCTAAAAGGTCAATTATACTATTTAGCAATTAGCAAACCATGCTCTATGGGGCAGACTGTTGGCCTATTAAATAAGTGCATAGTTATATGTTAATGATAACGGAGATGAGGATGCTTTATTAGATATGCAACCTTACAAAAAGAGATAAAGTCAAGAATGTAGTGGTAAAAGAAAAGTTTGAGGTGGCTAACATTGATGGTAAATTAAGAAAAACAAAGCTTAGGTAATTCAGATATGTTAAAATAATACATCCTGACAATTTGGTGAGACGATGTGAAAAAATTGTACTTAAGGATTGTAAGAAAAGAAGAGGATGACTTGAGAAGAATTGATGATAGATGATTAGGTATGATATGACCCTACTAGAGTTTACTGAAGATTTGAATCTCAATAGGAAATTTTGGAGTACTAAGAAGGATTTTACATAAAGAGGTCTTTTTTTTCATAGGTCTTTTGAACCCTTTTCTTTGATTCATGTCTTATATTTAGTTTAAATACTTTTATTTGCAGTATTTGCACCTTTAGGTAGTTTATTTATTTATTTTTATTTTTTAATTACTTGTTTTTTGTATTTACTTATTTGTCCTCTTTTTTGTCTTTTTATTTATTTATCTTAATATTGAATTTGTTTATTTGTTTATCTTTAGCTTTTGTTTTTTCAAACTATTTTTAAAAACTTTCTCTTTTTTTATTGTGAATCTATCGAAAATATCTTCTACTAATTAAAAGTAAAACTGTATACTTTTAAACTTATTCAAATCTTGCATTTTAGCGAGCTTTCTACTGAAAGGTTCTTGTTATAGTTATTGTTGTTGATAGTATATATAAATATCAAAGCCAGTGCAACTTACGAGTAATCGGCAACTATGAATCCAACACATTTTTATTCAAATTGATTATTAGGTAGTTAAGCAAAATGTGGATTAACAGCATTTCATCCAATTGGGTTTACATTAACCCTGGCAGGAGGAAATGGGCAGACCAACTAAAATTGGACACCGAAAGAGCTAAATTTGGGAATGAAATGGTTTTGTAGATGGGCCAACAGCCTACAACCTAATGGGTTGGCAAAAGATTTCAGAGCCCTGTTTTGGAAAACCAAGGCAGAGTGGAAACTAGTAGAGCCGGTCAAAAATCTAGTGGTTCTAATCGAAGAATCCAGCCTAAACGTGCAAAGAGTCTTTATCCATGGAAGTGGCAATGTAAGCAGTGAGGATGGTGTCATCAGATAAGGATAAAAAGCCCCACCTTTCATTTCCCTCTTTTCACTTGCAACGGATTTTCTCTAAGCTATCATATCCAACGAGCTTTTAGCTACACCATAGCTCAAAACTCATTGCTGGGGTTTACTTGTTCTCAGTTGAGCACTTTCTGTAACCCATTTTGAGGTATCCTTCTTCTCGTCTCGTTATCAAAGGTTTAATATTTTCCTTTCTTTGTAATGTTTCTTCAATTGTGCTAGCTGCTGATGATTGTGAGTTTGTGTATGTTTTCTGGTTAAGTCATTTCTAAGTTGATGTCTGGCATTATTGGTTGCCAGTTTACACGATATTTAGGTAATTCAAAGTAATAAGCTGTTGTTGTCCTTGACACGAGTGTTGGGTCTTAAAATTGTTTCTTCCCAATTATACACCTGCCTATGTAAAAGCACTGCGATGAACATTGTATTATCTTACGGGCGGAGAAACTACGTTCAATACCATATGCATGTGTGACGAGTTCTTACTTTTAGAATTTTAGCAGGGTATGTGGGTTTTTATATTTATTTTATATAAGCTGCTTCAATGTGATGATAGAAACTATTGAGTGAAATAAAAGAGAGCTCGTAAATGAGAATTAGGCAACATTCTATCTGCTGATAAGTCTACGATTCTTTGCCTTTCTCTTAGTTGCTGAGCTTGTTTGTTAACATTGAACCAGTGTTCTGTTTCAGTAGGTGTACGTATTTGTTAACATTGAACCAGTGTCTGTTTCAGTACATGAATGGCTTTGTTAACATTGAAACCGCTGTTCTGTTTCAGTATATGAACGGATTTGTTAACATTGAATCAATGTCCTGTTTCAGTATATGAACAGATTTGTTAACATTGAATCAATTTTCTGATTCAGTATATGAATGGAATTGTTAACATTGAACCAATGTTCTGTTTCATTATATGAATGGATTTTTTAACATTGAACTGATGTTCTGTTTCAGTAGATGAATGGACTAATTAGAATAGCTGATGCAAAACAGTATATGGATATGTACATTTCCTCAATAAATGGCTGGTGAAATTCATGGTGGTTGAACCTGCTATTTTATAAAAATAGGTGAGCTTGAGCTCAGTTGAGGAGCAAACTGTATCAGATGGTTCTGGCAAATCTTGTACTTGTGGTCATTGTTGTTCCTTTCTCTTAATTGCACAATGGTTGTTTTAAGAACAATTTATTGAGTCCAATGTATTATTCTATGTGCAGGCAAAAGTTGGAATGAATAGCTTATTATAGGTTCAGGGTAAAGATTTGCAACTATAAACATGATTCCTGTGATACCATGCTCTACAAGCAATTTCCTTCTTGTTCCTGGAACTACCATTACAATAGAGAAGAATAACCATCACACAATATGCGGTTTATCAAGGAAAACAGCAAAACAGATATTACCTTCACAAAGACGTGTATTTCCTTTTTCCGCTTCTGTTAAATTGTTCTCTCAATACAGAAGGGATTGTGTGTTACTTCATAAATCTTTAGCGCACATAGTATCTGCCACTGAGACTGATGTAGTAGTAGTCGAAGAGTCAGACTCACCTACAGTAAGTGAGGATTCTGGCATAGCTTCTGAAGTTGCAGAAGATGCAGCTGGAACAAGTCAAAAATTTTCTGCAAAGTTGGACGCCAATCCTGGTCCAGCACAGTCCAGACGCTCTAGACCTAATCGGAAAAGTGAGATGCCACCTATAAAGAATGAGGACCTTGTCCCTGGTGCAACATTTACAGGGAAAGTAAGGTCAATCCAGCCATTTGGTGCATTTATTGATTTTGGGGCTTTCACAGATGGCCTGGTCCATGTTTCCAGGTTGAGTGATAGCTTCATTAAGGATGTTGGAAGTGTTGTATCTGTTGGACAAGAGGTGCAGGTGAGGATAGTTGAAGCAAACATGGAGACAGGGCGTATTTCTCTTAGTATGCGTGAAAGTGATGATACTAGTAGGTTACAGCAACGAAAAGATGCCTCTGCCACTGCCAGCAGTGATAAGCCCAGGCAAGCGAGGAGGAACACATCAAAAGCCAGCCAGAAAAGAGACTTTAAAATCTCAAAGTTTGTTAAAGGACAGGATCTAGAGGGTACAGTCAAAAATATGACCAGAGCTGGCGCTTTTATCTCTCTTCCTGAGGGTGAGGAAGGATTCTTGCCCATATCAGAGGAACCTGATGATGGATTCGGAAATATGTTGGGAGGCTCATCTTTAGAGATAGGCCAGGAAGTCAGTGTCCGGGTGTTACGTATCACTAGGGGACAAATTACTTTGACAATGAAGAAAGAAGAAGAAAATGAGAAGCTGGACATGCAAATTACCCAAGGGGTTATTCATACTGCAACGAACCCCTTTGTGCTGGCCTTCCGTCAGAATAAGGAAATTGCTACTTTTTTGGACCAAAGAGAGGAATTACAGAAAGCAGTGAAGGAACCTGAAAAATCAGAGGTGGCAGTGGAAGTGAAAGGACAAGAAGAGCATACTGAAGCTGGGTCCGATATTCCTGCAGTGGACAGTTTAGCTAGCAGTGATGAGGATGCAGTCAATATTGTTCCAAAAGTGGACGAAGCAGTAGAGGGTGTTGAAACTTCTTTTGAGAATGTGAGTCTAGGAGAAGAGATTACAAATGATGATAAAAGCCCAGAGAGTGAGGAGTCTAGTATGCCACAAAATATAGATGATCCGGTTTTAGCTGCAGAGAAAGAAGAGGGAATTTCTCCAATTTTGAATCCTGAAGTGACAGTATTGAGTGCTGATGAGGAGGTTTCTTTACCCAAGGATCTGGAAAGTGAAGGAAAACCTGACTTTTCTGGAGAAATAGCTAGTCAAGACTTTTCTTCAGAAAGTCCTGGTCCTAAAGAAGATCCAAAGATTCAAGATGAAGATGTAGAAAAGGGTGAAGTCCTTGCTCCTACTGAGGAAACTGAAATTTTTTCTGCTGAGGCAGTTAAAGATGGAGGTGTTGGAGCTGTCCCTGCTGACAATGGCATTATTACTAGCTCAGGTTTGCTGCCAAATATTCCTAATTGTGTTTTGGAAGCTGAAGTAATCACTTGAATTATTGACAGTTTCAATAAAAACATGAGCAGTCCATTTACTAGTAGTGCTTGAAATATGAAGCTAAAAGATAGCACTTTGCTGCTAGGAATATGTTTAAGTTGTAAGCCAATTTCTGTTAGTTCTCCCACTAATCTTCGGTTATCTAGTGCAGACAAATCTTGGGTAAAAGTTGAAGTATGTTAAGGTGTACTTAACCTCTTTTTGGCTTTGCTTTAGCTACCTTCATTCTCCTTAGTATAAATTTTATTAATTCTTTTAGATAACCTTATGATAGATAAACACCTATTATCAATGCACAAGGAAAATGGAGAAAGACAATACGTTTTGTTGAGTGAACTTATTTTCTGTCAATGATCTGAAGTCTATTGACACATTCCTCTTCGTTTTTTTTATTTCCTTATCATTTATTTAGTCTTTAATCTTTTACACTGCTATCTGCCACTCTTGAAAGGGAAGGGGGTATCTCATTGAATTTCCTAATTACATTGAAAGTGGATGTCGATTATTTAGAGTTTGGAATCTACAATACTGGAGTATCTAACTGTCCATGCCTTGTAGTCGTGTCTTTAGAGGCATTCTCACCGTAATTTACTCCATATTACAGTGGTCTGAGTCTATGATGTAGATACAGTATTGATGGCACATTTTTTTTTATCTAAAGGTAACATGAAAGACATTTTAATGTTTTCTCAAGTTCTAATTCTGCATATGTAGATATTGTATTGTTGTCCTTATGGAGACATGATTGATGTTTAAATCCTCTCTTCAGAGAGTCAGGCCGTTGAAGGAGTGGAAAACCAAGTCGAAAAAGCCAAAGATGAAGAACAGATACCTTCTGAGACTGAAGTTTTGTCTACCTCAGAAGTTGAAGATAAAAAGGTTGAACCTGCAGTTGAGAAAACTGACATTGATGGTAATTTGAGCGGGCAGAGTGCAAGATCTTCTCCTGAGGAAAGCAGAACTAAAGGTTGCTATACTTTCTAGATTTCCTGTTCATTTAGTTTGTTTAATTGTATTTCCACCTTGAGCTAAATCTGATCTCCAAATGACAACTTGAGAAACTGAAACATGCAGACACAGAGATTACTAGCAGTAACCTTAAAAACGAGTGAGTGATAAATAATGCTCATTCTTAGTTATGAAGTAGGAGGAAAAGTATTTTATTAAGTGGTTTTCTGTTGCCTGTACGTCTGTTGGTCTCTATTGCTTGTGCAGAGCAGTTGAGAGGTACTCATTTGGTAAATAGTCAGCACAATGAAAGAGCAGTTTATTGTGTTTACAAGTTCTAATTCTGTGTAAATGTATACATTCATGCATATGTAAACTCTATAATATTGCCCTTCTGGAGACATGAACAAAGTTTAAATCCTCTCTTCAGAGGGTGTTGAAGAAGTGGAAAAAACAGTTGAAAATGCGAAAGGTGAAGTGCAGATACCTTCTGAGACTGAAGTCTCATCGGACAGAGAAGTTGAAGACCAAAAGGTGGAATCTGCAGTTCCAAACAATGAAATGGATGGTAATTTGAATGGGCATAATGCAAGTTCTTCTTCCGAGGAAAGAAAAATTATAGGTTTGTGTCTTAATAAAATTTCCTGGTCATTTGGATTGTTCAATTATCTTTTTACCATGGGCTAAATCTGCTTTCAAAATGACAACTTGAGAAACTGAAACATGTACATGCAATCAGATAATGGATCATAAAAATGAGAGAGTGAAGAAGTAATGCTCATTCATAGTTAGGAAGTAGGAGTAAACATATTTTCTTGAGTGGTTTTCTGATGCCTATGCCTCTGTTGGCTTCCATTGCAAGTGAGAGATAAGAGGTGCTGGTTTCATATATAGGCAATGACTAGGATTTAGGCATGGCAACTTTCCCAACGGCCAAAGATAAGTTAGAAGCATTGTGATTCAATTCTATAGCAAGTACAGGCTTAGGATATGGGAACTCAGGAATTAAGATTTGAAAGGTTTTGATTTAAACACTCCATGCTACAATTTTTTTACAAATTTAGAAAAGTGTAGACGTGTGTATAAAGGGCTGCTGCAAGCAATTTATTATGGCTTGCCAAAAATTAGTTTGCTTTTGGTCTGCTGTATCTTTGTCCTTGGAGTAGGCAAGATCAAGGACCTGCTAGATGTTCTAAAATATTGTAGCAGTTTATAGTTATATATTCTAGACAAGGATAGCAAGAGTAAAAGCATGACTTTTTGATATGTATATATTGTAGATAAGGATAGCAAGAGTAAAAGCATGACTTCTAGATAAGGATAGTAAAATGAAAGGACATTTGAATTTGTTCTCAAGTTCTAATTCTGCATACGTATATATCGTATTGTTGTCCTTTTGGAGACGTGATCAATGATTAAATCCTCTTCAGAGAGTCAAACCTTTGAAGAAGTGGAGAACCAAGTCGAAAAAGGTGAGGATGAAGAACAGATACCTTCTGAGACTGAAGTTTTGTCTGCCTCAGAAGTTGAAGATAAAAAGGTCGAACCTTCTGTTGAGAAAAATGACAGTGATGGTAATTTGAGCTGGCAGAGTGCAAGATCTTCTCCCGAGGAAAGCGGGACTAAAGGTTCCTATACTTTCTAGATTTCCTGGTCATTTAGTTTGTTTAATTGTATTTCAACCTTGAGCTAAATCTGATCTCCAAATGACAACTTCAGAAACTGAATCTTGCAGACACAGAGATTACTAGCAATGACCTTAAAAATGAGCAACTGATGGAATAATACTCATTCTTAGTTATGAAGTAGGAGGAAAAGTATTTTATTAAGTGGTTTTCTGTTGCCTCTACATCTGTTGGTTTCTATTGCTTGTTTGGAACAGTTGAGAGATACTCATTTGGTAAATAGTCAGCACAATGAAAGAGCAGTTTATTGTGTTCACAAGTTCTAATTCTGTGTACATGTATACATTCATGCATATGTAAACTTATATTATCGCCCTTCTGGAGGCCTGAACAAAGTTTAAATCCTCTCTTCAGAGGGTCAGGCTGTTGAAGAAGTGGAAAACTCGGTTGAAAATGCCAAGGGTGAAGTGCAGATGCCTTCTGAGTCTGAAGTTTCGTCTGACAGAGAAGTTGAAGACAAAAAGGTGGAATCTACAGTTCCAAACAATGAAATGGATGGTAATTCGAATGGGCAGAATGCAGGTTCTTCTTCTGTGGACAGAAAAACTAAAGGTTTGTATCTTTATAAAATTTCCTGGTTATTTGGATTGTTCAATTATTCCACTAAAGGTTTGTATCTTTATAAAATTTCCTGGTTATTTGGATTGTTCAATTATCTTTTTACCATGGGCTAAATCTGCTTTCAAAATGACAACTTGAGAAACTGAAACATGTACATGCAATTAGATAACTAACATTGATCATAAAAATGAGAGAGTGATGAAGTAGTGCTCTTTCATAGTTATGAAGTAGGAGTAAACTTATTTTCTTGAGTGGTTTTCTGATGCCTATGCCTCTGTTGGCTTCCATTGCAAGTGAGAGATAAGAGGTGCTGATTTCATATCTAGGCAATGACTGGGATTTAGGCATGGCAACTTTCTCAATGGCCAAAGATAAGTTAGAAGCATTGTGATTCAATTCTATAGCAAGTACAGGCTTAGGATATGGGAACTCAGGAATAAAAAGTTGAAAGGTTTTGATTTAAACACGTCATGCTATCATTTTTTTTTCAAATTTTAAAAGATGTAGATGTATGTATAAAGTGATGCTGCAATCAATTTACTATGGCTAGCCACAAACTAGTTTGCTGTTGGTCTGCTGTATCTTTTTCCTCGTCAAGGACCTGCTAGATGTTCTAAAATATTGCAGCAGTTTATAGTTATATATTCTAGATAAGGAAAAGAGTAAAAGACTTCTTGATACCAAGATGTTATTAGTCAGATCTCATCATTCTTTTAATGTGTTTTAATTTTTCTTTTTCCAGATTTATATTCACTCCAAGTTAGTGCTTTTGTGAATTTGTTTCATTTTATGAACTACAGCAACAATATCCCCTGCTCTAGTGAAGCAGCTTCGTGAAGAAACAGGGGCAGGAATGATGGATTGCAAGAAAGCTCTCTCAGAAACTGGAGGGGACCTTGTAAAAGCACAAGAGTTCCTGAGAAAGAAAGGGCTAGCAAGTGCAGAAAAGAAAGCTAGCAGAGCAACAGCTGAAGGAAGAATTGGTTCTTACATTCATGATAGCAGGATTGGCGTGCTAGTAGAGGTGAACTGTGAAACCGATTTTGTCTCCCGCGGTGACATATTCAAGGAGCTGGTTGACGATCTGGCAATGCAAGTGGCTGCATGCCCTCAAGTACAGTATCTGGTTACAGAAGATGTTCCTGAAGAGATTGTTAACAAGGAGCGAGAGATTGAGATGCAGAAGGAAGACCTCTTGTCAAGACCAGAGCAGATTAGATCAAAAATTGTAGAAGGGCGAATCAAGAAGAGGCTTGAGGAACTGGCATTGCTGGAGCAGCCTTATATTAAGAATGACAAGGTAGTAGTGAAGGACTGGGTGAAGCAGACTATTGCAACCATTGGAGAAAACATAAAGGTCAAAAGGTTTGTTCGCTACAATCTTGGGGAGGGCTTGGAGAAGAAAATTCAGGATTTTGCTGCTGAGGTGGCAGCCCAAACTGCTGCAAAGCCATTGACAACTCCAACAAAAGAGCAGTGTGCTGCCTCAGAAACTAATGAAATTCCCAAGTAAGTTTGCTTTTCACAACCGAGTCTTGAAACTAAATATGAACAAATGACTAAATTGTAAGCTATATGATTAACAGGTTTGAAGCTAAGCATCATACCACATAAACCTGAAAAGAAAACAAATTCAAGATGTTTTGACATGTAATTCGTAGATTTATCACTTGACAGTTAATCCCCTGTTGACAGACTTGTTGCTTATTAGAGCTCAATTCATACAAGAACTAACAAAATGGCTATGAATTTTGCTATTTCCTTCCTTACTTAGTTCTAGAACTAAAGGATTAGGGCTAATTTTTATATTAGTTTAAAAGATTTTGGACTGATTTCAGGTTAGCTAAGCACTATAGGCTGAAATACTTTGCATAATTTAGTACACTTGTGCTTAGACCGCAAACCATATGATATGGAAGAACCCTAGCATTGTCCCAAATTATGCTCTTGCAATTACTGACTTCAATCTTTCCTTGTCCTACTTCTGATCACATTAAGCTCTGTAACAGTGAACTTATCATCAAATTATCCTCCATGTATATTAACTTCCAAGTTTTACATGTCCATCCATGTACAGGCCACCCGCAGCAACAATCTCAGCTGCACTTGTTAAACAACTGCGGGAAGAAACAGGAGCTGGGATGATGGATTGCAAGAAAGCTCTGTCCGAAACTGGTGGGGACCTCGAGAAGGCACAGGAGTATCTCCGGAAGAAGGGTCTTTCAACTGCGGACAAGAAATCAAGCCGGCTTGCAGCGGAAGGCAGAATTGGTTCTTATATTCACGACTCTCGCATTGGAGTACTGATAGAAGTCAACAGTGAGACTGATTTTGTGGGCAGAAGTGAAAAGTTAAAGGAATTAGTTGATGATCTAGCAATGCAAGTAGTGGCCTGCCCGCAGGTACAATATGTGTCAGTGGAAGACATTCCAGAGGACATCGTGAACAAGGAAAAGGAGCTTGAGATGCAGAGGGAAGACATTCTATCAAAACCAGAGAACATTAGAGGAAAAATTGTGGAGGGGAGGGTCTCCAAGAGGCTAGGAGAGCTTGCCCTTCTAGAGCAGCCTTTTATTAAGGATGATAGTGTCTTAGTGAAAGACTTGGTGAAGCAGACTGTTGCTGCCCTTGGAGAGAACATCAAAGTTAGGAGGTTCATTCGGTTTACTCTGGGAGAGGCCACTGAAGATGCCAAAGCATAAGACTCAGGAAAGACAGAAGTTAAAAACAAGATAGTGTAAGATTCCAAAGCCATCACATGAGATTGGAAGCATCCACAAAACTAATTTTGGAGTTGAGATAAAGAACGTTCTCATTCTTTTCCCTTGCGATTATATCTTTGTATGATTATTATCCCAAATGACTTCTGGAATCCACTTTATCAAATTCATTCTCAAGAACCTTAGAATCCAAAATTTGTAAGTAGAAATGGATTGAAAATTTTCAAATCCCAAGGTCTACGGCAACTTCGTTTCCTGGTGAAATGTGTACAGGTGGTACAAAGGAAATGAAGTTAGCACTGTTCCTGCTCTGCATGGGGAATGCTGACCAAGCTATATCAGATGAAGAGAAGAGGACAATCGTTCGACACTCTCACGCATTTAACAAACCTGAAAACACCTTCAGGTTTGAGACAATACGGTATTTTGGGAGGAGATGATTGGAAAACCATTAAGCACACTATTCACAGTCTGTTTGGTTATTGTCTTCAATATGCAGAGACGGAATAAAACAGAAATTTGAGACAATGAACTGTTTAGTTGTGATAGACAGAACAGAAACAATTGTCTCCGTCTCGAGAACAGAAATGTGTTTAATTGCAGGGGATAGAACATAAAAATAGTAGCTACGACAAAAATGCCCCTATAGTATAATATGATTAGAAATATGTAATTTATTGATTATTTTATAATTGTATCAATATTTATTTT
>JANQBM010000008.1:3668010-3679629 GCA_025594535.1 Erythroxylum domingense
AAGGCTGTAGATTGTTAATAATTAGAAGAAATTAAATTTTCATAATTTATATTATAATTTAAACTAAAGAAACAAGATAAGAATGTAAACTACTTGTATTTATTATAAGTGGTTCTCCAAATTAGAAAGAACAATAATTATATTTTCTAATTAAATATTCTTACTATCCTTTTATTATTTATGTATTAATTATTAAATTATATTCAATGCTGTTAAATAATCGTATAATCTCGTTTAACATATAATTTCTACAACAACTACAATTAATATTCTTCTTTTATAATCAGTACCCGTCCCTAGTGTAAAACTTCATTGCTGAGCAATCTTGAATACGAAAAGAATATTTCTAAGCTAATTATTTTTAAAACTCGTTTTCTACTGAAAAAAGAGAAGAACATAGGAGTAGATTATTCAGTGTTAATGAAGAAGGTGAGGAGACGATGGGGCTGTTGGGAGACGATAAACCGTCCTGTCGTCTTACAACGACCATTAACTTACTAGCAAATTCTGATGATTTTCAGCAAAACTTTGCATCAGTAAATTGCTTTAATTTCAACCCTTGGAATTTTGTTTAAAGCTTCGTGAGTTCAGGGCCCATGTCTGAGAGCATCACAATATATAGCCAGCCTTGGTTTTCCTCTGGCCAAGAAGCAGATTGCATTGGCTCAATGGCCTGTCAAACATCTCTCAGGTTAAGCACCAGAAAGATGCAGCGTAGAAATTTACAATAATTCAAATAAAAAAAATCCTTTCACTTCTTCGATGTTGACATTTGTTGTTTTCCTGATCTGGCCCTTCTCGATACATACAACGCATGTTACAACTAAAAAGAAGTTTGTGATCTTACGGTTTTCTTCATCTTCCGAATGAAAAAGAAAGGCAGGTCATTCTGCTGCATATTTGGGTTGGAAACGTTTGATTGTATCTAAACCGAAACTTCACTGAATCTAAAACTCCCAAATGCTTTACGATTAGGTTGAAAGAAAGTGTGAAAATCTAAATGTTCAATGAATTCTCAGTTCGTTATAAGTTAAAATCGAATAGAATAAGTTAAAACTATATTTTAAAGAAAATGGATTCTCCCAATGTCTGTATGTTGTCTTCGGAGTCGGACAGACACGTAACGTCCAAACAGTCAGAAAAACCATTAAAAAAGAAGTTACTTTCAGAACCAAAATCTAAAAAGAAATACTAATTAGGTGGTAGCTCTTCCGTCTAGTCTCTCCTAGTACTACTAGCACAGAACAAAAGTAGTGCATGTGGCATGTGCCCGTAACGCGAGCAAATATCTGATTGTCTCTTCCTTCACTTCGTACGTACAAGCTTTCAGGTCCCATAAATCAGTTTTCCTTATCAAAATGATGCACACACTGAACTAGAGAATCTAAATCTCTCAGTGGACCCACCAATGTTAAAAATTAAGGTGGTGGGGGACTTCGGATATCCTGTCTAATTTTAATCTGTGTAATGGCTAAAGTAACTATTGGATGACAGTTTAGAGACTGTCCCACTCCAATGACCATTACATAAAATTGGACATGATAAAATTGATCAATGGGCTTAAAGATATAAAAGTATCTTCTTATTTGGTACAATTGTATGTATTTGTGTTTTCACGTGTAAAGAAAAAAAAAAGAAATAAATGTATCAAGCATAATCTGGTCTTCATACTTCTTTTTATATGAAATCAGAAGTTATTTAATAAAATTTTTTCTACATACTTATACTTTATAGTCTATTTCTCAAATTAGTATAGTTAATAACATAACTTCCTTATTTTTCCTCTAATAATTTGGATAAGAAAAAAGAGTTTCTTTTTAAAATATAAAAAATTGTATCAAAATT
Organism: Erythroxylum domingense; assembly: GCA_025594535.1. NCBI lineage: Eukaryota > Viridiplantae > Streptophyta > Magnoliopsida > Malpighiales > Erythroxylaceae > Erythroxylum > Erythroxylum domingense. The sequence continues at coordinate 3,669,856 of JANQBM010000008.1, forward strand.
ACAATTTTTCTTTACATTAAATATATTATACACAATTTGAAAAAAATCTTGTCTATATGAATAATTTATTTTAAATATTTAATTTATAAATTATTGTGTATACTTAAAACGATTATTAAATACATAATAAAAAATTTTATATTAAAACACAAATTTAATATCATTTATTAAAATTAAAGTGCATAAGCCTTTTCATCAGTCACCGGTAATATTAACCTTTCATCGAATACTTTTAGGAGTTCGGCGGATTCCAACTCATATTTATTCTTTTATTTTTAACATCCGACTATCTATGTTCTCTTTTTTCTTTATGCAATTTAAAACTATTCATATCCATCCACTAAATTAATCCCAAGATTGATGATGGGAGTATAAATCGTGGGTCCTCTATGCCCTGCACTTTTGTTACAGTGATCCCACGTGGTTGCCAAGATAATGGGACAAGTTAAACTAATAGCGAACACAACTAGCATCGAGCATTAAACCTCCCACTCACCTGCACGATGATGAGGATTCTCATCTCTTTTCTCCTTTTCACTTCCATGTGTCCAATGCCAAAGCATAAGAAACGGTATCCATTTCCTTTTGCATGGGAATGGAGTTCAAAGTGGCTGTCTCAATCGTAGGCTCTGGGGAGCTCTTACATTCTCCTCTTGTGTGGTTGGACCTCGCATAAGTGGTGGAGCAACTTTGATTTCTAACACTATGCATAGATGATAATATGATCATAACCTTTCTTTATGTTGGAGAACATAAAATTTTGGTCAAAATACACAATTAAATGTAAATATTATGTTAAATTTCATCTAGCCGTTAACTAGGAAAGTGGATGACAAGTGCAGATTGATCACCACAATAATTCTGCTATTCAGATTTTTTAAACATATCAATATCTTCCTTGTTCTTGCCAATATAGTATGGTTTAGCTTTAAGAAAAAGAAAAAAAAGGGATTAAAGCATGGTCTAATGCGCTCTCTTCTGGGGTGAATAGCAGGGGAAAAAACAATACTTTGGAGATGGGGACTAACTCCAAACAAATGCAACGTTAGACTAGATTCAATGGTAGCCATTATTAGGGCCAAGACTTTTGGGGGAAGCGATAGGAGGGAACAACATGAATCTTGAAAGAACATTACTACATCTTCCTGAAAACTATTGGAACCAACCAATCAAAATTTTGAAAAATATTATGACATAAAAAAGGTGGAGTTATTAAAATTAGAGAATGAGATCAATATTTTGTTATTAATTATGTTAATCTTAATTCCTCTTTCTGATAAGGGAAATAATGGAAGAATCAGGTCAGGACTCCTCTTACTTTGGTTTACATAAAGAGGTGAATAATACAGTCTTGTTAACTTCACATCAGACGTACATTAGTCGATGATATAAATATCAGAAAAATGCCTGAGATGGATCCCACCACCACCTCTCTATGGACCTCAATATTCCTGTGACATTCAAGATGCTACTTTGCTTAAAATCAAGGGCTGCCAAGTTCATGGCTACACAAATCTTTTTCAATGTAGGACTGGTACCACCAAAAGATGAAAAGAAACCAACTTGTTGCGTTAGAGAGGGAAAGGGAACTAAAGAGTTGAAAAGAAGAGTGCAGTTCAGTTAGATTTCAACACAAACGTCATGCATATTGGTTTGCCTGTAATCTTCCATGTTACTTGTCTTTTTGGTCACCAGGCATCGGTAGCTTTGGATATATAGATTGTGACTAACACATTATCAATACAGGCGCATGTAGTTTCTGATGGAATATGCTCTTCCCAACAGCTACACAAGTAGGTTGACTTAATGGTGATGTTGATAAAATACGTTTTCTAGCATGCAAAACCAACAAACACACCAGTATTGGGAGATTCTAAGTTTTCGACATGCTATTCAATAATGTTAGTCTGTGGCCTACCTCTACGTTTATGAGCTCAGTACGATTTTGGTAATATGGGCTTTTTGGCTATTTGACTATTTCTGTTTATCTGTCTGTAATTTCTAGACAATGACAAGAAATTAATTTTTTCAGACCTTGACGCTGGCATGGAGATTTTAAAGAGAGAATGTTTTATGGATTGTTAAATCTTAATTAAGAAGTCAATACGAGCGCAAATATTCAAACAAGTACATTTCTTTTGGCAACTTCTCTTTTCCCATAGAAAGAAGTGAAGTAAGATTAAAAAATAGTAATTATTGCATTTCATGTCACGTCAAGTGGGCTATGATGAGGCATGCACCAGACATCCAATCGATCAGGTATGGTATGCCAAGGTACCAAAATTTACAGTGAGCAGAAAAGAGGGAGATCAGAAAGTAGAAGAAGGAACTCCAGTTCTTCCTGTCTAACATCAGAGGAATGGAACCATATAGAAATCAACTCCGAGCTGAAACAATGGAACTTGAGTGTAGAATTTAACATCAGATCATGAAGCGATACTTTGGAATTGGACGTGTGGAAGTGGACGCACATGTTGGGATAAAACCAAGCTGCATGCTTATCAACTAGGAACCTGTAAGTGGGCAACAATCAATCTATATCACTATCCTCTTTTTCCAGAGCCCATCAACAACAGCAAGAACACAATAATTAAAGTTCCAGGCTTCCAGCTTAGTGAATAGCTCAAAACTATTTAATTATGATCAGATTAATCTTTTTGCTCCAAAGCAAATTTTGGAACTCTGGAATATCTGATCATTCACAAAACCTTCTACGGAATAATAATAACAATTCTTCCCTGGGAATAATGTGTTGATATATCTTTAAGTTTATGGGAATTAATTCATTACAATAAGGGACAAACATATTTGGGAATCACGATGCCATGTATAACTTTGGAATTCTCATACATGTGGTCAAGACTTAATCTTCGTTTATAGTGAATTTATAGCTTAGTAGGGAAGCCATTTCAGGAATAAAATAGTAGCTGAATTTAGCAAATTAATTTTGTAGCAGAAGCATCAGTTGCAATCCTTGGACCTTAATGCATAGATAGTGCAGATTCTACAAAAGGAAGGGATCCAACGAATAGTGGAAACTTGGTAGATCACTGAAGTCAGCTTATAGTGGGAGACCCAGACGATAGCAACTCTCAAAAGATGGACGTTTGACTTCTATGCACCGCCCACCAACTAAACCCTGCTTGCTTGTGGAGACAATCCTGAGTACACTTCAAGAACCGAAACCAAATACCTGAAGAAGCCGTCTTGCAATGAACTTGGTCCTCATCAAAGACATCAAGTAAGCAGGGAAAGAAAAAGAATAGGAACACGAAAGTTGGTTCGATAAATCACGGTAATTGATCAAGACATCAAATGATGTTACCACAAGGATAAGTAATATCGATCGGACTTGACATCACTACTCCTTAAATTGACCGGAGTGACAGAGCACTTATAGAGAGGGACACCAACGTTGGCGAGGGCACGAGTTCGACCATTGGTGCGCCATAAGGTCGACAGATTATGATTTATGAGCGAAGGGAAGTGAAGAACATTGCGGCTCACCGCAACATGCAGAGAAGTTGCTTTCATGAATTAAACTTTGGTTGTCGTGATGCTTATCAACTAATTAGCATCCATGTTCATCTACAAAGCTGCTGTAAATGTTGATACTCTTGAACTGACGGCAATCTATAAGCTTACTGGAATGGAAGTAACAAGTCAACTAGATTAGGCATCAGAACACTATAGAGTAAAGCTGGCCGATATTCGTGGATAGCTAACGGCCATGCATGAATGGTTTCAAGTCCTTCATCTTCTTCCTCATTTAGGGATGAAAAAGATAGGATTCTCATATAATCCAACTCAAAGTCAAGAAGTTAAATTTAAAAAGAAACTTTTGAATTCAATGAATTTAGATATAAATTCATATCTTAGGAAATATAAACTCAACCTAACACATTATCATCTATCAACACTGAAAAACAGCGGCTTCCTATTTACTGATGACATAGAAATGAACTAAGACAAGACAGCTTTTAAATTGCATATTTCTTTTGTCTCGATTAAATTTAACTGGTCCTACTTCTTTCACCAGGCCATTCTCTTTTTCCATTCCTCATTCCTCAATTCCATGCTGGAGGCAGCCGTCGCTCGATGACAATTTGCTAATTATGAAATCACAACCAAACCGACCTCTCTGCTATCTGGACAGATTCTTGAGGTCAATCAATTCAATAAAAACACAATTGTTCACATATAATGAAGTAATTATCATCTAATTCTTTGAGAGCGAATCTTGAAACAACCCATAAAATTACTCCTTTATATTTGAAAGATCACAACTTCAAATCACATAAATAATCTTTTTGTAAAATACAAAAGAAATGATGCATATAATGAATGTTCCTTTTCCAATCGTAAAGCGAAAAGTCCTATATTCTGAAGTTCTTGTCGAATTCTTCCTCCAAAAAAAACTCCACCCATTTTTCTTCGTGGAAACTGAAACACCTGAAATTAACAACTTAAATTAACCGTATGATATCGGGTCAGACTACCTTCCTATTCATCTTAATTAAATCGACGCATGAAAAAGAAAATTGGGAAGATGCCACACGAAACAAATTACATTTAGAAAGTAGTTTTAAGGATAGTAGCTCCAACTGAGGTGAGGTCGAACTAGGAATTAACTGTTTTAATAGGAGATTCCAATTCAATTAGTGAGATATTGATTTAATCTTAATTTTTTAAAATTTAAAAAATAAATTAAAATAATGTCGTATTCAACACAAAATTTGATTAATTTAAATTGTCAAGCCTGTCTGTTTTGTTCCATCTTGTAAGACGGCTACAACCTTCAATACATTGGGCCTTTGAGAAGCAGTGGTCCTGATATTTCAGTTATCTTTTGGGCCGTATGAACTATATTCCTATATTCAAACATGACAATTTCTCCTGAAAATTTGCAACGCAAACAGACGACTTTGAAGTTACCGTAAATACATGTTTGAAAGCGTAAGCTAATACTAATTTCCATAATCTTGTTTTTGACTTCTACCTCAGTCCCTCCCTAATTTGTTCTGCTTAGCTTAGCTTGTTTAGCACTCATACTTGTTTCTAAGTTCCAATTCCCAAATCATGACCAATGGACTCTTACCTAAGCTAAGTAACACGAATTTGTCTTCAATAATTATGAGTATAGTCATGAATTTGTCTTCTAGGACTAGTAATTGCTTCTAACTTATTTTCAATTCATATTATTTAAAGACATTATTTAAGGGAAAAAAAACAATTGATTCGCCAATGTAATTCTATATTGGCAAGATCCATTAATTTACATGATAAAAGGTTTATATAATAATTATATGGTAAAAACATGTTATTTAAAGTTTAAATTTCCCTAACAATAAACTTAATTTGTGCTATATGAGCGGTGGATTTACAGAAATTTTGGAAACTGTAATTTGTAGATAAAATAAAACTACCTAAAAGTCGATAATAGAAGTGCTGAGTTGTTTGTTTACCTAATACGTTTCCATGACTTGCAACTCAATCAAAAATAATATTGGAGTGATGAGAAAGTCTTCTCTAAGGTCAACTGAAAAAGCAACGGTAGAAGTCAAGATTAAAGCAATTGCATCAAGCACTTCACTAGATAAGCAACGATGTCTCTTATAGTCCTCTCTTGACATAATTAAGAGACTAATTTTAAGTGGGACTACTTATATTGGCTGCTAAACAATTAGCTCATAACATTAAACGGTCTCATGATTGCTTTAAACGACCATAATAATAATAATAAGTTTAATTAGATCTTGGTCTCTAATTAATTTATTTTTAAAAAAGAAAATTAATACTTTATTTTCTCAATATTTATCTTTTCAAATTAAAATTGAATTATGAATGAAAAATATGTAAATTATTTTAAAATTCAATCGACAAAATAGTAAAGCAATTAATATATCCAATCTAGTATTTGATAAGAAGTTGGAGATAAGACATTTGAAGAAGATAGCTCTTTGTATTTAAATAGATGTCATACATGTCGTAAGGGTGACATAATAAAATGAATAATAATAAAAATATTTATATGTAAATGTTGGAAAAAAAAAAAAAGGGACCAAAAGTAAAAACAAAAGCACGGATCACAGGAATTATAAAACGAACAAAGAAAGAGAGAGAAGTTGTTAGAGGTCGGTGTCGTCTTTTGTTGTTTAACAGTGACAAGGCAGTAGTGGGCCCCATAAGTTGGGCCCATAAGCAGTAGAGTCCAAATACTTTAATGAATCAGTCGCTTTCCACCTCAACACATCGAAAGAAAGAAAAAGTCTTAAAAGAAGACTTAAAACTGTAGCTTTCTTCTCCAGTAGCCCCCACCAACCGCCTATATGACTTCTTTGGACAGAGGTCAATCTCAATCTCTTTTTTTTTCCCCCTTTTTTCTTAAATTCTTATTCTTTATAATTAATACCATATCCAATTGCATGTGATAAATCTATTGAATAAGTAGCATTTTTAATTAAAATATATGTATAACCTTAGAATGGGTCGACTTTTGTGTGGTTCGCGGCAAACAATTTAATTTAGTTTTAAATTAAAATAAATAAAGTTAATTAAGTATATTAGTGTGAGTGATTCAACAATCTCATCTCTTAATTAGAGGTCTCAAGTTCGAGCCTTTGAAATGAAAAAATTTATTTGGCTAGCACTTTACCCCTTACGGACTGACCTGATGCTAACGAGATTAATCTGAGTGTGAATAATTTAAAGACGCCTTTTTATAATTGGGACTCTCCTAAGACGCTTCGTGAAGTAACAAGAAGAAAAAGTAAAAATAAAGTTATGAGCTCTTCGTGATGATTTGGCATATTAATATCTTGTATATTTTGACCTTATTGATTAATTACCTTTTAGATTAATCTTCCGTTGACTTTTCTATTGATTGTGCGTTGACCGTTTAACCTTTACCCTCTTACTAGATCAGGTCGGACTGAGTAATACCACTAACATTTACAAGAGAAAAAATATCAAACAGGTTGATGTTAACGGAACGAAACTTGGATGGTTTTAAAGAAGAATCTTTCTCGAGCTAATAATGAACCGTTGAAATATTGATGTAATGTGACAAATATTATCAACCTTTTCAAATTAAATAGAAAAAGAAAAACAAAGGCAACCACTATTGATAAAACGGTTCGTAAAACTGATGATGGGAAAAAAGGAAATCACAAAGGGACACCACACAAAAGTATTATTGTAAACAATGATGTCCTCAAATAAATTGAATTGACCCACCAAACTATTTACTAAATGCTTTTTATTAGTGGCCAGCTACACTAATATCTTTTTGTACATTTTAAAAAAAAAAAAAGGAACTATGCACTATGATCATCTAATTGAGCTTTGACTAAGGATACCATTGTTTGTTATCACTATGATCATCTAACTGAGCTTTGACTAAGGGTACCATTGTTTGTTATCCCCATCCAATTAATCCAAGTTAAAAAAGGATTACAAGTTGACATGTTAATGGGTGATTGCCACGTGGAATTGGTCTTCATTTCTTAAATTAGTCGCCACCCCAACCAAGGCAGACTTAAAGAGAAAGGATTGTATTTAAGAAACTTAATTAATGGTCTCTGGTGGTGTGGAGTTATCTGGGCCATAAAGTTTTTGCTGTACTTATGACTTCCTGCCACTCACTTTACATTTGCACGTGAAAGTAAATCACACAGAAGACCCCACGCTTTTCTTAATGAAATTGTTATTAGAAAGTATTTCATTTCATACCGTGTATAATGGTCTGATTATAAGCATACAGTGCACATGAAAAAGACGTTGAAATTCCCTCAATTTCAAACTTCTGATTTTAAAAAAATATTTTGATGTAACGTATATAGCAGATTATGGCAAGAATCGTTTCTGTAACAAAATTTTTATTAGTTAAGTTAGTTGGAATAGGATGATTACAGGAAGAAAAAGGAGTACGATGCTTCAAAAGTTGGAAGTTATCAAAATTATCTGCAAATCTTTTCTATATCTCTACAGGTTCCAAGTCCTTTCATGTTTCGTGAAGTCCTAAAAAGTCTTCAAGTTTCTAAATTCTATCAGATTAAAACCCGCACATACAAAATCACGCCTTGAAAACCTCGTCTCTACAACCATTAATCATTGATCAGAGGATCTTTTGTTTTCTTTTATCTTATAAGGGGACTCTAATACGAATCAGAAAGAACATAAAAATGCTAAAAGAATTTCAATCAATCGTGTTATTTCTTTTATTTTTATACTGAAAAGTACTATTTAAGCGCAACTATAGACTTAGACATAAACGAGTATTCCTGTTGTTGCTGCTTTGAGGTCATCTACGTCTCTTGGCACCAATGATTATGAATAAATAAACAGAACCAGAGAGCCGCCTCTCCTATGTCTTCTCTCGTCACATTTTCCATTATACGAAAAGGTGATCGATCGATTCTAGGACGGCTATGCCTATTAGCAACTAATGCCAACAAAATGTTATAATATTTCTCTAGTGGGGAGTTATTGTTAACTATTGAGACTTCATTATATGTAAAGTTCTAAGTTGTTTCAGTGAAATTTGTCAAGAGTTAATATCTCCGTAATATGGAATGGGTTAGAGAATGTTAGATGTGTAAATTCCATTTTTTCTTTTAAACAATTTTTGTTATATCGTTCTTAATTATATAAATATAACCCTGCCAGTAATTATATTGTGCCAAACGACAATATGTTTCCCTCTCTTTTGACATTTGTATTCTCCTTTTATTTCACTTTTGGCACATGAACCTAACAAAAGTTAACAAGGAAATGATTGCCCTTAATTTATTTCCTTAATGTTATAAAATTATATGTTAGTTGGGTGATAAAAGAAATATTATACGTGTAGTGATGGATGAAAGACGATTAAGTGGGGTTTTTTTTTTAAGTGGTTTGGTGTGTAAGAAGACAAAAGATTAAGGTAGTGAGACGTGGAAAAACCATGTTGTGTAGAAGTATTGGGATCGGTGATTGGGTTGGATTATTTAGGGAGAAAAAGGAGATCTGATTATTTATATCGTTATGAGAATGATTGTAGGATTTGTTTATCATCTACTGAGATACGGTTGCTTAATTTTTGTCTATGCCAAGATTGTTCCTTTAAACATTTTTAATTATGCTGTCAATTCACTCATACATTGCTTCATATTATATGAAAGTGACATTATTTGAATCTACACCATTTTTATTTGACACCCAAAATGAAATTATTTATGTTCAGTATTTAATATAAATTAATGTTTAATTATCTTCTCGTATAATAAGATAAGTGATTTATGCAATCGCAATCATGGATTTGAAAATGTGAACTATATATTGAGGAGAAAGACTGAGAAGTAAACTTGAGGCTTGATTAGCCGTAATAACCTAAGATTAATGCATCGAAATACCTGCGTGCACGTAAATCCAACGTTGTTACCGATGTGTATCATCTTGTAGAATCAAAACATCACTTCCCCCCTAACTGAAAGGCTTTGGACATGTCCAATCTACCTACATAATGCAAAGGAATTTTAGTGTATAATTTGACAAGTTTACAGTATCATCATTAACATGATAAGAAGAGAAACACACGTTCAAAGGTTAGATACAATTGCAATTTTTGTGATCTAATATTTTTATTTTATTTAAATTTTAAAAAAAATATCATTTATCTTCTTATAATATTGTTTAACTATCATACACTTTCTTTACTTATTTCATATTTTTTTTTACATATTTTTCACTTACAATGATGTAATATTAGAAATTTTAAGTTTTAATATGATGTTA
>JANQBM010000008.1:3679729-3689803 GCA_025594535.1 Erythroxylum domingense
CCGAAAGAAATGGAAGCTCGAAAAGGTGTGGAGTCCCTGGTTCACTAGCTAAGTCTGGTTATCATTAAATCTATGTATTAGAACTTTTTACCCTAAAATTCCGATTTATTACAAATGTGATTCTTGAACTATAAAGGAGTAATCTGCCCATCGATCCCCACTCAAAGGCCAAAGCTACGGCTACGCCACTGTTAAGAAGTATGAACCCCAGCCTCCATCAACAAATTTTAAAGCAAAAGGGCAGCTCACGGTAAAAGTAAAGTGGAATAGCGGAATTGACGTAATAAAATAGTATATTGAAAGAAAAAAGAAAGCACTAGATATGGAAATCCCTTACCCTTTCTTTCTTTTTTTCATCTTTGTTTGTTTTCAAAAATATTTAACTACACATAGCATTGATTACCTTCTCATTAGGGAATTCTGGCTTGGGTTAGAGTTAGGATTCTAAACTAGAGGTGGTTTTTTTAACTATGGGGTATACAACTAATAGAATGTGCTTTATCTTGGGATCATAAAGAATAATATTATTGAGTAATTAAGGGAATAATGAGGCATGTGATTAGGAATCCGATGATTAAGCATGGAACATATTGAAACAAAAGAACACATCCTTTGATGAATAATTTATATTCGGCTCCAAGGAAAAGACATACCAAGTTTCAAAACTGTCGATTTCGTATAAATTATAAACTCATTAATTTGTTGATTCTGGATTGAGATGTATATAGTAGGTACCTAATTGAGATATTTAAAACAAGCTACTTAGCTACTCATGCCTGTCTGTTTCAGCAACTTGTGTCGGTGTCATTCTAAGATTTTTGTCTTAACAAAAGACAGACATTAATGACTAAAATTTCCTCATCTTGTTGGTTGGGGTGTGCGACTTACATTCCTTTTTCTATTCGTTGTTAAAGTTAAAACGACGTGCGCTCGACTCCTATACATACATAGAGTTACTAGAAGTAGGTTCTTTCTCTATGTGTGTTTATTTATTTATAAAAAAATTCATGATACCTTTTGATATGTTGCGAAATATTTATATTTTTGTATAGAGGTTCCACTAGTATATGATCAACTCTAATCTAACCTTCTGTCCTACGCCTATATGGAACCACTAGCTAGGCTCAATAATTCCTAAAGAATAATATTACCGTATACTACACCTTTGTATTTATTGTGGTAAGTGTTTATTAGTAACTAATGGCTATATCCATAAGTTTGTAAGGATGAATCTACTTATAAAAATAAATATAAGCATATTAATACAACTTTAAGTATGACTTAAGATTGTAATACCTTGAGTTGGGCCATGAAATTGTCTGTACCTCAATTGGCTTCTTAAATTACTTATATATTTTACTTACATGTACCAGTTGATATAGAATAAGTAGCAGATGTAGACAGAGAGAGGGAGGAATATAAGGAAAAGAAGGTAAAGACAAGAGAGAAGAGTTGAGTTAGAATTTGTAATTTGTGGAGAGAAAGAAGAGGGCCAAAAGGACTGACTTGTAAGAAAATAAGAAAAAGGGCAAAGTGGGAAAAGAATTGTATGGGGGCGAGTGAAGACTGAGGTGATGGCTTAGAAAAAGACAAGGCACCTCCGACAAAGATTTGGCAGTACGGACCAGACATCCCATATTCCCCTCATCTTCTTCACCAGATACACATGGAATGGTCATCCATAAAACATGCTTATGTTTCCACTCTCGAGTACTACTAGTAGTCGCATGATGACCGCCTCGAGATTTAAGGGAATGTTTGTTTGTTTCTAACATTGAAATGCGGTTTAAGGGAATGCATGCCAGGGAATATATATATATATATATTGCGCTAAGGAGAATATTTGTGTTATTTAATTATATATCTGTTATTCCTCTAGCTTTATTCTTTTCTAAATTGAAAGTATCTAGCTCATCGGAATATTCTGTGGAAATTTCAAGCACTTGAGATGCCTTTTACTTGGAGCATTCGATGACCGTTCTCTCTTGGACTTAAGGAATTGATCTCATCTTTATTATACTTATACTGTTAATTTAACTCTCGTTAATAAACTCTATCTTAACTATATATTATCAGTTGGGAATTGGAGTATCAAGCAAATTATTGATTTTTGACAACGGGACGATTCTAACAAAAAAGGGAACGAAAGCGTAATATATACATATAATAATGTCTAGGAAATGGCAATCATTCCTCTGGAGACCGTATTAGGTATATAGGGATCTCAATACCCGAGGTATGGACCTCTACAAGTGTGTGCTATGTCGGCCCTCCTCTCTACAGTCCCACACAAACACGCTCACGGGATCTCCGCTTGCCTCACCGGCCTAACTTGCAAGGGAACGAAGGAATAGAGTTACCAATGAAAATGAGAGGTATATAGATTACATATGGTTTTCACAAGCACAAACCTACCAACCAACAATGGCTAATTGCTTATAGTGACGACACCATCACATGTAAACTCTTAATTTTTATTTTCATATTTTCCCATCAACCTGACGTAGCCAGTCCCTCATGTCACTGTTGATTTTCTGCCGAACTTTTTGGTCGGTGATTTATATATCTGTTGGTACATGGATTTGGATATTTTAATATAAGATTTAAAACACAAAGTATACTATAGTTATAAATCATAGCACATACAAGTAATACGGGTATAATTACAGTAACTGTAATATCATTTGTGATAAATGATTATAATTGACAATAAGACTGCAACTGCTATAATATTATAATTGTAATTGTAATTAGAATTGTGAATTGCAATTTAATATTACGTTTTAACAAGTTAGAAATTATCCGCCTGCATGTTTGATAGTGAAAAATGACACCGAGATTCGTTTTCAAGCATGTAAATATGTTAAAAAGATTAGAGATATCAGATATGATTGAATAGCAACTAAAGAACTAATTTAATCTTATTTTCCACCTACTAGGTGTGGATTTCAAAGCCTGATACACTTGATCTAGGGTATGAACACTTTGCTATTTTTAGTAATTAAATTTCAAATTTTTTATATACAGTGGGAATAAAATTTTCAAAAAAGTAGACGAAATCTATGATATAAATATATAAAAAATTGACAAACTCACTATACAAGACTCTCTGCTTTTTGAGGATTGAGTAAGAGTCATCAATTATAAGCAACATTCCCTTTACATTTGACTCGAACTTGTAACTTTCCTATCACAAATGAGTAGTCTTATTAGTTCCTGATAAATTTAATTTCTTCAAGAAAATGTTGATTTGCTATCATACCATGGCTAACATGTTTTATTACCATACTCTTTTAATTTAAAATTAAATACTAACTTTATCATATATACAAATATAATTCAAATTACCAAAAGAATTTATCACGTTTCTCTTTACAGACATACATATGAATTCCTTATTAATCTAGGAAATATGAAAACCCATTATACCCAATTAAGAATTTGACTTGAGGACCTCATAATTTGAGGGGACTCATCCTCACTCTTCTGTTGAAAGGTTAATGTACACGCCATTATATCAACACAAATTGTCTACAATGATTGGATCTCAATCAATTTGTATTGGTCACAATTTATCAAATTAAAATTGACGATTGCAATTACCCAAAAGTCATAAATCAATTGATCAAATTAAATTTGACGATTGCAATTACCCAAAAGTCATAAATCAATCTTAATTAAAATTTTGTAGATCAATTAAACCTTGAATATGAGACGATGGTTAGAGGCAGATTTTCTTGGATAAGCATTGTTTGTTCGTTGTAGCCTAATTTGATGTGTTTGGAAAACAACTTTTATCAAGTATATGAAATTTGAAAATAATCAAAGTCAAATTTTGTTTTCATGTCCATTTTTCAATTGCATTATTAGGCATATCCATCACTCCTTAGGAGTGATCGAGTTGGTAGAGTAGGAAAGATATGAGGCTAAAAAGTCTTGTGTTCGAATCACTTTACTTACATTATCTCGATCAAGCCTGTTATACAAAGAATGGATATTATCATTATAATTATGATGGTTAGTTAAGAGGAAGGAATGATTACTATTATCATTACCATTGACAGTGATTGGTTTATAAAAAATATTGAGAAATAAAAATATATTATATTTTAATTAATTATATTGTAATTAATCATTACAATATGTTGATTAATTAAAATATTGTAATTAATTTTAATAAATTATATTGTAGCTAATTAATTAATTATATTACAATATTTTAATTAATGAATGAATTATATTTTAATTAATTATAATGTAGTTAATTAATTATTAATAAAATTTTAATTAATTACATTGTAATTAATTAATTAATTACAATATTTTAATTAATGAATAATTATATTTTAATTACTTGCAACTAATTAATTAATTATATTGTAATTAATTATAATTAATTAATTAATTAATTACAATATTTTAATTAATGAATGAATTATATTTTAATTAATTATATTGTAGTTAATTAATTATTAATAATATTTTAATTAATTACATTGTAATTAATTGTAACAAGCACATCCTTATATAACAATAATACTCATTCCTTTATATTAGGAGAAGAATAAAGTTACCTAAAAATAAATAATCAAAATAATATTTCTATAATCATAATTCCTTATTAAATTTAATCTTTTATTTCGTATCCATCCCTCTTTTTCATATCTATCATACAAGCACACCTAAGACGGTTTTTCGTTTCAAAAAAACAAAAGAACACCGAACGTAACCCAAAAGCTCGGACATGTGGCTCGTAGCGTACCAAAATGGTGCACCATTGGGTCCTTATATCGAAGCCAATTCTTTTTATCTTTTTATTTTACGTTTCAGAAATTAAACTTATTAGTTGATACTTGATAGGCATTGAAAAAAGAAATACAGAAAAGAGAAACGTTTTTTATATTAAAAAACAATATAATAAAGAAAGAAAGAAAAGGAAGAGAGAAACCAAGACAAAAGTTTCTCAAACCTCCATGATTTAAATTCTTTCATCACCAACAGCAGGACTTTGGGTTTCTATTTTGCTTATTCCACGATAAGAAGACTTCTTCTCAAACTTTCTTCCAAGCGTTGTTTTTTGGGAGCCTCAAAACTAGATAAAAGAAGCAAAAGGAGAAGAGTAGTGGCTTGCTAAGATCAGCAAAGTGAGTGAAAGAGTGAAGAAAGCTGGGAAAGTTCATCATCAACAAAGCTTTGTGGAGGAGGCAATGAATAGAGGTGTTCTGCAGAGCTCTCCGGTGCAGCAATTGATGGCCGGAAACCCTAACTGGTGGAGCATCAATACTAACATGAGACCACCACCGACCCACCACCAACAAACCTCTCCTTTCTTGCCTCCTCCTGCTCTCTTCCCGCCGTTCACTCCTCCTTCATCTTCCTCTTCTTCTTCTTCACTTCCAATTCCTCCCTGGCATGAAAACCAGGATCAACTTCCAGAATCGTGGAGCCATCTACTCCTGTACTCTCTCTCTCTTTCTTTTTTGTAGATCTTTCATGTACTTTTGATTAACTGACTTGTTCCTATCATGTTGTCTTTTCTAGGGGTGGATTTGTTGGTGATGAAGATAAGGGAAATATAAACCATTTTCAAGCAAGAAAGATGGATAATTGGGAGGAACAAGTGCTGCACGATGCTTCTAGGACTAGTACTGCTTCAGCGGTTGATGTGAAGCAAGAAAATTCTGCAAGCAGCTATGTTTATGGACATGCACACAACGAAGACTTCCACCAGGGAGCCAAACCTGTTTGGTCCCAAATGATGCCTGTTTCATCCCCCAAGTCCTCTGTTACAAGTTTCAGCAATAACATGTTAGATTTCTCTACCAACAAGGGAGATGGAAGGCATCCACCACCAGATCGATCTCCTGAGGTGAGTTTCTGAGAGACAGATAAATTATTTTCATTGGAAAGCTCAAAGATTTCATGGGAACTCTAAAAGATGAGATCTTTTTAACCTTCTCTACCATTAAGTCGATATATAGAAACTTATTTGGACTGCCCTTGTTTATCATGTCATCTTCCTAAGAATCAAATATTATTCCTTGCCTTTCGTCAATACTTTCAGTTATTCAACAATTATAGATACTTATGTAAAGACGTTTTTGGATAATCCTGAATGGTTGAGCAAATTAGGCTGATACCCTTTTAACCGATGCTTTATCAGAATTATTTTTTCGTACTATTTATGTAGTGTAACAGCAGTTCTACTGGTGGGGCACTTAAAAAGGCAAGGGTTCAACCTTCTTTACATCAACCTACCTTTAAGGTAAGCTTCGAATGCTGAATACAAATACTTCCACCTCACATGCTCAACAGGCACAAACACATACAGACATATATGCGCTTGTGACTGTTGTCTTTCTTGAATGACCATTTCTTGAAGCACGATGATTCTTTTGCCTTCGCTTTATGTCCACTAAAAAGTAGGGACTTACCTTTTATCGAAGTGCTCAAGAAATTCTTCAATTTTAATCTTTGATTTCACCAGGTGAGAAAAGAGAAATTAGGTGATAGAATCACGGCCCTTCATCAACTAGTCTCTCCATTTGGGAAGGTAATAACCTCTATATTTTTAGGTTCTTAAAATTTGAAATGTAATTATTTCTCAATCACTAAAATCATGATATTAATTACCATATATGAAAAACACCTTATATGGTATGACCCTTTATGCAGAAACCATGAAAAAAAAAAAACTTTCCTTCATTCACCGGTTTCTTAATTATTTAACTAACATTTTGGAACTAGGGCTTTGTATATTTATGATTAGAAAGATGACAGAATAATGACTTTGGAAGTTTGTGGTGTGGTGTTTTCCTCTTTTACAGACTGACACAGCATCGGTCTTGTTAGAAGCTATAGGATACATCAGATTCCTTCAGAGCCAAATTGAGGTGACCTTTCCATTTCTTTTCATTTTTTTGCAAACAATCATGTAATACTGATGACACATAACTAAAGTTTCTTTCTTTTTCTTTTTTTAATTTCACAATGTTCCTTTAACATTCTTTTAGTTATTGAAATCATCACTGTCAATTCCCTTCTGTTATTCCTACCTGAACAGGCTCTCAGCATACCGTACTTGGGCAAAGGATCTTCAGTTATGAGACAACAGCAATCTGTAAGGAGTTATCTTTACTATTCCATAATATCCCACTTCCCAAAGCATGTATGCAATTTGTTTGTCTCTTTCACTCGGACACAAACACACGCAGACATCTGATCATATATGTGTATCTGCTCATTAATTGATTAATCATTGTTATCTCTTGGTAGGTTCAAGGACAAACCAATTGTATATTCCCAGAGGACCCTGGTCAGGTATGTTTTCTTGGATACATTGACTCTTAAAATTTGGGTATGAAAAGAAAAACAAAAAGCTCTGACTAGTGAAAGAAGAAGGTTCTCAGCTTTACCAACGATTAAAAAAGCTGCCTTAGATTGTAGTTCAAATTACTGAAGTTTGAGATGTGTGTGCTAAGTTGTTTTTACTTGTTTTGTTTTATTAGCTTTCGAACGATAACCGCATAAAGAGGAAAGCAACTTCTGAACTGGTACATTTCTCTTTTCCCTATCAAAGCTATACTTTTTCTTCTTGAACACAAAGTTTCTGTGTTTATTTACTAATCCCTTTTTTCAATGTCGATCCTTTAGGCCTTCCAGGAAGAACCCAAGAAGGATTTACGTAGCAGAGGGTTGTGCCTGGTTCCTGTGTCTTGCACCGTTCACGTTGGGAGTGATAATGGAGCTGACTATTGGGCCCCTGCTCTTGGAGGAGGGTTTCGATAAATGTGAGATTTCAAGCTGCACACCAGGAATAGCATCTGATGGATATGACGTTATAACATCATGAGCAGTCACTCTGCTGGAAAAAATATACAAGGCTGATTGCTCATGATGCTATAGAAATGTCGCCATGGAAATGTGTGTGCAAGCTTTAGCCTGGAAGATGGAAAATATTTTCAATTAAGATTTATATATAAAGTCATCTATGTTATCCCTAATTAAGCTGCCGGTGCAGTGATTTCGATAAACACTTGTTTCCTCTTTTTTATGTATAAGCAGTTGTAGCATGATTAGTCATTTTAATGCTACATGTATAGGAAGCGGCATTCCTGGAAACATAATCATCTCTGGAAAGGTTCCTCTTTCAACAACTTTACAGCTTCTCATTTTTTCCCCTTTTTACTTCTTAGGTTGATGATAAGTTAATTCCAACTTAAACATATAAAAAATATCTTTACCAATCATCGATTTTTGCAAGAAACGTTTTTTCTTAATTTATTGTAGATGAAATTCCATACTAATTATGCAATTAAACTTTGCAAAAGAATATTCACTCCAATTTAACTTAAAGAAATACAATTTTAATAATATAAGATAATCTTATTTGAGTTAGATTCAATTTTTTATCAAAATCTAAATTTTTATCTGAAGATTAACCATGTTCAAATTTATATTCGTTCTTTTAAAATCCAATCAAATTATGGTTTTATGAGATTTAAATTCAATAGCGTTCTTATAACTGTGATTCAGAAAAAGAAAAAATAATAATAATGATAATTTCTTATTTTGATTTTGGTATTGAAATGTTATAATAATTTAATCTACAATTTAAAAGCACTGATAAAAATATTGTCGAAATGAATATTATATCATTGTCAATTTCATATGTTAGGGACCTAAAATTTGACAGAACTTCTAATGGCTTTATATGAAACTTTGGATGCAGGAGGATGTCTACAAGTTAAATCCATTCTGTAGGTAATCATTAGTTTGAGCTTATTCTAAACCCACCACAAACTTTAGAGGTGACTTCAATAGCACTTACACTCTTCTGCTGGACTCTGTTAATTTATATTAACAGTGATACTAATTTAAAAAACTTGCTATTTTGTACTAAAATCTTATAATCAACTCGAATTAATACGTTAAAACATATTATTTTAAACAATTATTTTAAAAAGACATCATTCTGACGAAAGTATTTAAATCATTTTGATCGAATTTTAAATCGACTATTTAATTCAATACCCTGGGTTTAAACTCTATTCATTTTAAACCTACTCCATTCATTCTAAACCTAATTCATGGATTTCAAGCAAAGACTTAAAATGTCATCTCTGAATTACTTTGCCTAAAATTGGCTAGCTTGGTCCTTCCCTACTTTGGAAAATCTGCTCTGTCTGTATCATGGATGGCCCGGTTTATAAACATATATGCTTTTGTGAAAGCAACTTGCTAGCCTTTATAATGCTAAAATTGACTAATGAGCCATTTCACGACAAAAGAATCGCATGATGATGCTGCAAGTGTAGATTTGAAAATAACTTTCAAGTACGTCTTATAATTGAAAGAAATCAATTATAAGCAACTCTGATAAATACATTTTATCATAATTCCTATACTTTATTTTATATTAGTAAAAATTCACTGTCATTACCCTTTAAATACACGCTAAGTAATTTGCCGAATGTATTACCTATTTACCTGTTAAATATGTTATCTAGCTCTTTACCAAAAACACTTGCAATATCTGCTTACTTGCATCGAAACTGTGTCGGACTGAGTTGAAAGAAGGAAAGGTGTAATCTGTATGGAGACATAAAAACTAAAGCCTTAGGTTGATTAAGGCCCAAAAGTGAGCCTTATTCTTAAATCCAATCTGGCCCACTTTAAAATACTTTCTGAGGCCTGTCCAATTAACTCATTTTTCCATTACATATAGCAATACAAATAAAAATTTAAATTTATTAAGGACATTGCTAAAAAACAATAACGACGTATTCAGTGTACAAGTCCCGTCACTTTGTGGGGGTCTGAAGATGAAATTTAAGATATATAATCACTTTGTATGGTATTAAGCTTGCAAACAAAATAAATCATATGAAATTTAAGATATATAATCAAACTAAATCTTAATTTTAGTAAAAATATATTTCTAAATTAAAATTAAAAATAAAAATAAATCTCTAACTTAAAATCAAATCTATTTTATAATTAAACATTTTTTATCATTTTTATTAGTCAAGAAAGCTTTTAGTATATTTTTTATTTTGTTTAAGAAGATTCATT
>JANQBM010000008.1:3693533-3710179 GCA_025594535.1 Erythroxylum domingense
CTGTATGAAGCTCTTTTTAAAAAGCTATTTTTTTAATTGACAGTCAAACAGTCAACTGACTTTTTAAAAAAGCTTTTCTCAGAAAAGTTCTACTGATAAAAACTCTATTGACAAAAGCTCTACTAATATAAGCTCAACCAAACATACACTAAAAACCTTCAACTTCAAAGTAAAGATAGCTTTCTTTTTTTTTGTAATTAAGAGTTTTTCAAAGGGTTGACTGATCAAGTTTGGTTCTTTATTCTCTGTTATCAAGTGGTTTGGTTGTTATTGATTAAAAAATTGAAACATTTTAATCAATTTAACCGTAAGTATTTTGAACTAGTCAATTTTTCAGTTCGGTTAATCTTAATAAATTTTGTTATTAAAAATTAATCAATTTATTGATCAATCAATTAATTTTAATAAACTAACTAATTTTTATAAGCTAAAATAAATTAGTTGGTTTTCATTTAATAATATCTTTTTTTAATTGAACTTCGATTTTTTTACGAATAAAGATAGTCTCATTTTTTAATCTTATTTTAATTATTTAATTTTATTCAATCTTTACCGTGTGATGACTTTCTAACAATTTAATATCATTTGTAGCTTTAAATCTTAAACCATTTTTACCTAACCGATTTAATTTTCAATGTAATTTTACATATATATATATATAAGCAGATAGTTATTTTCCGAATTCAAGTTTTCCCATGGCAAACTTATCATCATTGTTTGCAACTTATATAGGAAGAGTTAATCAAACTTTACCATCATTATTTGAAACTTATGTGTCCGACCTTATCATTATTCTACATGGTATTTTTTAACTCATTTATAAGACCAATTAATGTAATCTAAATTAAGAAACAACAATTTTCAATTAGAAGGATATAATAATAAATAATACAAAATTCAACATGTTTATGTTAAAATTGACATAAGTTTCACTAATGTATAGGGTTAATTATAAAAAACTCAATTTTTATTCAATTTTGTAATACTAATCTAAAAGTTAAAAGTGACTTTATGATATTCTAATTTTTAATTTATAATAAAAATAATTTGACTATCTTTATTAATTTTGATAACGTTTCAAGTTATGTTAGATTAATTTTTTATCTCATATATTTAAATTTTTTTCATGTAAGAAATTAATTATATAATAAATTAAAATTTTTAAAATTCCTAAACCAACCTAATTCAAATGTTTCTTCAATCTTAATATGTGGTGGTTGCATGTGCTCTGCCGTTAGAGAGTTGAAAATTCGATTGGGAAAAATCATAAACTACTAGGGTAATTGACGTCAGTTCCTGTGAGCTTGTTGTTGGAGAAAATGAGGTCAGTATTGACATCGTCGAGCTTGAGAACATCTGCCTATCTTCTACCCTCAGCCCATCCAATTAAGATCAACTCAATTACGAAAAAGGTGGTGGTGTATGTAAAATATTCCCCTTTAGCAATGTATCATGACGAGCTGTTTAGTATGTATGCCAATGTTTATCAGAAGTTCTAGGATGAAAATAACCGCAGCACCGAACGTTGTCCATCTGCCGTGCACAAGTTCTGCTTGCATGTTTCATCTCCAAGTTTCAGGATCAAATCCTGTCAAATATACCCATTACATCATTCTTCAATTTCTATAGTAAACTACATAGTTAATGACCATAGTCATAACTTAACAAAACTTGGGGGATCAAAACCGAAGACATCGAAAATGTTGCATAGAAAATTCAAGCAAAGCTTGAGAAACACTTCATTTTGAGTTCGTACTTTCATGCAAAAGAAAGAGAGAAACGACAATCTAACAAGCATACGAGTTAATTAACAAACCTGACGTCAAGCTACAAAGGAGTTGTGCCAACATTTTAGGTTTGAGTTGGTTTTAGGTTTAGGTTTAGCTATCTCAAGGCATTATTTGGACTATAACTTGGGAGGGTGAGTTCTCTTTGAACGAAGCAAATGCTCATTCAGAAGAACGCAACAGCAAGCATCTACAAGAATTAGAACATGGCTGCGATCATTTTATAGTAGATTAAAAATTACTTGGACTAAAGAATGTCCTTGGACTATCATCGACTAGGGCTCCTCTAGTCCTTTTCCCACGTTGCGTGTACGGTGACGTATCTAAAGTGCTGCTAATTATTAAATACCTAGCCTAATCTTCAACACACTTACCTGATCTCTATTCCTCAAAATTATCCATTTCTCAAAATTATCTACCAAAAGAAATGGAAGATCTAGTGCCAATAGTACAAATTCTTAAAAGTTAAATTAAGTGACGAGTTGTTTATGTATTCCTGTTTGATCACATCAAGGGAGTTATTACAAACAAAAAGAACTTCAACTTATGGATATAACATTCCGTATTTGAAGAAATTGCGGTATCACCAACATAATAATTTCTCAAAGTTATAATTTCGCAAAAGGTTACAAGGGTACACCAATCATCAAGTTACAGAGGATTTGCCTATTCAATCGCTACTGGACGATACTTAGACTAATAGTAGAAACTTTGGCTTCGGTTTACAAGGAGAGCTTTACAATACAATCCTCAAATGTTCCACCTAGTTTTCATAGTCAGGGTACCAGACTGTCAACTCCTTTGGTCAGAATAATCACTCGTATCTAGTTTAAGATCTTGTCTGCTAAGTGATACTTGTCTTCAGCAACTTTTATGATAAATTCGATAATTTCTGCGACTTTTAGAAGAATGACATTTTCTTTACCTTGTTTGGAGTGATTAATAAACCATCGTAGATTAGATTCCCAATCATAAGTATTATTCACAGCACCAACCATGTTTTGGATCCGACTCTATATGGCCTTGGTATAAGGACAAGGAAAAAATAGATGATTCTGTCTTCATCAGCATTCTGGCATAGAACACATCAGGTGTCATCTGTATCAAACTAGCAACATTTAGTACGGAGTCTATTTTTGATGGCTATTCAAGTTATGACAGAAGCTTTGGGTTTTTACTGTTATAACTTTGTTCTAAACTATCTTACCTACACATTCATATGAGTCCTACATAAATATGTAGATGAGATAGATTAGAATAGGATTGGAATAGTAAAAGTAGAACAGATGATCTATTACTATTTTTGCATTAGTTGGAATGCTTTGTATTATGTCACTGCCTGTTGTCAACAATTAGAAATGAGTTCTCGATACCCCTTCATTCAGGTCACTCCATTGAAAAACCGAAATGGTGTTGAGAATTAATTTAAAATTTTAAAGTTGTTAAAAAATTTTTAGAATAAATCTTATTTTATTTTTAATCTTATCTTATAAGCCAAATTTATTGGCTGAAATATCTATTTTAGTTTTTCGTATTTTGCTTATATAAGGTAACCAAGTTTATTAATAATAAAACTTGAGTGTTACGTATTCTTTTATCTTTTTCTTATCTGATCTTATATATGTTTTTTCTTTAAAATTCCAATATTATATCAGAGCTCCAGTTATTTTGGGCTTGTGAGGATTGAGTAGCAAAACTTTTTTTTAAAAGATAAATATGAGTGTTCAACCTTAGAAATGACATCAAACAATTTATCTATTCCAGTTCTTATTTTCAGTGGAGAAAATTACCACTTTTAGGTTATCAAAATTAAGTCTTATTTGCAAGTTTCTAGTTTATGGGAGGTTGTTGAAAGTGAGTTTGAGCCTACACCTATTCCACAAAATCCAACCATAAACTAAATCAAGAAGAATGATGAAGAAAGGGCAAAGAAACCAAAAACTCTATCTTGCCTCTATTCGGCCATGACGGAAGGAATTTTCACAGAGTATAATGGCATGTGATCCTCCTAAAGAAGCATGGGATAAACTAAAAGAAGAATTTGAGGACAACACTGAAACTAAAATGATGCAAATTTTGAATCTCAAAAGAGAATTTAAGATGTCAAAAATGAAGAATTCTGAAAGTGTCAAAGAATATGGGAGCAAACTTATGTCCATTGTCAATCAAATCATCACTTGGTGAAGAATTTCCTACACAAAAGATTGTAGACAAGCTTCTTGTGACACTTCTCGAAAGGTACGAGTCAAAAATTTCATCACTTAAAATTACTAAAGATCTATCAAATATAACATTTACAAAGTTACTAAAGGCTCTTCAAGTTGTGGACGAAAAAAGAATAATGAGAGATGAAGAAAATGGTGATAAGGTCGAAGGAGCATACATGATCAAGAGTTCTTCTTTAAAGGATAAAAGTAAAATTCTCCAATATACAAGTTGTAAGAAGCCCGACCATGAAGAGAAGGATTGTTGGCATAGAAGAAAATCGTAGTGCTTCAATTGTAAGAGGTTTGGATATTTATAAAAAAATTGCAGATTTCAAAATGAAGAAGAAACAAATATAGTACAAGTGGCACAAGAAGAAACTCTTTTTTAGAGTTGTTGGCAAGAAGTGCACATGGAGAGATGTGCTCCAATATCTATAAGTTGATGATAATGTGCATTAACAAATTTGAAAACGGTGATGAGAAGTACATTATATTAGGAGAGAAGTGCTCAATTCTTAAAAATTTTGAATTAAAAGAGAACGTTGAGAATTAATCCAAAATTTTAAAGTTGTTAAAATTCCTTTAAAATAGGTCTTAAAGATTTATTTTTAATCATATCTTATAAGCTTAATTTATTGACTGAAATATCTATTTTAGCTTTTTGTATTTTGCCTATATAAGGCAATTAAATTTATTAATAATAAAACTTGAGTAATGCATATACGGTATTAAAGATGTTAATGGATCATATCGGCCAGGGCCAGGCTATCCTTAGCCTGACTCAGCCTAACCCCGAGCTACAGTAGCCCGTGGCTTATGGCCCGTGATAATCGACGCATCCATACTTCTCAATATTCGCATTATCCAAACGGCTGCCAAACGTTAAAGGCTACAAGTCGTACTATTATCGTCCCAAACAAGGGAGGGCAACTTGTTTTTTCTTCAATTTCATCTATATACCACAGGTTCCAATAATGTGAAGAATCAAAACAGAATCCCAATAAGCTCATCGTTCTCTGGAACTAAAACTTCTTGTTTAGTTTGTCTTCCATTTAATCATCTTCTACGCCACAAATTGAGTCAAGGGCAATCCACAATGGAAATTACTACAGATGAGAAGAAAAAAATCCTAGAGGGTGAAAGGAAGAAAGGAGGCTTAAAGACTCTGCCTTTCATCATGGGTAAGCTTCAAAATCAAAACAAACCATTTGATTTTATTCATTAGATTTAGACAGAATGGTTTTATATGATATTTGACAATATTTGGTGTGGTACAGCTAATGAGACTTTTGAGAAGGTTGCAAGCGTAGGGTCTCATGCAAATATGATATTGTACTTGAAAAGTGCATATCATCTGAGTAATGCGGCTGGAACTACCATAATGTTCCTTTGGTCAGCCATATCATACACCACACCAACCATCGGAGCTTTGGTTTCCGATTCTTACCTCGGTCGCTATCTAGTGATTGCATTCGGATCATTCATCAGCTTTCTTGTAAGAAGATAAATGTTTCTTATCACCTCCAATTTTATACATGATAAATTTCATAAAATTCATGGAAGTTGTAGTTGCTTCCACAAAACTCATCGTGTCCCGTCTTATTCTGGCAGGGAGTGCTAGTGTTGTGGTTGACGGCAGTCATTCCAGGAGTGACACCTCCACCCTGCAAGAAAATCAATGAAAATCTCCGAATTTGTGAACCTGCGAAACCTTCACAGCTCTTGTTTCTCTTTTCCTCGTTCGTTTTAATGGCCGTAGGGGCTGGTGGCATTAGATCATGTTCATTAGCCTTCGGAGCAGACCAGTTCGACAACCCAAAGAACCCAAAAAATGAGCGGATATTGCAGAGCTTCTTCAATTGGTATTATACTTTAGTTCTGTTTACGGTTATGATTTCAGTGATTGTGGTGGTCGGTATCCAAGTTTCTGCAGGGTGGGTCGTGGGATTTGGAGTCCCCGTAGCATTCATGTTTGGATCAATTGTCCTCTTCCTCTTGGGAACTCCAACGTACATTAGGTTAACGCCTAATAGAAGATTGCTCAAGGACCTTGGTCATGTCACAGCTTCAGCTTGGAGGAACAGGGACGCTTCTTTGCCGACTCCAGAATCCGGAAGATGGTACCATCGAAAGGGTTCAAAGCTTGTAAAGCCCACAGACAATCTTAGGTATCATCGTTACAATAAATTCTGAACTTCTATCCTATTTTATGTTGTTGTCTTTCGCGAAGAATAATGCTTGAGATGCGCAAAATTTTAAATTATTGTCGTAAAATACAACAATAAAATCAAGTTTTTCGCTGTGAAAGTTGGATAATTTTTTGCTAAAATAAAACATGAACTTACTAAAAGTTCCAACCTGATGTGACATCCATTGGTTTTATCGCTTCTTGTCAGGTTTCTCAACAGAGCATGCCTAATCAGGAATCCTGACAAAGACTTGGATTCGGAAGGGTTAGCTACAGGTCCCAGAAAACTATGCACAGTGAAGCAAGTGGAAGAGTTCAAGGCATTGATTAAAGTCCTTCCAATCTGGGCATCTGGAATCACCGTTGCAGTGACTCTAAGCCAACCGACTTTTCCTGTGCTCCAAGCAAGCACTATGAAAAGACACTTCATAGGAAAATTAACCATTCCAGCAGCCTCCTACAGTGTTTTTACAATCTTCACTTTGACCATATGGGTTGCAGTCTACGATGTAGTTTTAGTTCCATTCCTAGCAAAGATCACTAAGAGTCCACGAGGACTTACCAACAAGCAAAGAATGGGTATGGGTTTACTCGTTTCTTGCCTATCCACCTTCGTGGCTGGAGCAGTAGAACACAAGCGACGATCTCTAGCAATCAGCGAAGGACTTGCCAGAAAACCTGACGCAGTCGTTAACATGTCTGCAATGTGGCTAGTGCCACAACACTGCCTTATAGGAATTGCAGAGGGTTTAAACGCAATTGGGCAGATAGAGTTCTACTACTCGCAGTTCCCAAAGACAATGTCAAGCATTGGAGTGTCTTTGTTCTCGCTAGGCATGGCAGCTGGTAACGTGGTGGGTGCAATTATAGTGCAAATCATTGATCATTCGACAAAAAAAGCTGGCAAAGCGAGTTGGGTATCGAGTAATCTGAACCAGGGTCACTATGACTACTACTACTGGCTTCTTGCCATACTGAGTGTAGGAAATTTCTTCTACTATTTGATGTGTAGTAGGGCTTATGGTAGTGATGATAGAAAGATCTGGGACGATGGAGAAGAAACTGATGACGAAGGGCAAGCCACTCATCAACCTGATGGATCTCCTGCTGCTTGATTATTGTGCAAGTTGTAATTTTTATTACTTCTTTTGAAAAATAACAGATTAGAAAATTAATTCTGAAATCAATACAGCCAGATCATGTAATAAAGAATCGGAACTAATAATCCTCAATTTCCTGACTAAACGATTTTGGTGCTAACTTCTTTTAAGCAACCTGAAATCACATCACTTTCAAATAATTCAATTTTTTGATTTAAATCATATTAAAATAATAACGTTTTAATATAAATTAATAAAATAAATAATTTTATTTTAATGAATCTGGAATGCAGCAGTATTCAGGAGTTTGTGTCATACCTAAAACTTACCTAAAATTCATAAATAAATGACTAATTTAATGTTAATCAAGGCAAATCCGTAAATGTATTTGCTTATTTAGATAAGCCGGATACGGTAAATGTTGCTTAATATTTTGTAATTTGACAGCGCACAGTCTATGGTAAAATAAACGCGCAGAATGGCCTATACCACCAATGAAAATAGCCTTGAGATGACGTGGACCAATCACCTAGATGCGGACTTCAAACGACTCTCAAATACACTTGGGAGTTGTTAGCCCCGCAGCCATTGTATACATTCTCCACCTCCCTGACATGTACCCCACTACACTCGAAAATCGAAACCCTTATGATCAAAGAGCGGAAACCAATCAAAACCGTCAAATTTGATCATCAATGGCTCCGATTGCAGTTGGCGACACCTTGCCCGATGGAACTCTCTCTTACTTCGACGAGAACGATCAGCTCCAGCAGGTCAACATCCACTCTCTCGCCGCCAGCAAGAAGATAGTCCTAGTCGGCGTCCCCGGCGCCTTCACTCCTACTTGCAGGTAAAGGAAATGAGTTTCGCGGACTGTTACAGGGTTAATTTTTCAAAACCGACTTTCATTTCTAATGGAATGCGTTACCAACGGAAATGGAGAGAGAAGTTTTGTAACGGACAGTTTGCTTTAATAATTGACTTCAATCTCTTTTGATATGGTGTGTTTGGTTATATCGGTGTAAAGCTTGAAGCATGTTCCTGGATATGTTGAGAAGGCTGAGGAGCTGAAAGCAAGGGACGTGGCTGAAATCATCGTGATTAGCGGTGAAACTCTTTCTGTCTCCGTTATCTTCTTCGATTTATTTATTTGAGCTTGAAGTGAAATATGAGGTCATTCGGTTCCGATATTTGGCAGTGAATGATCCATTTGTGTTGAAGGCGTGGGCTAAGACATTTCCGGAGAACAAGCACGTGAAGTTCTTGGCGGATGGATCAGCGACCTACACCCACACTCTTGGACTGGAGCTTGACCTGAACGAGAAAGGACTCGGCGTTCGCGCCAGGAGGTTCGCTCTCTTGGTGGACGATCTCATCGTGAAGGAGGCAAACCTCGAAGAAGGCGGCGATTTCACCGTCTCGAGTGTCGACGACATCCTCAAGGCTCTCTAGAGTCTAGGCCTAGAGGGTTGGAACAGCTCACACCAATAAGAAACTGCTTAATTATTCTGTAAGAGTTTTATGTAGAGGGTGGGATAAAGGACTATAGTTCGCATCCCATTCCCATGTCTTTGAAGTTAATAATAAAATAAATATTTTTACGAGAGAGGTTATGATATTTGTTTCTCGTAACTTTCTTTTATTTTTTTCTTGTGAATTGCACATGTCAAGCTCTTTATAAATTTCTGACATCTCCTTATAAAATTCAGTAATACGTGAGGTCTGAGGTCTCGAGTCTCGAAAGGTTTTTTAGTAATAAAAAATTAAAATTCTCGCTGCAGATTTAAAAATGCCAAATAATAATACACAAAATCTGAAAAACTCCAGAATATATTTTTCTACTTTTTCAAAGTCTTACCCAAATACTATCATATTTCATTAAATTTTATTTACACATTTATATAGACTTTATATAAATGTATAGATAAATTTTAATAAAATAAGGCTAGAACAACATAATTGGAACAAAAAATTTGATATGAACTTGTCCGGATTTAGCATTAATGATTTTAGTACTCATACCAACATATGTTTTATTTTTTAATTTAATAAAACATATACTAAATCAAAATTTCTAATTTTCATATCGTATTTAATTTTTTTTTCAAATTTTATATAATTAATTTTTATTTTTATTTTTATTTTTCTAATTTGTGGTTATATGATTTATTATTAAATTAAATATATTATCTAATCATTGAATACTAATTATGAAATAAAAATTTATCTAACTTATTTTAATTTTATTTAAAATTATTTTTTAAAAAATAATTTCATATATTTATTGTTAGTTTTAAATGAATAAATTTTATAAAATAAAATTTTAAACATCTCGATATTTCTAAATTAATAATATTAGTTTTAACAAATAAATATTAATTTAAAATACATATTTTCTGCTTATACAATTATTTATTTAAATAAAATATTACCAATATTTATTAGTAAATATTATATAAAAATTTAAAATAAAATTAATTCATAAAATTAAATTTTTATTTAATATTTACCTACTGTATATAATAAAAGTGTAATTAAAACAAATTTGTGTTTTTTTGACAAACAACAAAAATTAAAATTAAAAACAGAAATTATAAAATTAAGTAGAAGTGAAATGTCCTTGGATTCTAATCACCTTGGAAGACAACATAATCACTTTGCTCGTTTTGAACACTAAATGGGTTCTTTCTTTATCCCCCCCAACATTCATCGTAATACCAGCAGTTGAATTGTTAATGCGTAATGTGATCATGTAAGCTTTTTTCCATCAAGAAAGATGAATGAACTTTACACTTCCCTGGATGTAAAAACGGGCACAGGACACTAATGGCATTTTCTTTCCAATTATATTATGGCCGGGAAAAAAAATAATAGCCACCGATCAAAGAAAACTAAAAATACAACAACATTTACAGCGTTTTACTTACAGCACATTCATTTGTCTGTGAGACTCAAAATCAAAACAGTCGCCATTTGCAGGCCCACCAAATCCATAGACATCAAACACCTTATCAGAAGTTATGTTCACACTTTCTCTGACCCTGAAACCCCGTAAAGGAGAAGCCCAGGGAACTGGCGTTGACGGGTTAGAGCTTGAAGCCTCTTGGTTCAAGCTGAAAGTTGTTGGATTTTGAGGAGAATTACCAGTCGGCCTTCTGTTGGAGGAGCTAGCCGTATTCAGAGGTATCAAATTTGATTGTTGCTGGTTCTTCATCGGGGACCTGGGTCGTAGAGCCTCTATCTCAGGGGTGGTCAATAAAAGATGAGGTGCATCTGGGGGAGGATTTCTGCCACCTCCCCCTTGCCAAACTTTCCCATCCTTGTCAGCAAAATTCCTAACATATGCCTGCAAGTTGCCAAGTATCCAGTTAAAAGTCATCAAACGAAACTAATGAGATTCAGGAGTGGATATTCCTGTTTTACATGCAAATCATGGTAGACCAGATGATTTCTCCTTTCAATCATGTTTGTCCTTCCTCTCATACAATCCAAATTCTAACAAGATACCGAAAATCAATGTACTTACATCTTATAATCTTATCTTCCTTAAATACAAATTTACAGAATGGAGGCCCTAGAAATAAATTAGTGATCTACTGGAATGTAATGATGTTGATTATATCAAAGTAAAGTGGGGGATATAAAATTTATATATGCGTCAAACTTGAATTACTGCTTCAATAAATGATCCTTCCTTCAATGCTAACATCCAGAACCTCTATTTTCATTGATGATATCAAAAGCGCTTCAAACGATTGTAGAGGAGTGCAGTAATGGCAAATGACCATATAAATGGAAGATAGTGCACCTCGGTATTGAAATTTGATGAGGATAGTCCTTTCCCGATAGTCAACCAACCAGACCGGATATTGTGATCTTCACCAAAAATCTCAAGCCTTCGACGGCCTAAGGAGAAATGCTCAATTATCCTGTACATATCCTCAGGCTTTTGAGTTGAACCTGAAATCCGATGGCATAAAATTCTCCAATAAGAGCTTGGCATGCTTTCTATCCCACAAAAGGAGGAAAAGACAGTACTTGCAAGATGTTAAGACCATCAATAATGAACACACAATTTTCCAGATAACAAGAAAATTATGTTCAAGGTATCCTTCAAGATCACGATATACAAATGTTTCTCAATATCATTACAATTGAAAGGAAATGTGTCAATCACAATTTCTCATGAAATTCTAAAGTACAGGAAAAAAAAGTGAAAATTTGCTGACACTTCATGGATCTCATGGCCACTTGTAGGCAAGGATGCATTTTTTGACAAAACTACATAAAAGAGTAAAGGTTAAAAGCCACTATCATATACACTCCATGAAACTCAGCTCAGATCTATCAAGCTTCAATTAAGCAAAGAACATGACTAACCATAGGGAGGTTCCTCGGCAATAATAACATCAGTGTCAATATTAGCATGTATTATATGACCGTCAGTACTGCGGCGAACTGTTCCTTTTATACCCATCAAGCAGTGTTCCTTCATCAAATTCAAAGCAACAAAAAGTTTCAGTGAAAATTTTGACAACAATAAGAAATGTTCGGTAGTTGTGAACAAGGGAAAGTTTCGTATATCTACAATACAGCAGAAACATCTGCATCACCAACCTTTGAGTGCTGAAACAAAGTATGGGAATCATGCCGTAACCCTGGTGCTGCATTGGCTTTGTTGGTTTTCACCCAGCATATGTCCTCACATCTACGGAATCCCCACTGAAGCGTGAAGGAAATATATGAAAACCACAAGACAGTGAAAAAAAATCAGTTAACCACAAGACACGGTGAAAAAAATAAGTTAAGAGTAAGATGAAAAGAGAAACCATGGTCCTTCTCAATATTAAAAGTTGTACCTTTTTCAGACACTGGCGGCCTTGCTCAAGGCCTACTCCATCGCCTACCCAAAGAAAGATAAAAGAAGGTGTATCTGCTATTGCCTGAATGGGGAAAATAAAATGTACGTATTCAAGTAAACGTACAAATATAATTACATCTGCAGAAACTAAAACATATCTCCATCATGCAAAGAGAGAATAGTTCATTCACAACACAGAACTAGGGCAAACAAGTTGTTAAAGAAAAAAAAAAAGTAAATGTGAACTGATACCTATGAAATGGCAAATACAAAAAACGCAGTTGAAAAAGGGACTACCTCAATTTTGAGATTCAATATCTCATCAAATGTCCAGTATTCTGTATGATCAGCAACACCAGGGGCTCGGTGAACATACTCCTCCCATGGGGGATCGACCAATATCACATCAAACTTTGTTCCAAAGAATTCTGGCGACAGCTCAAATTCTCTTATATCACATTTCAAATACATGGGAGGAGAAGCAGATTTAGTTACAATCTCATCCTTTTTCTGTATAAGCTCTCTAAGCTTGGGATAATCCTCCACAACATTGGTCAGCTCTAACTCTCTGATAAAATTCTGGGGTCGCATCCCAGTGTCAACAAAGTTCTGTGAGTAATCATTCTGCTCTCCTCGTGAAGGGGCCTTACCAGGGGGTCCACCAGTCCTAGGAGGCACCCAACCAGTTGGGTTCTTATCAGGTTGTGTTCCACGTCCGATTGGTCCTGTAGGATTAAAGCCTGGACCAGACATAGTGGGAGGCACTCCCCTTCCAACCTGATTGAAAAACATAGCATGATTTGATGGGGTACCCACATTGGGAGGAAATCTAGCAGCTGATGGTCCAGGAGGAACAGGAGAGAGAGCAGGTGGAACCCCTAGCATATTCATCTCAACACCTCGAGCCCCAGGCCACACAACTGGTGGTGAAAATGGTGGAATGAAGACACCTGGGGCAATTGGAGGACCTGGAGCAGGCATCATTCCAGGACCAAGTGGCTGCATTGCTCCTGGTGGTGGCATCCCCAGAGGCCCAAAAGGTGATCCCATCATGGACAATGGTGGTCCAACCTGTTGATTGTCTCTCCCAGTGGGCCTACCTCTTCCTCCTCTTCCAATCCTGCTCCCTTTTAACCCCTGCATGGGAGCTCTTGTGGAGGATCCCAGCTCTTGGTTCCCATAAGGAGGCTGTGAACCAGTGCTAGAACCCTGGGCACCAATTCCACGACCAGACCCAGAACTTTTCTGGCCTCTTCCTTTCCCTCCTTGGTAGTCCATTTCATCCCTACGTGGACTTGGATCCTTCATAGATGCATTATCATCAATATATCTTTCCTTATCTTCAACAGACAGAGCAGAACTGTATGAATCATGTCTCCTTCCCCTTTCATCTCGCATATGTGCCCAATCTTCAGCATTGGCTGCGGACTTTACATTAGACTGCTGAGAAGCTTCTGATCTCCTAGAAAATTGGGATGCTGACTCTACTCTTTCATAATCAAGAGGCTTAGTTTGGATCTCTATCACATCATAATTGTCATTTGAAATTCCAAATTTT
Source organism: Erythroxylum domingense (assembly GCA_025594535.1). Classification (NCBI taxonomy): domain Eukaryota; kingdom Viridiplantae; phylum Streptophyta; class Magnoliopsida; order Malpighiales; family Erythroxylaceae; genus Erythroxylum; species Erythroxylum domingense. Next base: position 3,707,235 of record JANQBM010000008.1, read on the forward strand.
GATGAGGTTTTTACAGCTTCACCCCTGCTTCGACCATGAGGTCTTTCATTGTCATTCCTATCACGACCGTGTCTTGGTTCCCAGTCTCTACCACGATCATAAACAATATCCCCATCTTTTGACTCTCTATCATTGGTAGATGATTGCCTCCTTAATCCTTTGGAAGTTTCCCTATCTCTGATCCTGTCACTCCAATCATCTCTGCCTTTTGATCTATCATCCCTTGAGCCATCTTTTTCCACATCCTTCCTCCTCATGTCTATACTTCTTTCATACTCCGTTTCAGAACGTTGTGAGTCTTGGTGACGCCTACTACTCCTGTCAGGAGTTCTGGACCTGTTAGAGTGCCCTACTATGGTTTTATCCCTCGTCCTGGTACTTCCATCTTCATCAACATTGGTAAACCTTTCACGGCTTTCAGCAACATCCTTGCTAATGGGAGTTCTCTGCTGTCTATGCTTCTCATTTTTCTCCCTACCTGATCTGTCTTCACGAGTAATAGGACTACCCTTGTTATCTTCATCTAGAGCTTCTGACCTGCTTTTGGTCTTAATCCTGTCCACATCTACTCTTCTTTCATCTTTGTAGCTGGTTTTGATACCCTTCTCACTGTGGGAATCCAAATTCTTGCTTTTACTATTGCTGACTTCATGCCTAGTATAGCTTCTATCTTTATAAGTCTCATACATGGAATCCACAGCCCTTCCACTTTTGACATCAGTCTGATTTTCATCTAGTTTCCTAGCAGATTCTGACTCATCCCATCTTCTTCTAGAGTTTCTACCCTGCTCAGTAGATCCATGAACCTTCTCTCGGTTGCTTTCCCTCCTTTCTGAATATTTAGAATCTCTATCCTGTGACTTGTCACGTTCCCCATCATGGGAGCGGTCTTCTTTGCTTTTACTCCCACTACGAGAACTCTCATGCTCTGAGATTTTCGACATCATCTTCCGCTTTTCACTTTCATCAGGACGACCCTGCCCTCTACTCACAGATTTTTCTCGACTCTGTCTGTTCTCTAATTCTCCATCCTGATAGCAACTGCTCAACTTTTCCAGGCTACTTTCCCCTTGTTTTTTCTTCATTTGCTTTGACCGTAACTCTTTCCTTGTCTCGTAATCATCTTCATCACTATCTGCCCTGCAAGATCCACCACCTGACCTCTTACGATTCTCATTTCTGACCCCACCAGAACTTCTCCTTCTCTCATTAGCCTCCAATCCTTCAGGTTCTTCTCCACCACTTGGCTTTTTGGACTTGCTCGACCTATGCCTCCTCCTATCACTGCTCTCCCAGTCGTCATCATCTCCTGCCTTATCACTCCTCACATCTGATTTATCATCTATGTCGCGCTTCACATAATTTCGACTATGTTCTGGTGAATCCATCACAATCAAAAGTCTCTCCAATAATTTAATTTCTCTATACCCGACTCAGTTTCTGATATAAACCTCAACAACCTACAAAGAGCCCATTCTGAAACCATGTAAAGAAAGAGCAAAGACATCGGATGTACACTTCTGTTTGAACCAAACCGAAACGTTAACATAAATGTGCAAGTCACAAAGGTCAACTAAAAGGTAAAATCAATTTAAGGATGCTTAACACGTTCGTTGATTTCATTCTGAAGAAAAATGTAGCAATTTAACCATATATCAATCGAAAATTGATAATTCCCCTCCTCCATCGATCATAAAAATCCAAAATTCCTCCATAAATTGCAAAAATTCAACCTTCAATATCTCATTCCCATCAAATCCACTCCATCCCACCACCCAGTAGAGAAAACAAAAGAGAAAGTAAACAGGAATACCTAGTAGTCACTACCAATATCCCCAAGAACACATTGCATAACAACCCAGATGCATAATTCAAACAACATTTTCACATTTCTGGGAATTACAGATAATCTATAAAGCACAAAAAGCGATATCTTCCAAGTAACAGGCTGTTTTAACCTAAAGAAAGACATAGTACTCATGTTCTAAGTTACTGTCGTTTGGATTTAGAGAAAGTAGAGGGTGAAGTACCTGAGATTTGCCGAATACAAGAACTCTAAACTCTTCTGTGAATAGGGTTTTCTGGTCCTGCAAAGCTCCACAATAACTTAACGAAAGAGACGACGACCTCCATGTTTTTTGTTTATTAATAATAGCAGAGTATTACTGCGCGATGCAGTAATAATAGTTAGTAATAACGATCAGTTAATTTAGTGAGTTATAATGTAAAGAAATAACGGTTATGAAATAATAGAAATTTTAAATATGATAAGCAAATTTTATAAGGGAGATTTATTAAAATAATATAAGATTATAATTAATATAAACGGTGAATAAAAATTAATTAATTAGATAGTTAAAAACATTAATAATTAATTATGAACTGAAAAATATTAATTAATTATTATTTAAGTATGATTAAAAAAGTAATAATTGTAAGAAAAATATATGATCTATTAATTATAATGTAATATATAAAATAAAATTAATAAACAATAAGAAAATATATATGAGCTAATTAGTTAATAATACAAAATATTAATTAAACTATTAATTATATTAATTTTTTAGGAAAGAATAGTTTTTAAATAATAGGAAATTTAAATATTTCAGGAAAATTTTATAAGGAAGATTTAAATATATTATATTGAAAATTAAAAGGTAGAATGTCAAATTGTAAAATATTTTATTATTGATAATTTATTAGATAGTTAAAAACATTGAAGGTTTATTATAAGCTGAAAAATCTTAATTAATTGTTATTTAAGTATAATTAAAAAAGCATTAATTGTAGGAAATATATATGAAATTCGAAATCGTTAATATTCGTTACATAAATATATAAAAATATATAATAAGGTTCAAGTCTATCTATTAATTAAAAGGTAATTAGTAAAATAATTATATATAAATTTAAATAAATCCAAAATGACAAAATATATACGA
>JANQBM010000008.1:3711825-3738388 GCA_025594535.1 Erythroxylum domingense
AGGCAGGGCTAGCTAACCACGAACTTGGCTCATATTTCCATGTTAGTCCGAGTGCAAACTGGCAAGAATAAGATAGAGGTAAGTTGAAGAACTTGCATGAACAAGTTCATCGATCCGTAAAAATACCCATTTGGGGATTTGCTAAGGAAACCACAGGTAAGTCTTCTCGAGTCATCTTCCTTTGTATATTAATTATTCATTGGTGTAGGCACCAAACGGCATCAGATTGAGGATAACTACTACTGATGGTAGCTGCCACCTGCCAGGCTTATTATTAAACCAACTTTTCTTATTGGAGTCAAATGTTATAACATTATTTTGCATAAGTGGACTGATTATTATAAATTTTAGGTATTTGTATTACTTGGTTTTTATGCTAAGTGGCCTCAGATCTCCCCCAACATTGGACCTCCAGTGATTGAACAAATGTTGTCTTCTTGTTATTGTGGTTTTCAGTTGATACCTTTTCATTTTGGTCAACTTTTTTTAATACGCATTTTATAGTTTAATTTAAAATTAATAGACTAAATTGAAGCTATTCAAAATTTGAATTTGTAGAGTTTTAAATAATATGAAATTAATTAAATGATTTTTTTAATTAATAAAATAATATTATTAGTTAATTAACTAAAGAATCAATTAACAAAAAATATTATTTTGTTAAATATATTATAGTTTATTAATTAAAAATAAATAACTAGTTACGAAATAAATTTTCTTTTAAAACACAGAAGCATTACAAAAAGTTTTAAGAGTTTTAAAGAAGAAAACAATTATTGTCGATGACTACTTAAGGTTGGGAAGACCTAAAAGTGCTTTTAAGGATGTTTATGAACCGGGTTGCTCTCGGCCTGGTCCAGTCCGACCTCAATCGCGGTGGGCCCTGCCGACTAGCTGGATGGCCTATGATTGGTCGAACCAAATTTAATTTGTCTATATTTTTTTAATTTAAAAAATATAAAATAGCATTATTTTGGATAAAATTATGCCGTTTTTTTGAGGCACTGGTCGGTCAGTGGCTTACACAGGCGGACCATAATTGGCACCTGCCCATAATCCCCTAAATTCAGGCAAAAAATGAGCAGAGTTAAGTTGAACCTTGAACCGAAATTACCATCCCTAAGTGCTTTTAAGTGTTGATACGTTTCAACGCAACAATAGTAAAAATCTTGTTAAACTTAGGTTTGAAGAGATCATTTTGATTCCCATATATTATTAATTTATAAATATTTTATTTAATAAAAATAATGATTAAATTCATAGGTTAGGTTTCTTTTTTTTAAAATATCGTGGTGCTTCGTAAGAGAACCAAGGATTAGAACAAAATGCCCCTGAAGAGGTCAAAAATAGACAACAAAGTCAACAACCAACCTTAGTGGTTGGAATCAAAATAGGGTTCTTTATTCTCTCGCAGCGTCCTTAAGTGTGTCGCCTTGTGGTTTCCGGAGTATGCTGGCGATGATGTGAACACCGGTCGACCAGCCTGGGATGACGGATGAGGCCCCATGGTGGGTACGTGGTAACTGTCGGATACGGGAAAGGTTGCCATCGGAGAAGGATGGAAGAATTGTAGAGCAAAGTCTTGGCTATGGAAAGCCGACTTGGCTAAACTGTCAGCTTCCATGTTGGAAGTTCGTGGGATGTGCCTAAAAGTGTGTACTCTGCCATTGCGCGCCGCTAAGTGGATTCTTCGGACAAATGGAGCGACTGCAGGGTTGTCGTCTCCATTGACAGTAAGCAAGTCGACTGCCCGCTTAGAATCTATTTCGATGATGATGTGTATGAAGCCATAACAGATTGCCAGTTTGATTCCTGACCAAATGGCCCACATTTCGGCTAGGAGAGGTGTGGTACGCTCAATGCGTTGTGCGTATGCTGTAAGCCATGTGTTATTGCTGTCCCGGAAGAGACCTCCAATTGTCGCCTATTTGGAGAGTGTGCAGACTGCCCCATCACAATTTAGTTTGACCCGGTGTGCAAGAGGCAAGGACCCTACGAGCTCCTGGGTGACGTTGCTGTGTGGGAGGTATTCTGTAGGTGTTGTTGTGTGATGCATCTGTCGGTTTCTTTTGTGGATGCTTGAACTCTGATTATAATATGTCATTACAACACCTGAAATTTTCTGGAGATGGGTGCCGATCGGGACCTCTGGATATGGTTGGCCGGCTCCACCTCTGAGGGTCCTGCTTGGCCTTTGCATGTGCTTGAGTGACAGTGATAGAGAGTTAACATCCAACGGTCACATGCCATCTAACTTCTATTACAAAAAATGTGTAATGAAGTAGACAGCTTCCAGTTTCCAAGTTCCAACCAACCCCAAACCATGTTGATGCTATTGTCCGATTAGTGCTAGACCAAGCATTTCAATAACAAAAGATCCTACTCTTTTATGTTATTCCTTAATTACTCCAGATACCAGTGGGCCTCTTAACCTTTTCATGTGGTCCCTATAATTTATCTAACCTTCTTTTCCAATCCTTTACATTAAAAGTCTGCGTTCTGCATGCAAATCTTACTGCAGTTTTAGCACCGAAGTTAAATGTTTTTAAGTAGATTTAGTTAAGACTATTATCATCGTTACCAAAGACAAAGAAAGCTCCTACATAGCAACGAACATATAAAAATATTTGTTTGCATGGTTGGAAACCAACATCAGAAAGGTCCAAAAGTGCCGTTTGAGAAAGGGACGGGGTCCCTCCCTCCCTCTCATTGCCATTTCTCTTGAGTTTCAAAAAAATATTTCTGTTGGATTTTGAATCTTATTGAGGGGGACGATAAAGTTCAGAGGGCCCTTTGACTACGGGACAAGCTCTCTCTGTCTCTCTCCTACCTTTAAAAGTCTTTTTCTTTATAATTCGTTTACTTTCTTGCCTTGAAGAGTCCGAAACTTTTTACGCTTTATGTGCTCTCTCCCCTTCCTCTTTTGTTCTTTCTAACTTCTTCTGTTCAAGCTTTTACTTCAAAGAATCTTCTTTCTTTGGATGAACACTTCCCATAGAGTTTTAGCACACTTGTGGTAGTATCTTTAGCTAAAAGAAGAAGTGGGTACCCGAGCAAACTGATTGTTCAATCTAAGAAAATGAGTGCTTCCAAGTTCATTAAATGTGTTACAGTGGGAGATGGAGCTGTTGGCAAGACCTGTATGCTCATTTGTTACACTAGTAACAAGTTCCCTACTGTAAGTCTTACAACTACATTCCCAATTGAATCCAATCCCTTGCCTATCTCTTTTCTGTTTGTTTTTGGCTTGTTTCTACGTCATCAATGGATTACTTGGACATTTCTATGCATGGGTCTTTTCCTCCTCAAACTGGATCTCAGGAAAGTTTATAACTTTTACGGGTTTTGCAATTGCATTTGTTTTTATTAGAAGGGTTTGGTTAAGAGACATTGGAAAGGTCTCCACTTACTCAGAGTTTGGAGTTGGATTGTTTTTAAGCATATACGTTGGGCAAAGACTCTGACTTTTAATTGCCTGTCTGTGTATGTCATTGGTTTGGCAGGATTATATACCCACAGTGTTCGATAATTTCAGTGCTAATGTGTCTGTGGATGGAAACATTGTCAATTTGGGACTGTGGGATACTGCAGGTATGTTATTAAGTATTCATTCACTTGAGGGCTCTTGAAGTTACAGCTTGTGGTAATTACAGAGGCTGGTGGTAGGTTCGTTCACCATCAAATTAGTTATAACCCTTCTTCTTATACCCATCAAAGGTCAGGAAGATTACAGCAGGCTGAGACCACTGAGTTACAGAGGTGCAGATATATTTGTGTTGGCGTTCTCATTAATTAGCAGGGCAAGTTACGAAAATGTTCTCAAAAAGGTAGGAACTTTTATGATGTTGACCTCCTCCGCTTTTGTGTTTTGTCCCTTTACAACTATCATTTCCTTGCGCGTGTTCCACTAACAGTTCCAAGTTAAAATTCCCATCTCACATTCGCATTGTAGCTGATCTCACATTCGCATTGTAGCTGACCTGAGAACTCTTTTTATCTGGTGAAATGTGCTCATGGTGAAATATCTGCTCTTCGGTTGTTTTTGATCCTTATTTAACTGGAATTTAAATTGATCTTCAATCAGTGGATGCCTGAACTTCGTCGATTTGCACCAAATGTTCCAATTGTTCTTGTTGGAACTAAACTAGGTGAGCAAGTTGCAACATTTGAAATGTGATGGTGCAAATTGGTTTTGTGCATCAACCATTTGTTTTCACCATACTGATAATATGTTTACCTTTAACAGATCTTCGTGATGACAGAGGATACATTTGTGATCCTATGAATCCTAATATCATAACATCCGCCCAGGTATGTGTAAAATACATTTGGTTTCCTTCGCAATTGGTTCATATTAGGGAGAAAAATGGTACGCTTGTCATCAACTAAATCCAGCTTTTATAATCAGGGAGAGGAACTAAGGAAACAGATTGGTGCAGCAGCATACATTGAATGCAGCTCCAAGACCCAGCAGGTAGTCCACGATGAAAATTAGAAATTCAAGAATCTTTAAAATCCTCTAGGTTCCTTCATTGGTTATAATCCCTAGTCTGATTTTTTGAGTGATTATGCAGAACGTCAAAGCTGTTTTTGATACCGCAATCAAGGTTGTTCTTCAACCACCAAGGAGGAGAGAGATAGAAAGGAAAAGAAGGCATCGAAGTTCTGGTCGAGCAATTGTGTTAGTACTTCTACTTCTTCAATACCTTTGATGTGTTCATGAACTATAGTGCATTTAGAAGGAAAATACACAATACCAGTTCCAAGGCTAGGATATTAATGAATGAGATCTTCGTTAACTAACATCAATGGCTCCCATAACCAGCAAATCCCCCTAATTCACCATGATAATATGCACCTTGATTTAAACTGTAAATGTTCAAAGGAAGTCCTGTGGCAGGTTCTAAGGATTGGTTTCCCAATGTTTTAATGCAAGTTAAGCATCCCATAGACCTTTGCCTCAAATAATATAAACTATATTCATATAGGAAAATGGGTAGTCCTCTTGATCTCACCATCACCAAGCATCAGTCTCAAATGCTTTGCATATTATGAAACTGCAACCAAGACCTGTAGAATCATTATAGACTAAGTACACATTTGTAGTCCACTAATCTGCCAGTGTACTTGGTTTTTCTGTTTTAACAATTGCAGGAGCATCATGTGTGGAGGTTGTGTTGCTTAGAATGTAATGGGCGACCACAAAAAGAACCCCCATCCTCCACTGTAGACCCCCAAGAAATGACATTTGGATGGTGCTGACAGAACATTGAAATTTAAGATTTGCTTGCTTTTATGTGTTATATAAGCCTCAGTAACTAGGAAACAGTTAATTTTCATCTCACGAACTCGTTGGTCGAAGCTTGGAGGGAATCGATCATTCTCTCAACCTTGTCATTGGTAGTAAAGTATTAAATTAAGTTGTAGTTTGTGGTACGGGATAGAAAGGTATAACTTGTTTTCTAGTCGTTTTTGTATACAAGTTACTTCATCTTTGATTACATTACAAGAAGCCCGAAATGGGACGTGATTATCTTCTCATTTACTAAGTTCAAATTGTAATTAGGTAATACTTTAAATGACTCGTACTTCACCTTCGTTATATTTAACACGGTTAGGTTTTGAGTTTGTTGAAGTTTACCTAGGCCGCCGGGCCTGCAGCATATTCGTCCGACTCCGACTGATAACGTTTCGACGAGAAATGTGAAATTGGTACACATCGATCTACATTCTTTTCGGTCTAATTGAAAGGTAAAACATGGGGGAAGTACAGATGGGTTTTCCTCGAGTGCCAGAAAATTGGGCATTAATTGTTGTTACTCACAGTCAAATGGCAAAAGATTGGGCAATAAACAGAACGTAGAATTCAAACCAATAGCAAACAACAGGGTAGCAGGTTTTGGTAAGCAATTCAACATTTAAAATGAGCTGCAAAATTGTCCACATATGTAACAGTAATAAGATTGGAATAATAATAAGATTATTATTCAGACATAATAATCATTAGTTCCTAGATTATACAGGTGATTGAGGACCTGTGAGATGCTCTCCTGTAGAATTTCTTCACGCTATTGCGGTAGATCAACAAACGCCAGAACACATACATCCATAACGAAACTGATATTTAAAACTTGTTCTTCTTGTGCCCATGTAATCTATTATCTTCCTCCAATTCATTCCCATCTGTTAGAACTTCAAGGCAGCTTGGAACAAACTGATAAATCATTGGAAGGGAGAAAATTCTTATTCTGGGGGTAGAAGAGCTATCTCGATTTCTTGGAGTGATTTTCCTTTGGTCTCCATCACGTTTCTTTTCACAAAAGCCACAGCCAACAAACAAAAAGTCGCAAAAATAGTGTACAAGAATTTTGGTCCCAATAGCTCCAGTAGACGCAAGAATAACAACCCCACAAAGAAATTTATCACCTGTCCAAAGAGTGCCAGTTGTATCTCCAATAAATAAGACATTTATTTAGAACCAAAGATGCAAGAGTAGATTGTTAGGTTTGTTTTCTGGATTTACCCAAAATAATGAACTTTGTGGTCCAGATAAAGTCTTTACAGTATCAAATTGTCATAATTCACAATTCCAAACTATTCAGATTTCTATTAAAGCTTTGCACGAAACAATATATAGGTAGCTTTGCAACGAAACAATAGATACCTATATACCAATGATGAAAGGAAAGCAAGGACTTACCCAATGCACAGACATACAGACTGCCATAGCTTTTGCCCTTATTCTACTGGGGAAGATCTCTGGTAGTAGGAGACTTGGAACTGGACCAGCTCCTAAAGCAAATGTAAAGACAAACCTGAAAAGAAAATTTCCTCATTATGGTCCCTAGTCCTGGCATTTTTAATCGAGAATGAAATATAGCCCTGTCATGTGATTAATTGAGAGTGAATCAAAACGCCTGCTGCCTGCCTATCAAATGTCCTTTTTTCTTTTTCAATTCTCATTCCTGAATACATGATATAGCAGTAACAACCTCGACAGACGAAATTTTATCAGGAGAAGACGGTGGCAAAATGTCTGTTTTGTTTCTGACTATCAGAACCTGAATGAGGTTGTCAGTCGTAACTCTGTTGTGTGCCTATCGCAATTGAAATTTCAATTTTCTATAAAATTCACAGAAATTGGAATGAAGTTATTCGATTGTCATGGTAGCACCAAAGAATTATATTTTGAGTGAAAAAAAATTCCATTACATGACTATAGAAGTCATCATAATCCTAAGCACTAGATTACGTGCATAATTATGGTAAACATCAGGCTTGGAATTCAAATTCAAATTCTATATCGGATCTCAAAACATGTCCTTCCTTAATTTATCCATTTTAGGTTCTCCATTGATTCTGTCTGTAAACAAAAAGGAAAATATCTTGGAAACAAACGGACTATAAGCATAAATAATAAGCAATCTTAATTTCCCCAGCAGCCTGATAAGCAAGTAACAGGGACATAAGTTGTGAGAATATCTGATCATCTTAAACATGAAAAAGAGAGCACTTACATTAGCATGCCACCGATAGATAGAAAGAAAACTCCAGAGTTCGACATAGAAAAACAAGCAGCAGCAACTTGAAGTCCCATGGAGATAGCCTGACATTGCAGAATGTTCATTAAATAGAAGTCAGGTTCGTACACAAGGACATAAGGATTAGAATACATCAAATTCATTCACAGAATATCATTCATTTAAAAATGTATATGCTGCATGGTAGAAAAATAACCTGTTCTTTATATATGCTAGCAACATGTCACTGATGCCAGAAAGACAAGTAAATGAAATTCTAAAGAGATTGCATGTATTTAAAATTCACCATTCCGAGGAAGCTCCAAAGGAGCAGCACCTTCCTTCCTAGTTTGTCCATCAAAGCCATAGCAATAACGGATCCTGAAGGCAATTGACGTGAGTTAGTCAACAGAAAAATGGCAACCATGAATAATCAACATTCACAAGGGAGAAAAAGCAATCAAATAATTGGTACCCGAAAGATTGGCGATTCCAATAAAGACATTTGCCATGTTTGATGGGACACCAGCGCTTTTAAACACAGTTGAGGAGAAATAAAATACAGCATTTATACCAGATAGCTGTTGTAAAGCAAATAGGGTTGACCCAATAAAAACAACTGCAAAAGGAACACGTGAATAACAAAGCGAAAGAAACAAGACAAAATGAAGCAGGAATCGAATATGAAGTCATAATAGCAACAGCCACTGTTAATGGTCAACCAGAAAGTATCAACCATACTCACAAAGCCTGTCAGATTACACCCAAAATTTCAAAATATCACTACCTCTGAAATGGCGACCATAAAGCAGATCTGAGAATTTGACAGACTCCACATCATCCCCTCTATCTACTTTAGATAACTCTTGCATCGCGAATTTGACATGTGCTCCACCTAACAGCCTCTCAAATTCAGTTTCAGCTTCGGCAATTCTTCCTTTCTGCACCCAAAAATTATAGGAACTATGGGAATCTGAAAACAGCAGATACTATTTCTACATGGATTATTTCATGCAATATGAGCAGACATACAATTTGGATTCAAGACTGACCAAGTAAAAAGAACTCAATGTGCATGTGTGAGTACACAGTGTCCAACTCACAGAGAAAAATAGAGCAGACTGAGTCAGAACATTGTTATATTAAGATAGGTGAGGAACATATTTTCTCAACATAAAACATGTTTTTCTCCTTTCAACTTGAAGAACACATGACTAATGTGTAGAAAATCTAGGTTCCAAAACTATATCTCTCCTTCTCCAGTGCAGGAAATCAGTACATTGCTGAAGACAAACAAAACACATGAATGTAAAGGGAACAAACCTTGTACAGCCAATGTGGAGACTCCGCACAGAAGAGCATAGCAAAAGCAAGTATGGCAGCGGGAATAACAGATACCCAGAAACACATGCGCCACCTGCTCATCAATGTTTCGGATAAGAAATAAAATATCTATGAATAACATGCTGACAATACATGGCATGGTTCTATTTGTACAACCCTTACCAGCCTGATATTTGTCTCACCGGAATTCCTAGAAACAGAGCCCCCATAAGTCCTAGACATGTTGCAATCTGGATGAAGCTTCCATATGTACCCCTTACAAAGGAGGGTGATACCTGTTTGTGACGATTATGCCAAATAGATATAAAATGAAACATTTTTCTGATGCAGAAGGGCCAATACAGCACATATTCCGCTGTGGATAACAGTTAGCATACCTCAGTCACATAAAGAGCTGCAACTGGGGGGCCAAGGCCCATTCCAGTTCCCACCAACAATCTTCCCAGAAGCATACCAGTTAAAGTCTTCGCTGATGCACTGAAATGGACATCATTTATTCTTATGTACGTGGAATCAGTTAAAGAATGTGTTAGAACTATAAGTTGCATGAGGAGGACTATTCTTTATGCAGTAATGATCAATTATCATTAAGATAAATAATGTAAAAAGTTAATATGACAATGTGGCCGAAAGGAATTAAGAGATTAATAATGTGAAAGAGATTGTCCTTGTGCGGTATTTGTACAAGTAAATCCTGTATATACAGCTTGACCCAATTTGATAATCGACCAACATATTGTGAATCATTTCCAACCTCACCCAAGACCAAGAGGATAAAGTTGGAAAAAGCCATTTCTAAGGTTGCTGACCGAATTTTCAGGACATCCCTAACTGGAAAACAAAAAGTTTTTGACCATAAGGTGAAAGGTCCTTGCTTTCAGTACTATGTATGTTAACATAATTCTAAGAACTTCAGAATACAGCAGAAATCAATAACCTACGTAGGAGTTAAAAACCTAATGTTCCAAGAAAAGCAATAAAAGAAGCACATTCCTAGAATTCATCAGTCTAGAAGGGTTTACTTCACAGTACCTCATAGAAGCCCCGATAATCATGGGCAAAGCACAAATCTGAAATGCTCTACGTCGTCCTATCCCATCGGCTATCCAACCACTGAACAAAGATCCAATAAGGGCACCACCGAGACAAGTACTGACCACAAGGCCTACATTTGATATGAAAAATGAGCAGTAGATCTTAGTGAAAAGCCACATGTAGTGTGAAATGCAAAAGTATTCACACTGGATCACCTTCTTCCAAGGTATTGCCACTGAATCCGAGATCAAAGGAGATGCTTTCAAGCGGTTCATTTACCACACTGAAACAATCAACCACAATAAATGAGAATCTAAAACATAGTTAAGCACATATAAGGTACAAAAAATGATTATAAAAATATATGAAGAGTAGTCTACGAAAAGCAAGTCCAAGAAGGTGCACAAACCCAACATGGTAACCAAATAAGAAGGATGATATGGTTGCCACCAGCACATGAGGAAAAGAAAGCTTCCATGAAGGATTTGTCGTGTCAAAATCCAGATTGCTCTGCATAAGATCTAAAAGAACATAAAAGAATCAAGACCAAACGTTATGTCAACCAAATTGTAAAACTTTAAAATAACGATGGAGCAGAGGAACTCAATAACTGGCAGATGACATAAATCTCAAGTGACTATTAAAATGAACTCATACAAAACATGCAATAGACATGAATTCTTAATATCACTTCTCACTAGACTAAATGTACAGTGAACCTCTTGAAGCTTAATAGATGGATCTACCTGAGTTATGTTCTACATCATCCAAATCTGAGTAGTCCCTCGATGTCATTCTTTTGTACATCGAGCATGATTCACGTTGTCCCCACATGTTAATAGCGGAGCCAGTCTATCATCCAAAACCAACACAGGGAAATTCCAGTGAACCTCATTTCTATTAATTAAGTTTTCTTTTAATCCATATTTTCCCACCGAAGCTTAATCAGTCAGAAAATAATGATCTAGTGCATAAAGGAGTACCAATAGAAACAAAGAGAAATTTAAATCTTGACGTTTTTATTTATTTAGTACCAGAACTACTCTCTATTGATAATCAGCCTATTGACCAAACTACTAAATACAGAAAAGGATCGTAAGTACAAAAGAGAGAGAGGAGACATCGTAGAGAGGATGCAGCATGCAATAAAGTACTGATGATCAAGCAAAGAATAAGACGCAATTTACATTAAAACAAAGTGAAATACACTCGATCAAGCATCTACAAACAATTAGAAACACAAGAAGACTACACTTTCCGGCCAATCTCTGTTTTGAGAACCAATAACTAAAATGAACATTCAAATAACATACAAGTGCACTACATCAAAAACTCGCTCCTTCTATTACATCTTCGTAATATAAGCAGGAACCGACATTTAATCAGTAATATTACTTTGCTTTCTACACTTTATCGGCAGTCAAACAAAATAATACGACCGGCCTCATACTCGAAAGGAAACCAAACAAGACAGTTGCATTAAAGCGGCATTTGACGCCAACGCGCAGCCTTTAAAAGATTACCTTGATCTCGTTCAGATCATGCAGAGATCAACCAAGGATCGAGAAAGGAAATCGCGAGATAAAATTTTCCGTTACTTGGTTCTTTCTTCCAATTCGGAGAACACAAACAGAAGTTTCGAGAGAAAAGTAATAGAAGCAGCTTAATATGATACTATTACAAGAAGAAGAAGAACGCAGGTCGTCAACCAAACTACTGTTCTTGCTATCGTGCGCTGGGGGCGGTGGAGGTTTATTTAGAGAGCGCGAGGGAGAGGCATGCGTGTCCAAGGTACAGAGATGACCAAGTTTGTATCCAGGGATGGATCTTTATCAACTATAAGTTTTGGACAGAAGTTTGATTAGAGTTTAATTAATTATGAATTAAGGTTAGGTAAAATCGGTTCGATTAAAGAGATTTAAGGAAAGTGAATGGCTGAGGTCTATTTTGGAATTGGCCGACGTAGGCAACACGGTTGCGAGAACAAGGGACTGTGGCTGTGCTTTGTTTGCTACGAATACGAAACGTTTCTCCCTGCATGAAGAATGGGGTGGCTAATCAGAATGCGACGGGTCCCCAGAATAGCTGTTCTGTCGTGTAATCATTAGGGGGCGATTTAGTCATTTTGGATCCGTCGAAAACTGAGGTGGGTGGGTGGTGGTCCCCGCTGCAGTTCTAGAGACTCTCGTCAGTCGTCTCTGGTCTTTTGGACTCGTGTTATGGCCTTTGTAACGTGGCGTGATCGGGGGGGGACCAAAGAGCATCGACGGTGTCTATTGCTCTATACTCGCATCACCTGTCACCTAAAAGTCCAACGAAAATAAATAGAGTCGAGAGTAGACAAAGTTTGTACAGTGTTTATTTTCTGAAGTCCGAGGTTAATAAATGAATTTATTAACAAGATTACTCTTGTTATCAAATACACTATGTTGTTAATCAGATTAAAAAAGTGATTTATTTAATATGAATATAAGTTAATTGGTTAATTTAGTTCAAATTTGATAATTATTTAAATTTAAAATAATCATAAGATAGATTAAATTAAGTTAAAATTAATAAATTAAAATAAGTTTAATTAAACTAAAATTTTTGAATTAATTCAATTTGATCAGTTATCGTTCCTAAATTAAATAAAATTGATTGTTCGCATTTATTATTAATAATATAAGCAAAGCTGACTCATTAATTGCAGATAAAATTCTTCGTTCGTACAACGCAGGTGAATTTGTAATAAATATTATTGTTAAAGTTGCATAATTTAATAAGACGTTTGGAGCTTCGACACTTGTCCCCTTTTTTACTTGTAAGAAAACGGAAAAGGAAAGAAATCCTCCTTTTAAACGTAGCCCGTTCAATGCCAGCCGGTTCAGGAACCAAAAACAAAAAATATCTGGGCCAAAGATGAAATTACAACAAACAATAAGGGTATGGTCCAAATGTCAACTAAGGACTAAAATGAAAGTTTGATGAAAACAAAAACAACAAATAAACTTCGCGCCGCCTCAAATTGTCAAATCATAAAAGTTTGTTCCGTAAGGATAATTAAACAAACTTGGAATACAAAGTTCTGAGAATATCCGTTTAGGGTTCTTCATACACGTCGCAAGCAATCCAAAGCTCGACGACCAAACTAAGGGTAACGCAATCCTCCCTACTGTGGAAAATTCTCGGCAAAAGATGGGTTCCAGAGACAAGGACCAATCGGCATCGCATCAACAGCCGCTTCTTAGCAGTCTCATCGTACGGCCATCGGCTAGCGATGGCGGCGATGCCGTGGGCACCGGCGGCGGAGGCCGCCATGTTGGCAACGACTACGAGCCTGGCGAGGTCCGCCGTGAGCCTCCTCCTTATTCTCGGTCAGATCGCTACTCAGACGATGCTGGTGAGTCTCCTGTGGGGAGTTATTGGGATCTGATTGTAATTTTTAGATCGTTGAAAGAATTCGAGATTTATTCTTTTGGAAAATAATTCAAGATTTTTTTGGGAAAATAATTTAAGATCTAATTTTCTCCGTTGCATTTAGATTATTCGCCGAGGATTTGAAGTACTAATTTCGAACTAGTGGATTTGTGTTAGCTATAGACCGGAGGATGTACACTGTGACGTTGTTGTGCGTTGATTTAACAATTTTTGTAGTTAAACGGGCAGCTAGTTTCTCATATTCTCAATTTTTTGACTTGGATATGGAGTATTGATAGTATTTCTTCGCAGTTGCCAATATATCTCGTGGTAACAAAATATTTGATTGGTTTTCTGGTAAGTTTGCTTCTGATGTTGCACATCGCAAGCTTTTCTCTTTTTTTTTTTTTTTGTGTAAATAGCGACTGGAATGTATTATGAGTTGGACTTTCATAATCCTTATGTCTTCAGGCAAAACTGGAATTTTTGTTTGTGGAGGGTTCAACTTTGTGTGTGGTTATTAGAGACACAAGTTGAAGAGTATAGACGTGTATGGTTCTTTTTTTTTTTTCATGTAAGACTGTTCTTGTCAAATCATTTTCTCTCACTTTTCTGCCATTAATGAACTTAATTTTCTATTACTACTATCTAGTTTAACCATGCACTTAATATCCCAATAAAAGTGAGAATCACTTTGTGCATACATTCTTTGAGAACTATCTTGCTGAGTGTAACTGAGGTGTAGAATGTTCAAGCAAGGGTTGAAGCTCCTTGGATATTAGTTTCATCTATGAAATGATTATTTATGATGTAGATGTAGTTGTAAAGAAAAAACTATATATCCCCCCCTCTAAATTTGTTTGGAGGCTATGCCTTTTAGTTCCATGAGTGATGAAGTCCTATTGAACACTATAATCAGTTCCTTCAGTCTATCAATTTTTGAAAGTTAAGATAGAAAAATGGAATGGTTTGGGTGTTTATGTGTTGACATTACTCTATTTTTTGTTGTTGTAGCTGCTAAATTATATGAAAACAATTTCTCAGAAGCTGAAATTTTCAGTTGATATCTCTGCTGGTTATTATGATCAAATTGATTACCTTAACCACTGCTTACCACTTGAGTCCATTCTGAGCTTACAACAACTAGGTTTTCTAACTTTGTTTTGTTCTCCATTCTTTCTCGTATGTCAAGCATGTGGATATAGTACCACTTGCCTTTGTTGAATTGCAAATAAATTTTGCTGTTATGTGTTACAGCTGTGAATCTTGCCTGCAAGAACTTGGGTCTTGAGGAAGGCATAATGGTGTAGTGCATCTTGGATCATTTTCTGGGAATTGCGTTTTTGTTGGTATTAAGCATAATGTAATTTTGGGGATTGCAATAAATTCATTTGTGGGTGGTATTGTAGGATCTGTTGGATTTGTGTTTGTCAATTTGTCCCGAAGCCATTAATCACACGATTGGAGATTTCATGGGAAGTCAAACAATGGTTCCAATTTTACGCTGAAAGTGAATGTGGCATCATGATGATCACACATGGGTTGGTAGTATGAATTGGTTAAGTTACATTTGATGGGAAGCTTTCTTTATAAGTTGCAGGACTGCGATGTTATGTGGTCTGAGCAAGCTTCTGTTCCACTACTAGGAACTGCCATTAGAAAGTTGGTCTAAATTGTAAGAAGTTGATGGCATTTTCTTGGTGTGATGGGTGCCTTTAAGTTCTTTGAACAATAACTTTTGGGCTGGTTATTGTAATATGATGTCCACTAATGGAAATTGGGTTCTGTTTCCTCCGGAACTTCTGGATATCTTAGATAATGGGAATGCATCTACTGATAACTAACGGGTTTTGGGTGGCTATTCTATGGGTTGGAGTTATTCCAAAGAGATCAGTGGTTTGATCGGTGCTTCTCACTTACCTTTCTAATTTTTTTGTTTGGACAGCTGCACTGGTTTTCTTTACTCTTATTAATTCATTTATTGGGTATAACAGTATTGTACATTCAAGAGTGGCTTAAGGGCATTGAATTTGTGAACTTGTATTAGTAAATCATTTCCATTAGTTTTCTTATGCTAAGTTTAGTTGTTAGTTTTTGTTCGATGGGTGGTCAATTATGAAGGGAATTTTCTGCTTGTCGCTTTAACTTGTGGATGATGGATCAATCCGATTGTCATTCTCATTTTTGTAACTGGATTTGCCTTGCATACAAGTACAGTCTGTGACATATTGGAAGTGGGAAAGGTTCCTTGGTTCAAGTGCACCACTAGCTGTTCATTCCACGTTGGTTCAAGTTATATTGCAATATGGTTGGTGGAATTATAGAGTGGTTATTTGGCTGTCTTATTTGATCTCTTTATCAATATACTTGTGTGGTTTGTGCAAATAAGAGGGCAAACTAGAAGCTGCACCATTTTTGAACTACATTTGGTTCAGGAAGATTCAGTGGGCCTTCTGTGGATGGTTTGCTATGGTTATGATGTGGATTGTTGGCTGTACTTCTCCATCTTGAAGTTGTAATTTTTATTAAAGTGACTGGTATGCTTATACTTGCGCTGTGATCTTCTACAGTGGTTTGTATGTTAGGCATCTATAGATCTTAGACTGTAGGCTGCAGCTGCCAACCAAGTACAGTCCATTCAGTACTACTCCTGGTGAGACGTTGTGGCTATTTCGGGTTATTTAGTTTTGGTTTGATAGTTCATGGTCTTGATAAAAAATAGGTATTTAGTGGTCGAAGGAATAGGTGGACACCATTGACATAATAACAACAGTTCTTTCTTTCTCCCATCCCTGTGGGGAGTTCAAGTAACCTTGTTAGGCAGCGCCAGTTGCATTAAGTGCTTACACAGAGCTCTTTGTGGTTATTCAGCTGCAGATAAGTTGCAAGAAGGGGTGATATCTTGCAATTGCTTATCGTATGCACTAAGATTTTATGTTTGCACCTGTGTTATGAGAAGATTCTGAGTGATGCTTATTGTCATGCAGTTACGTGGATTTGAATATTGCAACTATTGGTTAAAAGTTACAGATAGCAAAATGCCACTTTGTTCTAACAAAATTTCTCCTCCTCTTACTGGGTAGCTCATCGTTAGGTTTTACTGGTTGTTTTCCAGGATATAGGATTCATGCAGGTTCAGGTTCTTCTCCTGTACGCAGAAGAGATGCAGATCATCGCTATAATTCTGATTTTGATCATCCAGGAGGTTTTCCTCGAGGCCGTGAATTTAGTGGTAGAAAAGTTCCTGGTAGATATCGAGACTCTTCACCTCCTTATGCTAGAGGAAGGGGTGGTGGCAGACCACTCGGGAGAAGTTTTGATGGGCCTGGATTTGGTTCAGGTCCATTTAGAGGCGAGGGCAGTCGAAATAATCCAAACGTACGTCCAAGGGAAGGGGACTGGATTTGCTCTGATCCTTTGTAAGTTCACATCTGTTGCTCTTTTGCTGCAACACTTCTCTTCCTCACCTCCTCTTCATTTTCGTTTGGTCCCCATTTGTTCTTTGCTCTTCTCTGCAAGTGTGGTAAAACCTGATTGACCGTATATGATGACGTAATGATTGCTTGTTATAGAACAATGCATTTCTTTTGTGGTATAGATTTGGTAATAGAGAACTCTAGAACCCAAGTGGGCCTCAACTTAGATTGTGTATTCTCTTTGGCTTTCTGTTCTATTGCTACCAAGTTATTTCCAAGCTATTATATCAAGATAAGAGCATTATAGTCTTAACTTTCATACTTCTATTGATTAACAAAATTTTCTTATCTCTTTACTTGAATTGGTCCTTTTTTTTTTGGTAAATTACTTGAATTGGTCTTTACCATAAGCTTTTTCGGGATCATACATCTTAGAAGGAGCTTAAAACCGTACATGCTTTTATAAAATGCTCTGAACTTCAAATCATGTTTCATCCTTTTAATTTGATTCTCTTGGCCATTCTTGATGCTTTCAGCTTGCACTTCCTCTTAGTCATAACATTGAATTAAAAATTTTTACTATCCTATATTCTTGTCAGTGTATGTATAAAATAAACTGGAGACAATAGAAGAGAGAATTTTGAGTTGTATTATTGGAATAATTCCTGGTATGTACTTTTAGTGTAATGTTTCCTTGTATGTTTTTCAGGTGTGCCAACCTGAACTTTGCAAGGAGAGAATTCTGTAACAACTGCAGGAAGCCTCGCTATGGACCTGCTGGAAGTCCTCGGAGGGGCTATCCTGGTCCTCCACCTTCACATCCTCCTAGGCGTTTACCTGGTCCTCCGTTGGATCTTTCTCCTGGGAGGAACATGAATGGTTATAGATCGCCTCCACGAGGTTGGGCCAGAGATGGCCCTAGAGATTTTGGACCCGGTGGTCCCCCACCTTTGAGGCATAGGTTTTCTGATCAGGACATGCGGGGAGATCGACCAGATTTTCCAGATGATGATTATAGGGGAAGGAATAAATTTGATAGGCCTTTGCCAGTGGATTGGAATCAAAGAGATCGTGGAAGAGACAGTTATTTCAATGAGAGGAAAGGGTTAGAGAGGCGGCTACCTTCTCCCCTTCCACCACCACCACCTCTTCCTCCCCCTCAACGTGGCCGATGGGGACGGGATGTAAGAGAGAGGAGTAGATCACCCCTCAGGGGTGCCTTGCCATCAAGGAACTATCGCCGGGATTTATATATGGAACGAGGACGAGATGATCAACATGGTGTGGGGAGAGACAGGATGGGAGACGTATATTAATAGTTGTGAGGTGGAAAGTGGCGGCACTAGACATCGTGGTATAATAGCTGTATGTTCTTGTGTTAGGGTACCAATTTTGTGGCAAAATTAGGAGTGGTTCATGGACGTGGTATGTTCAATTCAACTATTATGGTTATTCTGAGACTTCAAGGAGGCCACTGTCATTTCTGTTTGGGCTGATTATCTCACTTTCTGGTTCAATACTGCTACATTGGGAAGAATTAGATACATGTATGTTGAGTTTAGTATTATCCATGAAATCTTAGACTGCTGCATTACTAATGTCCTGGTTCTGGTGTCTGGTTCGTTATCCCTCTCATTCTGCATTGTTATTGACATTGGAATATAGGATACCGACTGGACCATTCCCTTTTCCCATAAAAATTAGAGCCTTTTATCAGGTATTGTCATTCTAATTGGAGACTTCTGTCCAAGGAGGGAAGTGGTCGTCCTCCGATGAAAACTGCATTGTTAATTTACGCATTCTGTGGGATGAAAAGTTCCAACTTTGGGCTTTGGTTTTCCAAATGAAAGTGGAAGTGCATGTTCAATGCTGTTCTGAATTAGCGATGGCAAGCTGAATTTTGTATTTGGTTGCTGGTAGTTACCGGTTTTAGGTAATCCTTTGACTGAACCTATTACAGTTCGAAGCATCGTCAGTAAGATCATCGCTTCACTAAGCTAGCCAATTTTCAGTATTGACTCAACTAAGCTGGTGTTTCTCCAATGAGGCTTTCGAATTCTGTTTTGGGTGCTTGCTTTACGATTCTCTGATGAACAAGTAGTTAGAGCTGATAGTGTTTACGGTGAATCAATATCTGAAGTATTTTTTGTTCACAGTGTCAAATATATATTCCAACTTCTCACAACATTACTAAATGTTTATAGGAAAATTTATTAAATGGAACAATATTACTCCAAATATATCATATTCTCACCGCCATCCAAATATAAGTTCGTCTATGTTATCCTTAGGCGAGCTTATTTATATTGATAACATAAGAATATGCATTTGGTAAATAGATTGGACTGTTTTGATTTGGAAAGAATGGCCAGAAATCCTTGTAAAGGACAACGGATTTGTAAAGGATAACAGTGAAATTCAGAAATGAATAGCCGGAAATCCTTGTAAAGGACACTTGATTTGTAAAGGATAATGGTGAAATTCAGAAATGAAATATATCAACTAAACCATTCTCTTAAAAAAGAAACAACTAAGCTACTTACATTGGCATTAACTTTTTTTAGGTGTTTTCAAGATAATTAATAATATATTTTTTATTCAAAATTGGAGGATGAGCCCTAGAACATGTTCCTTTGTGACCATAAGGTTATAGGTTTAAGTTACAGAAACAGTCTTTTTATAAAAATACAAAGATAAAATTATGTACATTATAACCATCTCTAAACTCCCGTAAATTGAAAAATTTTGTGTACGAAAATACAACAACAAAATAGAAAAGGAAGAAAAGAGTGATTGTTTATTACCTTTTTTTCTTTTGAAAATTGAGCCAATAAAATTACTTTTTATAGAATACCACTTATGAAATGAAAATATAGAGATATATAATGCTTCTAATTATTTTATGATAACAACTACTTTCTTTTTGTGTGTTTCTTTTGATTTTTGTCTTTTTTAAAATTAAAAAGGTCGTAACATGAAGTCTTAAAGAAAATAACCCAATTGTCATATTTGCATGAAGTTGAGGACTTTGATTAGTATATAAGTTAGATTAAGTCCTCGTTTGTAATTAGTTAATAACATATCTTGAAAGTGGTTCTTGATTCTATGATATTTCTTCTACAATTGGAGCGAACGGTCAAAAGAGCAAACATTACTCCCAATTTCTATGAATTGCAACCGTAGGATGTTTCCGTTCAACCACAGCCGTTGGATGATAGTATACACACACAGAATTGAATTTCAAAACCTCCATACAGAGAGGGAGGAAAGCAAAAACCAAAGAAGAGGAAGAGCACCAAAAAGCCTCCACTCACCTCCATCTCTATCTACCTCTTCTCATTCACTTATAAAGCTTCTCTCTGCCTTTTCACACTTAACTCTCTCTCTCTCTCTCTCTACATGCGTGTACATATATATATATATATATATATACGGTTTCATGAAAATTTGATTCTGGTTTTCGTTTGCTTTGAGTAATTGAATATTTGAGCTGGTGCATTTTAATAAGGAATATATAGATGTTTTAATCGAGATTTTGGATCTGTGGAGTTAAGAAATTGGAGTGGATTTCTCCTCTTTTTTTTTTCAAAATTAAGTTTTGTGTGCTTGTTCAGGACAAATTTGGAATCTTGCGAGTTTGGTTTTTTTTTTTTCCTTTTGAATTGGATGGGACAAGAAGAGGGAAAAGATTTCCCTCCAAAAAAGTCTGATAACAACTCCGGCGTGGAGTTTCCGGCGAAGAAATTAGCCAGACAGCTCGATTTCACGCAGGGGAGTGTGGTGTTGCCAGAGCACCCTCAATCGCAACGTCACCATGTGACTTCGCCGACGCCACTAATTGCACAGAAGCCGATGGCGGCTCAGAACCAGCTGCCTACGCAGGTTTTGACGGTGCCGCACATGCAGCACCAGCATCTTCCGGGTTCCAGGTTTGTGGAAGTTTGAATCTTGTGTGATTAGTACATCATTTTTGTTTTCTTATTTTTTTGAATTTTGACTTGTTTGGTGTTGGGGGTGTAATTGTTAGTGTTGCTTTGTGTCTTTGGTGAAAAGGGTCTTAATAAAGTGTGAATCTTGCGCTTCTTTTCTTGGGATTGTTGAATTTCAGTTGGTTTTATTGTGGGTCAGAGTTCATTTTTGGAAATTTCTGCACTGTCTTGTAACGAAATCAGTGATTTTTGTTGGTGCGTTTGAACTTCACCGGTCTGTGAAATTGATTTGAGTCATGCCTCTTTCTATTATGTGAGTATGTCCTATTTTTTCAAATCTTGATAATGTAGTTCTGTTTGGCGTAATGAACTCAACTTTTACTGAATAACGAATAACGAATGGATCTTTCATTCGGGTAATGCTACTATCATTAAGATGGTAGGAAAGACAGCAGCAGTAACATGGGAGATATTTGTACTCAATTCTTAAAAAGCTCTCTCTGAATTATGTAAAGCTATTTTTCTCAACTACAAGTTGGATTAAGTCATTCGGTTCCTTTTCTTTTTCCCTTCCCTTGTTAATTTCAAAAGTTCTTTTGTCACTTTAAAGAAGTTCTTTGATCTTCTTCACGGTTTCTTCTTTGTTAAAATAAAAGCTTTGCTTCATGAATGCAATTATGATTTTCTTGCATTGTTTTTTCGAAGATTAGTGAAGAAAGCTATTCTTCTGTAATGTCTTATGCATTTGATTAGTTTCCTCTTAATTCTAGGCGGTACTTGTCCATACACAATAGCTCATTTACTACATCAGCAACTGATAGTTTCCTTTGTCGAATTACTTATTTCTTAACATTACTTCTCCTTTCTCAAGAAAACTGGAGTCCCCAAAATCAAGATCAAGACCAAATACTGAACTCAAAGAAGGCACGCCAAAGAAGCAAAAACAGTGTAATTGCAAACACTCACGCTGCTTGAAACTGTAAGTACTTTCTTTTTTGAGGTAGTATTTCCATGATCAGATGTTATTCAGTTCTTTTCTAGATTGGACTAGTAGCTTTTTATTTTTGCTTCAAAGAAATGATCCAAAATGGGTGGCATTTGGTGTTGGATCCTGATTCCACTTGCTGCTCTTCATATTAAAAATAATGGCTTATGTTTTGTCTATCTATTTTGATTTTGTTAAAGAAATAGGAGGGTTCACTGTTCCCTTTTTTTTTTTTATACCTTGTGTTAATTCTAGAAGCTCCAGGTATTTATGCAACTCCGGGAGCCCCATAGATGCAATTTGCAAGTTGTTATAATTTGTCTACATATGTTTTGACTTATTAACCTCATAGTTGTTAGTCAAGCAGTGTTTTATGTAGCTTAAATGAAGCTCTTTAGAGTTGCCTCTTAATCAAAGATTATGTATTCACTATATTCTTGTTTGTTTGTCAAAGTTTACAGTTTGTAAAATGGTACAATATGCTTATGGATATGAAGCTAATATGCTAATATCCTGAATTCTGGTAAGGTATTGTGAGTGCTTTGCCTCTGGAACATATTGTGACGGCTGCAATTGTGCAAATTGTTATAACAATGTTGAAAATGAATCTGCAAGGAGAGAAGCTGTTGAAGCAACTTTAGAGCGTAATCCAAATGCATTCAGGCCTAAGATTGCTGGCAGTCCTCATGGATCGCTTGATTGTCAGGTACGATGGTTAAACTTGTTTAGACTTGAGGGCAGGATAAGTATTCTAGGTTTCTTATTATTCTCTTTGCTGTTGCGTTCTTATGTTGAGAATTCTGGATGTAATTGCTCTGAACATAAACAGCTTTCTCTGAAAATTGAATGGACTGCCCTGGATGCCCTCATTAAATTTTCACTGAAATAATCTGATTCCTCTATATTTTGATTCTTGCCTCATTTCATTTGTTAAATATTGTTTACTTGAAAGGAACCAGAAACAAAAAATTTACGTGGTGCTAGTTTCTTTGATGCTGAGCCAATTACATCCACTGTGGATCTGCTCTCCATCTTTTTGTTGAAACAATTTGCTTCAGTTTATTGCTCATCATTGAATTGAATCTTTGTGGTGTTAATGACCATATTAACTTGTTTACAACAATTGCAGGAGGACAACAGGGATGGATTGATATTGGCAAAGCACAACAAGGGATGCCACTGCAAGAAATCAGGATGCCTCAAAAAGTACTGCGAATGTTTCCAAGCCAACATCCTCTGCTCTGAAAATTGCAAATGCATGGACTGCAAGAATTATGAAGGAAGTGAAGAGAGACTGGCTCTCTTTCATGGTGATCAGGCCAACAACATGGCATATATTCAACAGGCTGCAAATGCGGCAATAACTGGAGCTATTGGATCTTCTGGTTATGCATCCACACCAGTACCAAAGAAGAAAAAAGGTCAGGAGCTTTTCTTTGGGCCAACAACAAAGGGCCCTGCCTATCAAAGGATTGGGAATTTTCAACAGGTGAACATCCTTTGCTATATAGTGATCCCTCTAGCATCAAAAATAAGAATTTTTTGACCAAAATATAATGTCTTAGTCTTAATCACCTTAGAATGCATTAAGACTAGGATAAGACAACACTTTGTTTACTTCATGGAAGGAATAATTGCAACTTGCACATGATATCTTCACTGTTGTTTGCTATCTTCCCAGGCTGTGAATGTGAACTTGCTGAGTCTTAAACATTATTGCTGCTTGATCTTTCTTTTTCTCTTGTGATGTGTCATTGAATCACAATTCTTAGTATTGTCTTTGGGGCGAGTTATTGGTTAATAGTGTGTGCTTTCCATGTTTTTCAGGCTAGCCATATCTGGCCTTCACTATCCTCTTCTTCATTTCCTGATCCAGTTGCTCGTGCTGGAACCAATATGACACCTGGTGCTTCAAAAATCTCATATAGGTACAAGGGAATTCTTAAAAGTAATACATATACTGATAATATGCTTGTCAACATAATTAACATTTATTTGTAATTGAAGGTCTCTCTTAGCAGACATTATCCAACCACAGGACGTGAAAGAACTTTGCTCAGTTCTGGCCGTTCTGTCAGAAACAACTGCCAATACCCTTGCAGCTATGCCATTGATAGGTGGGGCTATTTGACATGCATTGCCCTATGTGATGTGTGTACTCTGTGTTGTGCAAGACATGAAAATTTTTATGCACGACAGTTGCACCATTTTGAGATGTGTCACACTTCAATTTGATAGTATCCACACACCTCCAACCACCCCTCCGCCATCCTACCCCCACTTTCTTTGTTTTTTATTTATTTATTATAAACCCAATCAATTTAGCCAAAACAAAAAAGTGTTTAGGAAGAGAAAACCCCATTAAGCATTATCATATGTACACAAAAGGATACATCCATTTCTCGAGATTTCAAAGATGGAGCCTGAACCTATTAGATTCAGATCCTCAAGTTTCTGTACATATGCAATTCTTTCATCTCCTTGACCTAATAACATGAAAAGACCATGCTAGCTGGTTTCTTGTCCTCCATGAATGGCTTTCTAGAATGCTGTAGGTGTGAATGACAGTGGTAGCGTGATGTTATGTATTTTTCTTATAAACTTTCTCTCTCTGTTCATCAATAGAAAAGTTCTCTTGTTAGTTACCTGTCAGTGAATTGGCATATTTCCTGAACTTGGAGCAACGGTTGTTTTCTTCTTCCATGTTATACTTTTACCATGCATTGGATTGTCATCATGAGAATTACCAGTTCCCTTGGATATAATTATGGTTTTAGAGAATTAAAATGATTGCAAAATATTTGTCATCAGTAAATATGCTCCTAGAAGCACTAAGTTCATCTTTTTAGCATTTTATTGTTCTTCACTTGGAGAAAATTAAATTTGATAATAAACAGCTTCCAGTAACTGACCAGTGCGTTTGATGTGGAATCTTTGTGCTTCCAGATGAAAAAAATGCCACCGAAAAGTGTGCGGAAGATGGAAGAGAAACTTGTCTTGCCTCGTCAACTCAAGGAAGGTTACAGAGCAAGGGCTTGGATACTGAAAAAGCTGTTGCCAATGATCATTCAAGCACAGAAGATAATAAAATTGACCCTGATGATTTGAATTCAGATGGAGCTGATGCACTGAAAGGAAGGCCTATGTCTCCTGGAACCTTGGCATTGATGTGTGATGAACATGATACAATGTTTTTGGAAGCTGCTTTCCCCAGTAGGTTAACAGGTCCTAGCTGCAGCACTTCACAGTTGTCCAATGGGCAAGGTGTTACAGAGGTTTATGCAGAACAAGAAAGGGTCATCTTAACGAAGTTTAGAGATTGTCTTAACAGGCTCATAACGTTTGGAGAAATAAAAGGTATTTCTCTCTTTTCTAAACTCTGTAATCTAATACATTAAATATTAGTGACAAAAATAAATGCCAATTCAAGTTGTAAAGGATTATATATGTCATTGCAATGGGGCAGAAGTCACTTAGGTTTTAACTGTTCATCATGATATTCATAGAATAGGAGCAAGCCGCAAATAATTTATGATGCATAACTTTTGTTGATTGTCTTCTCTCTCTTTTCAAGAAATGGAAAGTAAATTCAATCCCATTTTTGCAGAGACAAATTATTCATTAGCCAGAAGCGAACTGGGGAACCTTAAAGACACGATGAGCAATGATACTGGGATGGCCAGAACTGAATTAAATAACCTACATGGATCCTTGAGCAATGATATTGCAGACTCTGCTTTTCCACCAACATCTAAGCCATCATCTTCTACAGCTGCCACCTCTGTTAGTGAACTTCCCAGAAAGCCAGCCCTTCCCCAAAGTGATGATAATAAACCAAAATCCTGAAAATTAACCAAAGTAATCAAAACTTTAACCACAAGGTTCAAGGTATGCCACTGAATTTCTGCAATCCTGAACTGATTCTCCTTCCAGCTTCGATATTTAATGCAATTGCAATCTGCAAGTTAGTAGGGGTTTCACTCTTGAATGACCATGATCTTTTTATCCCTAACATCACTAATGCATTGACATCTTCAGCCACAAATGAAGCCCAATAACCATTATATTACATGTCATTGTCCATGGTAAAAAGATAAAAAATGTGGCTTTGTAGAATGTGAAATGTAGAATTTGATCCATAACCCAGAGTAACCAGCAAATTTGTATTTCCTGTTCCAAGTTCTTTTCCTAGTCCCTCACATTCATACAGCTCCGTGCAAAAACCAGATGATAAAATACGAACTGATAGGGACACGTTCTCAAGGTTTACATCATGGTGTCATGGATAGTAAGGCCAACTGTGGATAATATTACAATGTCTTCCTAGAAAAAAAACATTGTATTTTCCTCTTTATGTATTAATAAATGCAATGCAAAATCAAAGAGCTTTTTGAAGATCTATTTTGGTATGGGCTGTTGAATATGGAATGGAAATTCTCAGGATTTAGCAGATTTGGTCTGTTTTGATATGAAAGGGAAAATATTTATCCTCCTTTTGAATATTGAAATTAGGTCTATATGTAAAAATCCAAAGAAGCATTATTTGTGAAAGTTCTAAAACAACTTAAATCTGGTTATATTTGAAATTTATTTTAATGTGATTCAAAAGTCAGCCGCTAATTCAATTTCCTACTATGGCAACTTACAAAATGCAACGCTTTGACAAATGAGTGGAAATAGGCTCCATAAGATTTTCACTCCTTTTAACCTCTATTTTTATCCTTTAAAAGTGCCATATTAGTTGTTAAAAAACTAAAATACCGAGTCCCGTTAAAAATCCTTTCAAACACTACTAACGATTGTAGGACTTTACCCCGAAGGGAGTCCTTCCAGAAATTCTCGATGGCCAAGGACGAAGCCCAGGCCAAAGAGGGGGTTTGGAAATAGTTTTCAACCAGCAATAGACGCGCCTCGGTTAGAACCTCACTAGCTGCG
>JANQBM010000008.1:3748296-3764019 GCA_025594535.1 Erythroxylum domingense
TAATGAGCTTCGAAGTTTGATTAGACTGGGCTTGACCTGTTAATTGTAGGCCGGACCGAGTAGGAAGTGGCCTGATTGCAAGCCTACACTCTCCTTCTCAGCCGAAACAGCACCTGAAGATTGATGACTGAGTCTGAGGTTGAAGTTTGCGAGAGACCAGGGCAGCTCTATAAGCCCCCGACATTATTACTAAAGAAAAAGAAAAAAATGTGGGCGTCGAAGGTTGTCTCAAGATTGTCATCTCGGTTACAGCCAATTACTCTGAAGTTCAACAACAAACCCTCCGCCCCTCTTCTGGTCTCCGTCTCTTCTAAGCGTTTCTCTCGTTCCTCAAGGTCTATCTGTTTTTCGCATTTTGACTTGGATGTTTGATATGGATTTTACTTTGTAATCTGATTCTTATAGTTTTTGGTTATGAACTTTCACGTATAGGTTACCTGTACAACTGACCAGTGTGGGATCGATGATGCCATTACACAGTGCAATAGCTTCGTCGAGGTTGATATCAAGCTTGTCCAATGAGAAGAGTTGGGCTATAGTGCCTCAAGGTGGGCTTCTACGCATTAACATTTTCTATACCCGCTTTTATAGTTCGTGATTTATGTTTTGACAGAAGAATGCTCTACAGTTCTTCACTCAGTGCATCGCATTCCACCTGTTTGTTTATTTTAGGAACACGAGAATAGTCGTATGCTATGTTCCCACACTCCACCTACTAGTTTGCAATATTGATACAGTGTCTTGAGATTTGGATTCCATGGTCACTTCGGATGGCGGGGGGCTTGAAAAGGAAAAAAGGCACAAGGAACGGTGCTTGCATGGGGAGCATAGCATTTGACATTTTCTCAAGGTCTTGGTTTTGGGAGTTATACTCCGAATTGAATGTGAGTTCAGATATTTTGAGGAATTTTTGTTATGACAATATGGCATATGGGTTAAAATTGTTTGAATGGGACGTGAACGGGCTTATGTTCTACTTCACATAGGATTCCACAGTGAATTGACACCAATCTATATATTGTATGATAACAATCTAGGAACAAATGCGAAGAAATCGCATATTGGTTTTGCTGGTAAGGAGGGTTGTGATGATCCTATATATGCATTTCTGACGACTTCTCTGTACTTTTAGTGGTTGTTTAGTATTTAATTAAAACTGAATAGTATCATTGTTTGTATAGTTAGTCAAAGGGATAGGAGAATAGTTTATCAGTCCTTGGGGATTTAAATCCTTTGAGAAGATAATGGAGGATTTGACAACATTTGGGAGGTGGGCTTCCTCGGGTTGCACTCTTTAGAGGGATTTAATGAACTCATTTGTTCCTCTATGGCCTCTAGCATCATTCGTCAATACATAATTCACTTGAAATGGATGGTTCACATCATTCAATTCTTGCAAACTCATTTCTTACTTTGTTAAAGAGTTGTTAGTTTATTAGCAGTTGCTCCCTTCTTAATGACAATGACTTATCGCTAATCCCTTTAAAGCTTACGTTTATTGGGTGCTAAACAATTTGTATATATTTAGTTAAATAACTAGGCACACATCCCAAAACCATTTTGCATTACAAGTATGGTAAAGAAGCATTTTATTTGACTCTAAGGGTGTGATGGCGGGGATGCTTATGATATGAGTGTTTGAAGTTCCACTAAAAATGTACGAATGTTGGTAGTTTAGTTGAAATTTCACACTCAGAGGATTGGAAACCTAAGGATCTGGACTGTATTAAACATCTCTAAAAGCTGTATTTCATAGATTTGAAACATTTTGATAAAAGTTTGTAATCTTCACTCAATAAATTGCTAAGTTATTCAATCTTTTACTGCTTGATATATGTACAGTTCATTTTTTCGATACTTCAATTATTTGAAGTTGTATCTTCTATGAAAGAAAAGACGACTTCTGTGGCTTGTCGATGCAGTGCTATTAATGGATGAGATAATCTTGACTTTAGAGAGTGGAAAGTGGCCTATTAGGCTTCTTGTTGCACCACTTTGGAGCAAAGTCAATGGAAGTGTAATCATGACATTCCAATGCTCAGGACTTCTTTTTTACCCCTTTGTCCAATCATGCTTTATACAAGCATATTTCTTATCAGAATCAGATTTTTCTTTGAGCTGGTTTTTGTTTAGGCTAACATGGGATTGTTTACATTGCAGGTATCTCGATGCCGTTATGACGTGTTCATTGTCTGCAATGAAAATGGCGGAGAGCTTGGAGTTCAAGTTGACATTTTCGTTTGTTCTGATATTGGATATCTTAGATACTGGGACGAATCATAGCTACTCGTAGAGCTTGATATACCTTTTTGGTTTTCTTATTTAGCTCCTTGCTACTACGAGTGTCCATGTCCACACTCAGAATCCTGAATAAAATCTTTTTGTGCTAACATGACTAATGATATGCATTGGCTTAACGACAGGTTCAGGAGATAATTGCTTTTAGCCTAACGTCTCATGCATGCACCGAGACACAATTTCAGGAGATAAAGCTTAGGTTAGGTTATTTGATTGATTGAGAAAGGAAAAGGAAATGGGAATAAAAAGAAAAATTAGAGAAAAGTAATTAGAATTCCAAAAAAAAGAAACAATGCCATTTATGAGCACAAAACTATGGTAGAAGGGAGCAGGAGAGTTAACCTTAACGTGCACGATCATTTTGCTTTTTCAAAACCAAAGCTTTTTTGAGTTATGGACTCTCGATTCTGTTTTTGCCAATGTCATGCGAGGTCCTGAAGATCCCAATCTGGGGGCAACTACCTTCTTCTTCTTCTTAAGTTCTCCTATTCATTTGTCAATATAAACAAACATATTTTGTGAGTGTGATGTCCGTCGTTGATCTCATTAGCTTATCAGATTATGTATATATGTCCAATTCTGTAGGAGCAGATCAGACAGTTGAGAAGATCAAAAGGCTTGCTACCTTTCTTTGACAGTGCTTAGCAGGTAATAGTACTATTGGAAAACAGAGGCCAAGGTAATTAGAAAATGTGACTGTATCAGTAGATGTTATGGAGTATGAGCTGTTAGGGGTTCAATGGCTCCAAACACTTAACCCACCACTAGGGTTATCATTCACGTGATGATCAATTGTTCTTTGTGCTAAAGATTGAAAGATTCCTAGTGATAACTACTTAATCAATTACATTTTAGGGCTTTGCAATGACTTGGTTATATTAAATATACATGATGTGCTAGTTAGAGGATTTGCTGAGAGGTTAATCTGAATGCTCCTTTCCTTGTCTTAGGCACTCCAGGTGACTGGAGTCGCATCATCGAGCAGATTGGAATGTTTACTTTCAATGGGTTAGATAGTAAACAGGTTGCCTTCGTGACTAAAGAGTATACGTTTACTTAACATCTGATGGGTAATGTTATCATTCCCTTTGGAATTATTTTAGGTGGAAACGCAATTGAAATTACTATATTTGAAAACTCATTTGATTAGTGTTTTGTTTGTCTTAGATGTTGAACTAAAATGCTATCTGCTTGTAATTAACCTTTCTATGCTCCGTTTCACTGAAGTTGAGGTGTATACAAGGCTTCCGTTTTATATTTGTCCGTAATCAACTTACTGATCTTAATCAACAATCGTACTCCATATTTCATATTCTGGAGGATGATTTGTTGTTGCCACAGAAGAAGTTCAGATATGATGCAGCTAGCTAGAAAATAGTAAAACGGTAAGCTAGTTTTATCTCTTCTGACAATTAAGTGGAAAAACTTAAATAAGAAGCTGTAATGCAAGAACTCGAGGCATATCATGAATTCCATAAAGCACATCTCAAATGCATGTGGTTACATGGTTATATGCTGAAGTTGCTACCCTATCTACATTTCGTGAAGGTTAATTTGAATTCCCTAACTACATTTGTGTATGTTAAGGTTTCAATTCTTTTACCCGTTTGGCCCCTTTCTCCTTCCCATTTTTTTCTTTTCCATTTCTCTACGACATTTGGTGTTAGTGTCCTGCTGTTGGGCTCCTTAGCCCACTCAAGATCTCAAGCTTCTCTAAGTATGAGGATTTCTTTGGGGTAGTATTAATAGGTTTGACACCAACCTTGTCATATTCACCTTTGCAGTAGCTCTCTCCACTGCCTATGGAGTTGCTTTTCTTAGCCTCATTTTGCTCCGTATTCCATCCCATGAAATCTGATAGCGTCATTGATGTTGGTGTCTCTGAAGAAATCACCTTCCCCATCTCGTCTTCCAGCTTCTTGTCTGATTCTGACGGTGGACTTTGAACGAGAGAGTCTGCGTACACGACATCCTCAATCCTTGACAGTATTGTGTATGCCAAGCTTTCTATTATTCTTGAATAACTCTCAAGAACAGCCTGTCCAACATCCTGTGTGAAACATATACTCTCTGTTAGTTCCTGCTAACTGGGGAAAGAGAAGGGATGCTATTGAATGGTGCAACATTTTTGTTACCTTGTTGTACTGAATCTTGCTTATGTCCAATGCCGATTGTGGAAGTCCTGGGAACCTTTGTTTGAGTAGTAGTAAGATGGTTTCTGCTCTCTCTTCAAAGAGTTCTCTTTTCTCTAAACTAACTCCTGAACCCCACGATGATTTTCCATCCTTTTGATTCATCTTCCTCTTCCAAATCACTATGGAGGCCTCAATCCTGTTTTTGAGGTCAAGAACATTGTGCTCTGATGACAAATCCAGGGTTGACAGGAACTGCTCAGGGTCAAAGTATTCTACTGTTATGCTCTTGTATAGTGAATCACCAAGGCTTGCTCTTCCGTTCTACCAGAACAAAAGAAACAGGACAAGTTAGTTGGAACAGAGGCGTGGAGACCTTGAAACTTGGAAATCAGTTAAATCTTCAGTTTCATACCTTGGGAAGTGATTCGATATAGTTTTCAGGGATCTCCATTTCTGATAGCACTTGAGCATTTATAGCCATGGCTGCTTTAAGAACTTGATTCACTGAATCCTTCTGAAATTGCAGCCATCTTCTTGTCGCCTCTGATAGTCCACCAGGGGGCACCTTTGCTGTAGGAATCCACCATTTGTCATCATTTCTTGGTGGAGTCCCTTGCTGTGAATCGTTGCTGTCCTTGGACACATACCAGAACTCATTTTGGTTTACAAAATTGTCTAGGATGTCCTGTGTAACAGATTTTTATAGACACTAAGGGAACCTTCCAAGTTGATGTAGAAATGCATCTCTCCGAAAAGACGAGGAACAATAATCCAGTTAACTTACAATAAGAATGGTGTCCAGCTTTCTCAAAGCTGGGATGTTCATAAGGAGATCGCTTCTTTGCTGCGTCGTCATGATCTATCACCAATCAGACAAATACATCAGGGTGTGGGATATACAAACTAACAATTCCTGTGACTGAATTAGTATGCTCACTCCTTACCTCCATACTGATTCCATCTTTGGATTGCTGAGAAGGGACAAGTTCCACTATATGATCAGTAACCGAAAGAAGCCAATCGATCTCTCTTATCCACCTTGCTCTCGTCTCTCTATTCATGGGCTCCAATCTCTTTTGTTCACCAAAAACCGATGCTGCACCACATAAACACCAATCAGGGGAAAAAGATATTAGCACTCTTATCATATTTCTGTTTCTTATGAACCGACCTCCCTGTTTTTATTTCCTGATCATCTGAGAAAAGAAATGAAGATACCATTGATGAATACTAACCAAGAGACACTAGAGATTATTTGTAGATGCATTTTGGAATCGGTGGTTCACTAAATAAATCTTACAAATCCTTATTCAGACTCCCCCCGTCGTGATCACGCAATCAAACTTTGTACAAATTAAACTGGTGTGAACAGGAAAACAACATTACCAGCAAGGTTCGTAATGGCATTTGACAAGGCCAAAGCTGAAGAAACACCCTTTCCACCCCCAGACATGTCCTCACCCAAAAGCAGTTTGGCAAACTTTTCCTTCATCATGTCCATATCTGCATAAAGAATCAAAATTCTCATCTTCTCTTTTCCATTTGACAGAATCTGAGCCCATTCACGGAGCAATTCAACACCCCTGAAGATAGTAACAAATGGAGAGCTTACCTGAGGGAGCACCCTTTTCTCGACCACCAAGTGTTTTGGTTTCAGCAACCTCAGGACGTGGAATGTGACACCTTTCACGATCACTAACGACAGCCCTCGAAACATAACTTCTTGACTTCAAAACATGATCCTCACCACCTTCTGGGTCGTTCCCGCTCTCAACTGTAGCTTGTTTACCTGTAATATCATTCATTCTTTTCCGACAGAAAGATTTTGCCGCCTGAATGCTCCTTTCACGTTGTAATGCTCGTACCATTATGAACTCAACTTCTCTTCTCTTCGTTTACTTCTTTCCTTCTTCCTCTAAGAAGGAAGGAAATATCTATCAGAAATCTTGCACCCAACTGTCCTATACAAGCTGGTGAAATAACAGAAATATTCAAGGAAAGAGGTGAACCCTTTATTCACCAGAATGAGAGGCTTCCAAATTGAAGGTCAAGAGAAAAGCAAATCTCTTTTATCATAAATATTGCAGAGAATTAGAGTTGGTGACGAAGATAAGAGGTTTTTGGTACTACTAGTCTCTAGCTATGGCTGAAGCAACGTGGGTTGCATGTTTGATATAGGTAAAATAGAACAAAGAGAAGGTCGGTGCATAACAAAGTAATAAAAACTGGCTATTTGGTTGGGCTATGGTTTAAGGTTTGTTGAAGAAACGAGTGGCTGAGGTCAAAGGTGACAAGAAATCCCGTGGAAGACACATCAACTGATTAACTAACTTCTGCCTTTTGTTCTTCTTGCCCTATTTCTGTCCTCCTCCTCCGTATGGTTGCATTTGCCATAACGAAGTATAGCTTTACAAGCTATTTCAAGTAGAGCAGTGCAAATTTAGACATGTTGGTCATAGGTTAATGCTATTTTTGGTTAACGATGAATTTCTGTTATTAGTAACTGAAGAAAGTAGCTTAGCCATTTTGATTAGGAACAAAAAATAGTAAGGTTATCATCATTTTGATCAAGTAGTTGAAGAAGAATAATTAAGTGTATCAAATTCTTTTAATTAAGAGTGTTTTTATATATAAAAATAGTAACCAAGTACTTGAAAATTTCTCTCCAAGAAAAAGTCCCTCTTTATAAGTTGTAAATAGCTCGTCCGATTTGCTGCATGTATCCCATTTTTAATGCTTAAAATAAGAGGAGTGTGTGGCTTACTTAATGGGATTATTATAGCCTGCAGGAGTTGACCAAATGTTTGCATCTTATGTTACTCTCTGCACTATTGTATATAATAAACTATAATTGCGGAGGTTGAAGTATTTGTCTAATTTTGTAGAAAATTCTCTATAAACAAATGATTGACTCTTGGGACGATATGTTCTTCGTGTATTTTGTGTGTTTGATTCATAATTTAATGGCACAAAGCACTGAACGATAACTTGAAGTTTAAACTACTTCATGATGGGTAAGGCTCTTCATACCAAATATCACCACCATGACAAGATAATGAAGTTCGTCCCTTAACAATTATGAAGATATCACTTAATTAGGTACTTAACTGGTATAATCCATATGCCTTAAATTGTTCCTTGCAAACAAGGTCAATTATTTGGTTTTGTATCTTAAACTAGCGTCACTAATAATTGTTATTCGTGTTTCCTTCTTAGCATTAGAGACAATCATATTATCGTTTCTTTAATTTTTTATTTTAAAAACTTAATTATTTAACTTTTTAATTCAATCATTCAATTTGGATGGCAGAGAAACGGCAGTTCTTTTTACATTGGACTAGAAAACACAAGAAACAGGATTTATAGGCGTTTTGATGATGCAATTATCCATGCAGCTTCTGGTTGTGGAATGATCGTTATTTCTAGTTTGATTTGGTGCTAAGAGAATACGGGATTTGGAAGTTGTTTATGAGTGGAGAGCTCACAGTTAACATAGTTGGAAGTAAAAATAAACCAACTTCGAACAATCATTTCAATCACTCGGCCTATAAACATGAACTATAGCATAAAATCAGGTCACCATCTCACCGGAACTAGACACAACGAGCCCCAAAAGGGGTTCAACTTCATTTACAACACACCTTTTCCACGTCTAATTCAAAAGGAGTATCAAACATGATGAGAGAATATAAAACACCAAGTAACCCGGTCACTGTCAATTGTACAGCTTCATTTCATAACTACGACCACCGCATAGTCAGAAGTCCTGATGCAAATTTACTTATCACTAAGTGGTGCTAATCTATTCACCCTTTAGATATGATTAGGTCTGCATCGCTTCAGCATGATAATTTTCCAAATCTTTGTCAAGCTCATCAGCCGAAGTTGCAATAAGTTGCTTTCTCCCACTCCCACGACCACGGCCTCTGCCACGACCACCACCTCTAGTAGCATTCCTCATCCCCCGACCACGACCAAGGCCCCTGCCACGAGCACCACCTCTAGTAGCATTCCTCATCCCCCGACTGCGGTTTTGACTAAAATATATAATATCCACCAACAGTCAAATAAACCATGATTATATAAATTTTGACAATCCTAGGTGACCAAGATAAAGCCTTTTTAAAAGGGGAAAAGTATATGGGAATACAATAGTGAATCACGGTTGAATCCAGAAAGTATAATGTTTCCCATGACCAAAAAATTACATGTGTATGCAATAAATCTTACCCAGAACCACGGTTAGATGCAGCAAGTCCTCTACCACGACCAGCACCAAACCTGCATAATTCCAGGCATCAAACAATTTCTTAAAAGAAATCTTTAAAAACAATCAAGAAAACAAGCTTTTGACAAAAGGTTTGCGGTTACTGCCACAGTGTGATTGCACCATCTAGAGAAAGCATCTCCTCAATAATGAAAAATGGCATATTTTCTTTAAGGAAAATGAAATAACTGGTACAAAGATACCATACAGACAACGTATTAAAACATAGCGGCCAATACAACTAATTGCACACAATTATACTGGTAAAATGAATTCATCCAGACTCAAAGGGGCACTTCAAGCATAAATTAATCAAATATTTATTAAAGCATCAAAGCAACTAAGTAGAGAAGATCATTTTCATCTATCCCACTCTAAGGTAAAACTGTCTCTATACAACCCAATTACCCAAAAGGTGCTAATAGGCATGTCATATAACCAACTAGGAATTTGACTTCAAAAAGTTCCGTGTATCAGATAAACTTTATCCCACAAAACCAGACTTTGAGGATGACATAAAACTACACTCAGCAGTTGTAAACTTAACAGAGGAAAAGCGAGAATATAGTATGAAATACATACTTCCCAACAACTGCCCTGTTCCTTGTTCCAGTCACTCCAGATAGATTCATTCGAGCCGAAATAGGCATTTCTGAGGCACCCATAATCTCAATTTTCATTGGTTTTCCATCCAAAAGCACATTGTTATACTTTTTAAGAGCTGCAAGTGCATCACTTCTCCTAATGTATACAACTTCAGCTGAACCCTGCAATCAAATCACATAATAAGATCATATTAAAGGATATCCCAAACCGTCCAAAAGAAAAACGGAAAGAAAAAAAGAAAAGATCAGGCATAGGAGCGTTAATGTCTTGAGCCACTTTTAGACTAACCAACAATTAAAGCACTGACATTCTCTTACACAAACTGGAACACTGCCAACAAGTGTATTCTGCAGCGCATAACATCATTGCAGAAAACAGAAACTTACGTAATAACATATGCTCTTCAATGAAAGATATTGCATAAAGACTACAGTATTTCACCATTTTACATGCTCCAAACTCCTAATGCATTTCATACACAAGTAAATCTAGTCATAAAATGATTTCAAGCTCGGTTAAGGTAAGATTAAATGTAATGCAAGTGCAAGCCATTTGTGTAGCCACAGAACTTACACTAGGGCGACCAGAATTGTCATAGTGAACAGCATATCTTTTGACTTCACCAACCTCAGCGAAAAGCTCCTGATTCCAGAAAACTTTACTTCAGAACTCCACTATACAAATCAGCAAATCTCAAAACATATGGCTCAATTCATACCCTTATATCTTCATTGCTAACTCCATAATCCAAATTAGAGATATATACTTTGGTGCCAACTTCTACTCCAGTTATCCCGGCAGCTCTAATGCTATCTTCAAGCAAGTCATGCTGCCAAGGTAAATTCCTGGTTTTGCGTGAAGACTGATGAAAGCAAATAGAACACATCAGCTCATTACCAGTAAACAAAATCACCATTCTCGCAAATCAATCTTAGATCAGCAAATTGCCAAAGCACAAATGTTACTGCAGATTAGCAAGGCCATGTCACCAAGTCTCAGGAAATTAAGCTAATGGATGACAGAGGGGGGTAAAAGGACTTCACCCACTGCATGTCAAAACAGGTGCTTTGATAGAGATGAGAGCTCCCGTTCTGAAGTTAAGCGAAGGAAGCTCCTTTGCAATAACACCATGAACTAGGAGAGAAACTGAGATCTTGCAACCAAAGAAATCCCACAAATAGCAAGAGGATCCATCTTACTTCCCTTCTAATTAAGCAGAGCATCATACACTACTATATAGTAGATTTAAGTAGATTTAACTGTAAACTGACATTATATTATGCTACTTGGACAGTCCCATCCTCCAGGTAAAGCCCCATAGCATGCAAGTAGCATATTTACTTAATGCAGATCCCATTAAATTTCTGTGTATACTTAGCGAAACCAGATCTGAGGCAAAGCTCCGAATAAATGCCCAACTATCCCTCAAGTATAATTAAGTCCTCAGAGATATCATATTAATGCCACAGACAGAAATCCTGTTAGTGGCTGAAGACCAAATGAGCATCCCCACGATTTTTACATGTACTTTTGATTTCTAAAGCATAGTTAGAGATCCTCAAGTCATAAGCACATCAGGTTCTCAATCAACAGTTTTGAGCTTGCCTTGGCAATCGAATATTGTGATGCTCGAGCATTTAATGACAGAGGACCTTTACGAACCCTCCCAGGCATTCTTCCAGCGCCAAAGGACCTACCAGGTCCCTGGCCTCGACGAGCCCTACCTCGTCCTCTGCCCCTCTCTCTGTTCTTCTTAATAATATCATCCAGAGTCATATCCACAGAAGTAGCCATTGAATTTGCAGAGAAGTTCAAACCTTGAGCGCAAAGCAGAAGTAAATCTGCTCAGAGTAAATAAAATCAGCGTCTTTTGAAAGCATTTCACACTACACACACCATTTGAAAAGTCTACCGCTCATCTAAGCACCACCCCTCACACAAAATTGAGACAATTGGGGGAAACCAAAGCATCAAGGAATTAGGCATCCGATTATTCATCTACTCTCTCATATTAAAAAATACTCAAAGATACCGACTGAGAATTACGAAGAAGGCAAAACGCAAATCGATGCCGCCGATTGTGAAACCAATATAAAAAAATCTAACTTTGAACCTCAAATCCAAAACCCTAAATAGCGACGGGTTACTTTAAAGGAAGAAATTACCTTCAGAACAGAATCGAACAACCTAAACGCAGATCGAGTAGAGAGAGTAGCCGGAAAGATCGAGAGAGATAGGAAGACAAAAGGAAGTATTAATGCGTGATATTATTTAACGAAGAGGGACCTATTTAGGTTTCAAGTTTCAACTTTCAATTTTCAAGGGAAAAAGATCGAAGCTTTACTAGGAAAAGAAGAGGATGGGCAATTTATAGGAGATTTGGAATTTGTATAGGATTTTATGCAAGAATAGGAATTTCCCGATGACGTGGGAAGGGTGTGTGTTTAGCAAATTTAAAAATTAATTGTGATTTATCTATATAAAGTCAAATGACAAATTATATATAATATTTTGGGTTTTTTTTATAGTGAGAAAATCTTCTATCTTTAAATAATATTTTTAATGTGTTTAATAATCTATAAGTGATATATTTTAGTTAAAGCACTTAATAATTAAACAACTTAAAATTAAATAATAAATTTAATATAATAGATGAATCATAAATTAATATAAAGTTTATAAATAAATACTATAAAAAATTTCTAATCTTTTAATGATTCATCTTTTTTATTTAACTTTTAGTTTAATTAATTGTCAACACTTGAAAATAAGATACAAAATTTTAAAAGTCCCTACTTTTAAAATGTAAATTTTAATTTTAAATTTATGAAAAAAAATTATGGAATTGAAAAAACTAAAATGAAACTTTTTGTTAAATATTTATTAAAAATTTTGTAGTATCGTCATGACGTATTACATGTGAATCTATCGGAAACAACTTCTTTATTAAGTAAGGACAAAGTTGTGTATTATCGGACCTTTTCAAATTTCGCGCTTCAGTAGAACTTCAACCGAGTGTTGTCGAGAATGGTGATGATTTATTAAGTTATCTTAACACAAACCATTATCAAATTGATTATTACACATTTAATGGTGTCTACACAAACATTGTTAGGTATATAAGGATTAGTTATTAGAATTTAAAAAGTTTGATAAATATTTAATAGAATATCTTTACATATTTTTAATAATTTTAAGAAATGCAAATCTTTAACCAGTGAAAATATAGGCCTTGGGAACTCATTCTGGGCTTCTTTTCTCTTGTGATGACCCATAAATATGCCCTCTCTAGTCCATAAGTCAGCCCACTCAAATCTCTACATGCACTCATATTTTTCCTGACGAAAACGACCCAAAAATCTGCTAAAATTAGGTGAACAACATGAAGACATTTGAAATTCAAACTATTGGTTTGAGTGGAGCCCATAAAAGGAGCTTAATTACCAAAGAGCTGAAGCAAGATAAAGAAGCTGCGTTGGGAGTAATGGGCATTAATGAGAGGCACCGAAAGAGGTAACGGAGAGTCAAGAGTCTTGTGACTATCTGTCTTCACTTAGTTCCCTATTTAGTAGAGCTTCGTAAAGCCCATTGCACTCATGACTCAACTCTCTTGGTTTCACTATACGCTACAGTATTTGTCCATGTCTGATAAGACAAGAATCTTTCCCTTTCCAATCCATAAGCTGATGAAGTACAAAGCCTCAAAAAGTTAAAATTACACTGTATCATTCATATGTATTTTATGTGGTCTGGTCTTGGTAATAATTCAGGAGGTGCAAACTCAAATGAAGATCAGAAAGTGGAATTAACAAGTGGTCTTACCTGAGTTAATGTAGATTAGGAAGTATGGCCTACCATTTAATGCCAAGAAAATCTGTTCCCAACTAACGCATGTTTGCGTAATACAGACCCTTTTCGTCGCACTTGTTTATAACTCCACCTGATTAGGATTTAAAACCAAACAACTAATCAACTATCCTTTGCAACCAACATCATTAAAACATGAGCTAAATTAAGGTTAATAAATAATCTAATAAGTTATTACAAGTTGAAATGTTATCCTCAAAAAATTTAAAAACTATGGTAGTACAAAGAAGTAAAAACTACCATAACTGGCATGATTAGAGGCAGTTTCCTCCATGAAAACCCCCATGATTTTGTCAAGCCCACAGAACAAAACTAACTTCTGCAACACTGTGAGTTAAGTTAATCTGCCTCACGAGTCACTTCCCTCCTCGTCTTTTTAAACAGATTCTGTCCAGCGCTCTCGCGTACGATAAAGAATCCAAGTTGATATCTTAATGATCTCTCCATGATCGTCTTGTCTTTTAAAGCTGTTTTTTTTATTAAAAAAAAGTCAGAATCAGAAAAGCTCGGAGCACATCATCTTGGACTCGCCTGTTTAGCTTTGGAAAGAGATTCTAATGGAACACACGCGTTGCACATATACACTGACAAAGTCAATGCACCGACTGATTTAGTTCCTCTTTGTGAATCTGCGTTTTAGGTGGGGAGTTTTCAGGTCAGAAGTCTCCGAGTACATTCATGGAGATTGTTATCTTTGCATTTCCTCATCTGGGTTTCTAGTTTTCTCATCCATAATACTAGTTTTGACTTTGTTTTCTTGGACTGTGAAGGTGCTGAGAGTACTGGGTTGCTGAAAGCTGACGAGGACTGAACTGAAAATTCAGGTACTCTGTAAGATTCTATTTCCAGTTATTTTAAACTTTAGTATGTAAAAGAATTCGAAAATGGAGGTGCTTTGGCCTGCAAGTTTCTATGAGGTGATGTTACGTGTTTTAAGCATGAAAACTGAAGCTGTCAAGCTGAGGCCTTGACAGGTGTTTTTAAGGTCGTTTTCGATCAAAAAGAAAAAACCTCTGAGAATTTGGACTTGATCTTTTGGATTTTTCCATCAATCCTTTCTGAAATTTCAGAAAGGAAATTGTTTTCACCATTGTCACTATCACGGTGACATGATTTTTTATAAGACGTAGCCATACGAGACAAAGCCGACTTAGGTTTTATGCAATTGTTTATGAGTTTTGATTAGAAAGTTGGATTAGATAATATGCAAATAGTGTCTGTATTGTGTATGAGTTTTCATTGGATCGGAATCTAAGTATGCAAGCATCTGAAATTTTCAAACTATGATTCTGTCACAGAACATGTATAGGCCGTTTATAACTTGTGATGATTCGAAAGGAGTTGTAGAATGTGGGACGATTATAAAACCCAAGAGGGTTTCACATAAAATGGAGCCCAAGATTGAAACTCGATCGAAACAAAAGAATTATAATCGATCGTCGCCACTTAAGGCAGAGAAAGAAGATATGATGATCTCCAAAGTTAGGAGAGAAGAGTATCATAGTCAACGGTCACTTCAGCTCCTGGAAGTCTTTAAAGAAACTCAGAAGCTGAATCAGGTGATTGATTCATGGTCTAGGGGCCTTAACCACGATGTTCAATCTAAAGATATCGAAAAGGATTTGCTAAAAGGAAGTCTTGGTCTGCAAGAGTCGTTGTTAATGCTTGGAAAGTTGCAAGAAGC
Organism: Erythroxylum domingense; assembly: GCA_025594535.1. Taxonomy (NCBI): domain Eukaryota; kingdom Viridiplantae; phylum Streptophyta; class Magnoliopsida; order Malpighiales; family Erythroxylaceae; genus Erythroxylum; species Erythroxylum domingense. The sequence goes on from JANQBM010000008.1 coordinate 3,763,154, forward strand.
CTCGACATATATGGCTCGGTTGAAGAAGAAACAGAATGAGAAGCAACAGAAAGGAAGAAATCATGAAATGGAAATTGAAGGGACACGTACATTTCGATCCAGAGAAGGAAACAAATTGACTGGATTTGGAAAGCATCGGGTTTCGGCCGATGGGTCTTCAAGGGACTTCATTGAAGAGATTAGAAAAGCAGTCAGAGACAACATTGCTGGGCAAGGTAGTTCAATCACGAAGAAGCTTCATTATGATGGAAGAAAAATGAGCTCGGCTTCAGATGAGCCGTCAACAAGCTCAAGCCAATCGTCAGAATTTCGATCCAACAGCTGTCAATCCATTAGTTCTTTCAGATTAGCGACTGATCAACCGAAGGTGAAAAGTCAAAATGTGATTGCCAAGTTGATGGGTCTAGATGACATGCCTAAAACATCATTGGAAAAAAATCCACAGAGACGGTTAGAAAGTGACAGAATCCTGGGGCAGAGGAGGACAGTTTTTGATGTTGAAATACCAAAGACAAGGAAGCCTCAACCTTCAATTCCCAAAGTTGTGTCTGAGCAAAGGTCATTGAACGAATTGCTAGAAACCATGCAACTTAATGGACGATTGAAAAGAAGTTTTATCAAAAAACTTGCTTCCCATCCTCATTCAAGCGGTTCATATTCTGAACTTAGTTTGGCTAATGATGTTCCGCCTATTGTGCTGATAAAACCTCTGCCTGTTGAATGCTTGGAATCAGATCATGAACTTGCTCCGATTACTTGGAATGAGGGGGTTCTAAACACAAGGATGTTGCCAGAAGAGACCAAACTACGAGGATGGCTTGCTCCTAAATCAACAAAATATAAAGAAGGGTCTTTGGATTTTAGCA
>JANQBM010000008.1:3837138-3851212 GCA_025594535.1 Erythroxylum domingense
GTGGGCTAAACACAAACTATAATGTGCAAACTTTTACAAGAGTATTATAACTCACAAAAATAAAAGGACAGTGGCTCACAATTTTTCTCACCAACACCCTCTCTATTACTCACTCTTTCATGGTTTAATTTGGAGACCTATATGAAATACGACCTTTGCACCTTATTTATACACTACATGGGTTGGTTATGCATGGCAACACATGAGCACATGACGACTCATATTCAAATTCTTAACGCCTAAGTATTAACTTACGTGTGTGACCAGCTCTTCTGTGGTCAAATTTTTCATGCCGAAACACACTCTTTCATTGGTTGCAATTTGTTGGTCTATTCTAGAGAAATCTAGATGTTTAGTAAAAAAATTCTACAAGAAATGTATCCACTCCAAAGAGGCTTTTAGTACATTCACGAAGGCGGTGATTGACGATGTATACATGCCATGTAAATGTTGTGTGCTGTCTATATTTCCAGCTAGCAATTTGAAGCTTCTAGGATTCTTGAGCCGGTATTGTCACTTTAACAATTACTAGATTTAGCAGCCAAAAATTGATAGCAAATTTTTTATATCGTATAAAATTCAAATACCGAGTTGTATTAAATTTTTTAAGTTGTATTGACCGATTTATCAAAATATCAAAAAATATCGAGTTAAATTTATAAACTAAAACATTGAACGACTAATTTGAAAATATATAATTTATGTTTAAATATTTTAAACATAAAAGTTTTTAAATAGTTATTATACTTTAAAAATTATTTTATGATAGAGTTAATAAATATAGTTACTTAATCAAAATTTAAAATATTTTCAATTTAAATTATAATATGAAACTAGATTATTATATAATTAAAAATAGTTTTTATGTTTATTAGCTATTTTCTAATTTTTCAACACTGTTTTTAAATAATTATTTTTATTTTCTAATGTTACCAGCTACCACGTTCCACAGCATCCTCATCATCCGCATCCAGCGTATCGATTAATGATATGGGTGAACAAACACAGTAGTTAAGGGTATGCCGTCAGGATATCTTAACTAAATTAGATTGCTGGATAGCAATTTCAGTTACAAACTACAAAATTAATTGCATGATAGCAGTACCATTCTATAGGCGATTTAATCACTATAATGACAACTATAATTGATTATATGAAGAAAAAAATAACATTTTACTTGGTCAAAGACAGTAATTTAAGCCTTTGAAGAACAAAAAAAGATTTATTAAATCTCTTATTTTGCAAGTTCTAGATTTTTCTAAGATATTTGAAGTTGTTCATGGTGCAACTCACGTAGGAATTGAAGGCATACTCATTCAAAAAGGACATGTAATTGCTAATTTCAGTGACCAGTTTAAGTAAAGAGAAACAGCGATACAGTACTTGACCTATAATAAAGAATTTTGTGCAGTGGCGGTATATTCTGTTATAATTAGTGTCATTATCACTCGTACAAGAAGTTATTCAAAAATTGGGAGTTGAACAAAGGGACAGCCACTTCCCTTTGCAACACCTTTTTAGAGAAAATCAACTTTCCCTACCCAATACTTTTATAAAGGAGTGCGTGATTTAAGACTAATATAGAAATAGGGCAGCGAGTTGATTTGGAAGATATAAAATCTTAACAATAGTTGAATAATGCTTTCATTGGCCTTCTTTAAAAGTAGGACATGCCTAAAGTCATACACCAATATTGTCAAACGTATCAGTTGGCTAAAGGTAAAAGGCAAAATTATCGACTATACAAACCACTGCTCATGCCTTGTGAACTATGGTAAGAAATAAGTATGTGCTTTTATCTTGAGAGTCCCTAAATAAAAGGTTTTGATTCATTCTATATCAAGACATACGATGTGCTTCCACGTTGCTACACTCTTCTTCAAAGAGGATATATGACTTCATGGATTACTTTGAACAATTATCTTATATTATGAAGTTTCAAATTTTTCAAATTCATTCTATCCTCAAATCGATAGATTGTAAATAGAAGCCTGTGGACTTGTTAAGATAGAATAAGAATTTGCATATAAATAGTTATACAAATAGATGAATTGATAGAAGTCCTTTCCAGACAATTTTGATAATCTAACTAAGAAAGTCTATTGATTTGATTCTTTTATCGCAAACAACATGAATAGTGTTAAAAATTAAAGGTTTTGCACATTACATGAGAGATATTTTTGATGAGGTATGAAGAAAGATAATAACCATTAGCTTGTAAATTTACTTATAATGAATATGTTGATTGACATTGTATAATTCAAAAACTAAAATATTAGAGAGAAAATACAGAAGAAAACAAAATTCTTATCACTTCAATAATTGAACACATTACATTTTTATATCACTCTAATATCCAATCACAATTGAACATTTATTATGCTTATTTTTATACTAATTGATCACATTTGAACATTTATTATAATTTTTAGCACTCTAATATCTAATCACATTTAAACACTTATTATGCTTATTCTATTACTATTTTTACACTTATTATCCCTACATTCAATCTATGATTACATTAATAGTTCATATATTAAAAACTGATAAAAACTTAATTTAATTAAAATTTGAATTACTATTACGAGTTTAAATTATTATTAATATTGTCTTGAAAATGCTAAAACGCAAACATACGACAAGAAATTTACTTGCTACTTTCGAAAACTTGTTAAGATATATGCCATGTATTTAGCCTCAAATAAAATGGAAACACAACTTAGGAATTCGCTCTCGGCTCTCGGCATTTGCATTAAGCGACATTTCTTCAGTTGGGCCGCTCGGAGTCGGTATTTGCGGGAATGCCTACTTCCCAATTGGAGGTGCCCGAATCAAAAACCAAACATTGTACAGTTTTTGAGCCACGTATTGCTAAAACAAGAAAATGGCTCACAACCTGACAGGATTGATCAAAAAATTGCCAAAATTATTGACAACTTCAAGAACCATCAATGATCAAACTGACTTGCATTTAATGAATGAGTGACATTGCTGAAACTTTACATCGTAAACTACTAATGTTGAGGCAGAACTGGTCTCTTTTCCAACATCTCGTAATGGAGAACAAAATTATCCTGGATCCATATCATTCAAACCACATTGTCAGGAATCAACAAGAGCTGCTCGACATTCTGAATAACGAAATTTCAAATAAAAGAAAGATGCATGATACACTGCAAACCTTCCGTAAAATTTCGAATGTGTTTGGATCGAAGTAGTGATAAGACCCTCTCTCGTATGTGTTTGTTTTCACAAGTGGCTCCATGTTGGGAATTCTAATAAACCACCCTCGATGGTCCTTGTGGTAAAACCAGCCTCTATTGTAACTACAATCAACGTGGCCTCATCAATATTAACAGTATGACATTGTAGGAGAAAAAAATAAAAGAACTACTAGACATCCCTAAAGATCACAGATGTTCAACTGAGTGAGAAAGCGAGGCTGCGCAGATATGGAATAAAACTAACACAGTCATCAGGGTAAGGCTAGCTTACAGTTCATTGGCAGCATATAATTGAGCTTCATCTTTTGGCATGCTGAAAAAAAGAGGCAAAGAATGAAGGTAAATATTGAAAATTTAAGCGACCATACAGGAAAAGAATAATGATTAATTTAAAAACTTCAGGCAAAGAATGAAGGTAAATCTTGAAAATTTGAGCAACCGAACAGGAAAAGAATAATGGTTCATTTAAAAACTTCAGGCAACAACAGGAATGAGTACGGAAGATGTACCTGTAAAATATGTAAAACAGCGTTTCCACAGAGAACTTCGCAAAATAACCTTGCTGCAGTAGTTCATAGAGGTGAGATAATGAATGGATAATCGAAAAATAATAAACAAATGTGGAAAAACAAAGATGCAAAAACAGAAGATAAGAGAAAAGACGGCTCACATGTAGAACAGGTGGTTGTTTGGCGTAATAACATTGTGGCACAGTAAATTCTGGATCACCCTTAGCAGGCTCATCTGACCACGGGGAGCCAAATGTCTTGTGAAGATTTTCAGCTGAATTCAAATTCAATCCTAGAGTTGTTAAATCAAGCCCAAGAGCAAGTGAGGTCAAATCAGGGTTACTCATTTTAATGACACTTAACAAGCCCAGTAATCCAAATGGATCAGAATTTGATTGCGTAGCCTGCATCGACTTTATGCCTTGATCCCTAAAGGACTGATTGACCGCTGACATTTGCTGCAGTCGAAATTGGGATGGATTTTGCTGCTGTTGATACTGCTGGATAAGATGGTCATATCCAATTCCAGAAACAGTATTTGGTGAGTTTAGAGGTCTCAATCCAATCCCAGGAGGTCCATTGGTCTGAACAATGAATGAATATATGGTTGCAGGACAACATCAGTATTGTACCAAAAGGACAAAACTATATATGTCAACTGAAGAAACTTAGTTTTACACTCATCTTTTTGCTCATGCATGAAGTCATACCTGTGAGTGGTAGCTTGAATGTGAAGATTGAAATATATCTGAACCATGAAGCAGATCTTGACTGTTTACTGATGAAAAATTGACACCACTACTACTCACAGCTTGAGCATGTTGCTGTTGCTGCTGTGGACGATAAGATGAATAATTAGCCCCCAAATTGAAGCCAGCAGACCTCCCCATCTACAGCATTCAAAATTAAAGTATGTTAAGAAATTATAGAACAGACAGCATTATGTTACTGGTCAAATTTGCAGTAAGGACTCACAGAGAAGTGCTGAGATTGCATCATTGACATGGTACTGTCATGGAGCTGTTCTTTCTGGTGTAAATCCATGCTGTAATCAGCATTACCACCTGAAACCAATTTTTTTATTGCAATCAATAAAATTACTCTCTTTTTCCGTTTTATTGCAATATTAAATCAGCCAGATGCTATAAAAGGAAGTATCAGTTTTAACATCAAGTGGTACTTTTCAGCAGTATTGATAAACGTGGAATGGCTGATTCTGCAACTCGTTAACTTTAAACCAATCATAGAAGTAAAGGGCATTGTATTAAGCATGGAGTTGAAAGACTATCTATAAACCTTTGAATCCTGGTAAAGCAGGAAAATCTTCATTTTGGATGCTGAACTCTTGGTTTTGTTGAACAATAGGACTAACACCCAGACCTTGTTTCCGCAGTGAACCTGAATGATTCATGTTATATTAATCTCCCCATACAGATGAAAGTGGCATTGGCTACGAATGGTCAAATTGCAAGACAATAATTTCATTACCCAACTGCCCTTGGGGGCCACCTGCAGAACTAGGGCGACTAGTCAACTGGGGGAAATCATTATTTATGTCAAAAGGTGAATTATCATTTGCATTAACATCATTCAACAGTCCCATAGAGCTGAGATTATTCACTGCTTGGACATGGCTTTGTGTGAGAGAACCACCAGCAGTAGGATAGGAGTTCCCTAACATAGACATCACCTGTGGAGATCCTGAATCCAGAAATTCAAACAAGTACATAATGCTGGTTATCAGCAGTAGAACTGAGCTACCATTCATTGTCCAAGGAAAAAACAGAAAGAAAATTTACAAATGCAGCCAATATCACCTCACAAGTATACACCACATGCAAAAATGATGCAATTGAGTGATTGGTAAGTGACTTGAAAGAACACCAAGCAAAAATTGAAAAACCAAACAGTGGAAATTTACAACTTCGGGATTCACAAGGTAAAACCATCAGCTGATGGGACATTATATGTGGCCAAACAAACATTTTAAACATGCTTGAAATAAAGCTCAAACGACTCAAACCATTAATCTGGAACATCATACGACATGGCTCTATCAAATTAAAGAAATTTACAAATTTAGCATATTGTTTCTACATCTAGTAAGTAATTCCCATAGCCATGAATCCCCATTCACTTATACAAGACAATTAACAATTTCATTTCAAAATAAACAAGAACATGCACAAATTGCAGCAATTGGACAGTACCTTAGCGCAAGGAAAATGCAGTTATCCAGGTTCAGTCATCACACACTATTCTGACCAGTTATTCATTAGTTTCTTACATCGAACAGAAGGAAATCAGGCTATACCTTGTGGAAGTACACCACTCATTAATCGGTTTTGTCCTTGAACACTTAAACTGCCAGATCCACTATTTGCAGTTAAATTTATACGTGATGTAAGACCAGGCACGGATAATCCTCCCCCTGAGCCAATGTTCCTTCCAATGTTGCCCCCACCAACTAGGTTACCCATAGAACTCGTAATCCGGGGACCTGCATTTCCCAAAATTGGGGATACCCCTAATCCTGGAACAGCATTCCGGTTACCAATTGCAGCAGAAGTAGGGAGAATCCCAGGAATAGAACCGCCAACTCCATTTGTGTTACCACTAAACCCCGGGTTTCCAACAACACTAATACCTCCTCTATTAGTGATTCCTGAATGTCCATGGGTGCTGCCATGGGATAACTGCAGTTTCAGAATATTTTAATGAGAAAAAGGAAAGAAGATTTGATTGCAGTAGAATAGCTGGTTTTACAAGTTTATGATAATAATGATGGTACCTGAGACAGTGCAACAGGAAGATTGTTGGATGCAAACCGTCCACTGGAAAGACTACCAGTAGGTTGTTGAACCCCACCAGAGGGAACATTATTCATCGTTGAATTTCTTGATGCCAGTGTACCGGGCATGTTGGGCACATTAAAGCTCCCATGAATATTATGTAACCCTTGAATGCTTCCCGCTGCAGGAACCAATAAATTCACATAAAATTGAAACAAAGGAATACCGCTTAAATTCCGGTAAAATATACTCACCAGTGTGATGAAAAACAGGAGAGGGTGCACCAGACTGGCCAGAGAAAGAATTAGCAAAAGATCGACCTGTAGTGTCTGGGAGATTTGAAGCTGAACCATTAAGAGAAGACTGCAATAAAGACCATATTAAATTCTAAAAACAAAAATGAATAATGAAACCAAAGAAAAAAGAATACCCTAAAAGCAAAGCAAATAAATTGACTTCAGAATAAACCACACAAAAAATGCAATTTCAAGTAAAGTCAGTTAAGACATACTTGATAAAACAGGATGGCCCAACACCACAGAGACATGCAACAGGTTAAAAGTGGTGAATATCGATAACACTTCAGTTATTTTCAGATCATAAATTACTTCAATATTTCAAGGAAAGAGAAAAGAAAAGATGCAAAACTATAACTTATTCTTTTGAATAGCTCACTAAAAAACTGCATTGATGCATAGCCTCAAGTTTCCTTACTAATAACATGTTTAAGACACCACAAGTACATCCAACATAGAATTAAAAGAGAAAACAAAACACAAAAAACATATCTGGTACTAGTTGAGGGAAAATCAATCAAATACTAAAAATCATAATCCCAGCCCTCCGCATATGAAAAGCTAGTGATTAAAGCACATGGGTAACTTGAAAACCAAATGATACAAATCGGCATATAAGCAGTATAATTTTGAAGGACAAGAACATTCAGATCTTAAAGCTTAACCAAGATGTATGGAAAAGCAGTAATACATTTAGTAACCCCGACATTGCAAAAATGTCAAAAGGTTATGCGAAAAATCATTCCCTGAAGAGAAGCAGTTGCTTTGCCACCAGTTGGAAAGAAGGTCAGTAAGCTTTTATCAGTAAACTCTCAAATTGATATCCTGAAAAGAGCAATATAGTAGTGGGTAAGATGCTTGATATAAAAGGAAGTGGAGAGCAACAGAGGAAGAAAAATATTAATCCATTTTCAGAACTGAGAAAAAAAAGAAAAAAGCGGCATGAAACATGTGATAGTCAACTAAAATTTTGCATAAACATATTTACTTTCGACATGGATGATTCTAGAATCTAACTGTTAATCCTCCAAGCAAAATACAGGCAATCTCAAAAGCATCGTGTGATAAAGCAAGCAAATAGTAGCACAATCAACAGGAACTATAAAAACATTGTCTCATTTAAAGATAACTAAAGAAGCTACTGTTGTTTAGGTATCGGGAAAACAAGCTACCATGTTTACCCAGAGATCACTCCGGTCGCAACCCATCCAATAGTAAATTTCTTCAAATTAAATAAACAAACCGAACCTCTTAAAACAGAACCAACAGAGTAACAATCAAGTATAAGTTAGTTGCCATAAAGCGAAGGTTTATGCAAATTTAATTAATGAAAGAAAGTCAACCGCAGAAACACACATTCATCTTCACCAATACTTAGGCAATTAGCATGAACCTAAATTCAACCAAAGAACTCAGTCTCACTAATAGCGTTCAATTGAAATGCAAAAAATAAACACCTAAACATGCCCCAAAACTTCACCACCATTTCGGTATACTTGAATGAATCTAGCATCGTGTGATAAAGCAAGCAAATAGTAGCACAATCAACAGGAACTATAAAAACATTGTCTCATTTAAAGATAACTAAAGAAGCTACTGTTGTTTAGGTATCGGGAAAACAAGCTACCATGTTTACCCAGAGATCACTCCGGTCGCAACCCATCCAATAGTAAATTTCTTCAAATTAAATAAACAAACCGAACCTCTTAAAACAGAACCAACAGAGTAACAATCAAGTATAAGTTAGTTGCCATAAAGCGAAGGTTTATGCAAATTTAATTAATGAAAGAAAGTCAACCGCAGAAACACACATTCATCTTCACCAATACTTAGGCAATTAGCATGAACCTAAATTCAACCAAAGAACTCAGTCTCACTAATAGCGTTCAATTGAAATGCAAAAAATAAACACCTAAACATGCCCAAAACTTCACCACCATTTCTCATCAACTAAACAAACCACGCCGGCAACAACAAAACAAACAAAAGAAACAACGGTAGCAAATTCTCGTCCAAAAACCCTAATTAAAGATTCATTCAAGTATACCGAAACTCCGATAATCGCAACACAATCACTGAACTAGGGTAAAGACAGAGTGATCAAACTCGGACTGAGACGAGATCGGGTTGGCTCGGAGAAATTGTACCTTGAAAACGGAACAATCGACGGAGACAGAGATCGTTTGGGGCGTTGGTAAGTCCAAAAGGCGCGAGTTCAAGGTTAGGTTATTTAGAAGACGAGTTGAGATTGGCTGCGAATTTGTGTGTGCAGTGATGATTTTCAGATTTTTATTGGCCGTTTGATTTACATAAACATTTCCTCGCTGGTTGACTTGGGCTTCTGCTCTTTTTGTTCGTACTTGCTTTATATTTGTGAGAGTAACTAATGCCTTAGTTTGGCTGAGGTTTTACTAATAGAACATAACAGCACTTAACACATTTTTATTATTTAATTGAGAGTTTTATAATATAATGGAATAAAAGTAAAAAATTTTATGTTACGTTCTATTTAATTCTAAATAATAAAAATAAGAAACTTTCGATTTGAAAATTTAGGATGGGATGTAAACTAATAAATACATACTACCTAATATAACCTCAATAATTTTTTTTAATACTAATTATCTCTTCTAACCCTAACCTCATTTTTTCCAAACTTATTTATTACGTTCCACAAGCTTATCACCCTCAATAATATTTTTATATTATTAATAAAAATTTATATGTAATTAATAAAAATTTTTATTAATGAAAAATAGAAAATATATAAAAAATTATTCTTTAATTTTTATATATTTTTATATAAATAAATAATTTTTAAATATAAATCACATATAATAGAATAAAATTTGTTAAATAATTAATAATAATAATTTTATATAATTAATAATAAATTGTATATAATTAATAATAAAATTTTTATTAAAATTTTTATTATTGTTAAATAGAAAAAATATAAAAAAACAAGTCAAGTCGTCCTCAGGTAATTAAAATTAAAATGACATGATTTTATTCTACATGATCAACATAAATTAAAAACAATATTCTCTTGTTTAAGTATTACATAAAACCAAACTTATTTAATCTTGAATTTTAAATCATCGATAAATTAATAAAAATATAAATCAAATCATCTATAATTATTTAAATACCTTATAACTGCCGCATTTATATTTTAAAACTTTTAGTTTACTAATAATTTTAGCTGTGATATATTAAATTTTTAATTTATCATTATTTTGAATAAGAAATTAATTAAAATTTTTAAAAATATGATAAAATTTTTTACAATAATTAAAATTAAAAATAAAAATTCAAACCGCAAACTGCAAATGAAAAAATAAAACTTCCTTAAATTTATTTTAAGAGAATAATAGGGAAAGAGTGACATAAGTGAAAAACTCCAATATGATTCTAGTGAATGTGTACTAACCATTGCTTTTTAATTTTTTAATTTTTCAATTCCAAATATTATGTTTATACTATAATTACTTATAATTTGATGCTAATAAATTGCAATATTATGGATAAATTGAAACTCGTTGTTATAAATTTTTTTAGAATTACTCAAAAGTGGTTTGTTTATTTTATAGTGAATGAGCGTGAATGTAGGTAATGCATATACACAGTTATTTGTATTTAAATATCCAGAGATAATAAATATTTCTATTTTATCTATGTATAATTACCAAATTATGTACATTTTAACGTCATTATGTGTTGTATGGTATATTAATGAATTGCCAAGAGGTAAACATTAGTCTACAATTTATGATAATCATTATGTATTGTATAATATGTTAATAGATTGCCCAAAGGTAAATATTGATATACAATTTACAAAAATCTGTATACGTTGTATGATGTGTTAATGGATTGCCCATAAGTAAACAATAATATACAATTTATGATTTTTTTAAAATTTAAGTAGCATGTTATTGTATGACTAAAAGCATCAATGTTAATGTTTAATTTCATACAACAACTATTGTCATGCATCTAAATCTAACTTTTCTTAATAAAGTGAACAAATCCATTCCTATCTTGAGGTTTTAAGCTTGGATTTAGCATTCAAAATTGAAAAACCAAATGGTTTGAATGTTTTGAGCACTGGTGAGGAGAAATTCCATTTATAAAGTTGGGAAAGAACAAACAAATTGAGTCTGAAGCAATGGAAGATGACAATTGTTAGTGATATTAAGTCTGCTTTTCCCATAATTGAAAGTTCTAAGAAATTACTTGAGTTTGTGGAAAAGAACTCTCAAACTATTGAAAATTCTCTTGTTGGGACTCTTATAGGCACACTAAGCACCGTAAAATTTAATGGGTTACATACTATATATGAACACGTCATTTAGATGGTAAATATTGCAACAAAACTTAAGTCTTTAGGAATGGAAGTGGATGAGAGCTTCTTCGTCAATTCTAAATGAGCTATAATACTATTAAGGATAAATGGTAATGTGCACGAGTTGCACAATTTATTAGTTTAAGAAGAGACTAGGCTTAAGAACCAAATAAGGCACTCTAGTAATTATTTCAAGAATCAACGAATTAGTAAGAAAGATGGAAAGAAGCATGAGAAGAAAGTGAAAAGATCCCTAAAGATAGTAGGGAATCCTCTTAGGTCCACAAGACGAAACATGGTGAATGCAAATGTCCTTTTTGTAAGAAGTTTAGGCATTTTCAAAAGGAATGTTACAAACATAAAGCACTATTTGAGAAAAAGGTAAGCTTAATGCTTATGTATGTTTTGAAATAAACCTTGCTGAAGTTCGTTTTAATACTTGATGGATTAGTTCTAATTGTTCTACTAATGTTTAACCAAACCACAAAATCAAATAGAAGATTTGTCTATATGGGAGATGAAATGAGAGTTCCAGTGGAAGCTATCAGGACTTATCATTTAATCCTAGAATAGGATGTCATTTTTGGACTTTTGTGAAACTTGTTATATACTTAGGAATTTAGTTTCTTTATCCAAACTTGATAGATCTGGATACTCATTTAAGTTTGGTAGTGATACTTTCAATTTGTACAAATATAACCACATGATTAGTAATGGTATATTTTGTGATGGTTTATATGAATTAAACCTTTCTGTTGTTTATGTTGAAACTTGATTGACCTTGAATCCTAATATTGGTATCAAACGTAGTTTGATTAATAATAGATCTGCTCACTTATGGCATAATCATTTTGGACAAGTTTTTAAAGAACAGAGATTAGTAAATAATGAAATACTTCATGAATTGGATTTTACTAATCTTAACATTTGTATGGATTATATTAAAAGCAAACAAAAAACACACAATAAAGAAATGATCCAAAATAAGCATTTAGCTTATTAAAATAATTCGCACTAATGTGTGTGAACTATTTAATGTACCTATTAGTAATAAAGAAAAATATTTTATCTCCTTTATATATGATTATTCACATTATAGATATGACTATTTGCAACGTGATAAATCTTAGGCTATAAATACCTTGGAGGTTTACACCAATGAGGTTGAAATACAATTAGACAGAAAGGTGAAAATAGTCAAATCTAGTAGAGGTAATGAATATTATGGTAAGTATGATGAAGCGGTCAAATCCTAGTTCTTTTGCTAAATTCCTTGAAAGATATGGTATCTGTACATAATACAAAACGTCAGGCACGTGACAACAAAATGATGTGGCAAAAAGGTGTAATAAAACTTTGTTGGATATGGTTAGGAGTATGATGTGTGATTCATCTTTACCCACTTCTTTACAGACATATGATCTAAAAAATGTCATGTACTTATTGAGCAAGGTTCCTAAAAAGGTTGTTTCAAATACTACCTTTAAACTGTGCACTGGAAGAAAACTTAATTTAAGACACTTGTATGTTTGAGGTTATCAGGCAAAAAATAGGCATTATAATCAGCATCAAAAGAAATTGAATACAAGAATAATCAATGGCTATTTCATTAGTAATCTAAAGAAGCCTAAAGGGTGTAGTAACCATATTACAAGAATTGTGGAAAGTGGGAATGTTATGTTTATTGAATATGGTGAGATTGTTAGAGTGAAATGCCACGTAAATTGGATATTTAAGAAATAAAAGTATAAGTCCTTATGGTGTTTGCACTTACTCATGTTGTTGTTCCACAAGTTATTGAACTACCTAATTATCATGAAAAAACAATAAATTAATGAATTCATTATTCATAAGGAAATTGATGAAATGAATGAGCCTGCAGTAGAAGAACCATAATAAATAACATTAACAAGATCTAAAAAAGAAAGAAGACCATAATAAATATCATTAAGATTATCTAAAAAAGAAAAAAGACCACCTATTTCTAATGACTATATGTTTTATCTACAAATGTCTGAAAATGACTTGGGAATTAAAAGTAACTTATTGACCTTTTCACGAGTTATAAATAGTGAAAATTTGGATAAGTAGTTAGATACCATAAAAGACGGGTTTAAATTTATGGAACAAAATAGAGACTGGGACCTTATAAAATTGCCAGAAGGTTACAAAAGAATGGGTTGTAAATGGATCTTTAAGACCAAACTTAATTCTCTTGGTAGCCTAGAACTTTACAAGCCTAGGTGATACAAGAAGCCATGGCAGCAATGAAGATCAAGGTGCCACACGTTAAGACAAGCTTTCTTTGCCAAGCAGACCTATTACAAGGCAACGTGCAACAAGGCTTAAACAAGCACTTCAAGGGTTTGTTCAAAGTCACATTACATCTCACCTTGATGATAAGGCCGAACCATCCATGGAGAATTGAAGTGGAGTAGTCAAGCTTGTGATTCTTTTAGAGAGGGCATATGGAGGGGCTAATACTTATCTAAATTTCAAGACAAGTTCAATTATTCTTATAAGCTTAATTTAATACATTGGGCTTGTTATTTATCCTTTATTTATTAGGGCCAAAAAGCTTATTATGGACTAAATATTCATTTGTAAGCTTGCCTTAGTTTATTTTACGCCTCCATTAGGCCTATTCCCCCTAGGTTTATTTAAGTTATTTTGGTCTTATTTAAGTTAGTTTAGCCCAATCCTAAGTGAATTAGGATCAGATTGCATTATTAGGTTATAACTCATAAATTAGTTAGGATTAGGCTTGTTTTTAGTATTAAATGAATTTGTAACCTATTGCTTTTAGGGTTAGGACGTGAGCAGGAGTATAATACCTTATTTTATCCTTGTAAACTTCAAATTAGTTGATTAATGAAATTCAAAGATATTCTCTTCAAGAAAG
>JANQBM010000008.1:3922226-3938367 GCA_025594535.1 Erythroxylum domingense
TAACATTGCAGACAAGTTATAGCCGAAAGGAACGTCCTCCCAACCAATCTTACCGTATTATTAGGTTATCAAGATACAATCTAATAATAACCCCTAATTAATAAGTAATCCTAAGTACGACGAAGGATTTCACCTGTTAACAGCATTAAAAACTAGTAAGACCTTGCCCTAATCAATAAAGACTACGAGAATTCGTTTAAACTAGATTATGTCTTCACTTAATACAACCCAAAGGCTTTTACGCAATCAAGTTATACCAATTGCCACTGGCATCAATTCGGCTAAATAATTACGGATTTAACCTAGTCGATTGGCTATGTAAATTCCTATTAGATGAACAATGGGCCCTGTTTGAACAAATAACAGTAATTCACAATGGATAGATTATCCCAATAAATCACAGAAAAGACATAAATGCAATGTAAATCAGAGAGTAAATTAAAGCATGTTAAGATCTCACAACCATATAATCAACCTTGAATTATCCCTTGACTGAATTAAAGGAGTTAGCCACACATGGCTATCGACAAACATATGAGGTTCTGAAAAGAATCAAAAAACGAAACTGCTATCATAGGCAAAAGGTCAGAATATCTCCAAAAACCAAAACTGCTATTGGAGGCCAAAAAGTATATAATCGTGTGTCCCTTCCTAAACTCTAATTTTCACTTATATACTAATAAAACTAAGGCCCACATGAGCGGCCAATCAAAATAATGTTTTTCTCCTCCTAAGCTATTAAATTAGGTTAAAACGTCGGGTAAAAATGCGGGTCAAGCCGTCCATGTAATTCCATCCCGTCATCCGCTGCTCTACTGTTAGTCTTGCCTAAGGGTAACTTCTGGCGACATTAAAATCATCCAGAAATCTTCAGCGTCAGTTCCTATGTTCCAAATACTCCTCAAATATGTTCCATATGCCTCCTTTTCATCAAATCCAACTGCCCCTAATCAAAGTAAGAAAAACTAAGTAGAATCTCATAATTAAGCACAATAAACTTCAAATAAGCAAAGGATTAAGGACCAAAAACATGTTGAATTTGCAAGCTATCAGAAACAAGTGAGTGTGGGACACACTTAGAGATGTGAGAGAACATTCCTTTGTATACTTTGAGGGAAGCAATAAAGGTTAACATTTGCCTTATCTCTTTCTTGTGTTCTTTTATTGCCATGAATATTTAGTTCTTTCATAGTTTTCTTGAAAGGGTGTCAGAGTGAAACACTGTAAGGGTTGTAAGGCATTCAAAAATGAATAGGTTGGTCGACGATCACGGGACACGGCTGAATCTTGTTTTAACGGAGCTAAGTGAGATTGTCGTGCAAAGGGGTTGGCGCATCTTGTGGGACAAGTTCATGCTTAAAGGAAAACTTTTGCAACAACTGGTATTAGAGTCATAATTCAAGATAGAGGGAGGTAACAATTTGATGGAAAGTATCAACCGAGTGGAAACACTCATCAGGTCGATTCCTCAAAGGGAGGAGGAGGTCACTTCTTACAACATTTGACTCAAGATGTTGGAGGCGTGAATCCAACAGTTGCAACATCAAATAGCAGAGTTGATGAAGTCACAAGAGGATTCTAGATTCGAGATCACGATCCTAAGGCGTGTCGTTGCAAAATAGGACATTGGATGAGCAGAAAGCACTTTAGCGAAGGTATAAGAGCCATAAGTTTTTGATGGCAAGCATAATGCCAAAGAGGTTGAAAATTTCTTGTAGGACATAGAGCAACACTTTTCAGTGGTAGAGGTGGTTGACTCAGAGAAGGTGTCGATCACAACTATGTATTTAGTGGAAGATGCAAAGCTATGGTGGAGAACGAGAACCTCCAACGATATCAATGTAGGTAGACCTCCTACCGACACGTAGAAGAAGATGAAGAAGGAGCTAACGAATCAGTTCCTCCCTAACAATACTTCATGGCTCACGAAGGAAGCTTTGAAGAAGTTGAAGCAAGATGAATCGATGTGGGAGTATGCGAGAAAATTCACATCTTTGATGTTAGACATGCAGAGCATGTCAGAGGTGGACAAGTTGTTCAATTTCATAAGCGGTTTGTAAGGTTAGGCATAAATGGAGCTTCAAAGGTAGAACGTGAAGGACCTTCCAAGTGCAATAGCAACTGTAGATGTGTTGGTGGATCTCCAAATGCCACCACTGATTCGAAGTAGCTATGAGGCCGAGAAGAACGGTGGGACACGGAATGGCTCAGAGAAAGGTAAGGAGAAGGATGGTGAATCTTCTCAAGGTAAGAAACAATCAAAACGAATTGCTTGTTTCATTTGTGAAGGGCTACATTTTGTCCGAGAATGCCCAAGACGAAAGACAGATAAGGAGCAAGTAAATTCTATGGTCGCGAAGGATTAAGGAGAGGGAGAGGAGGACTCGACGGAAGAAGTCTACCTCAGTAGTTTTACTATGTTGGGCACAATAGGCCTAGTGAAGGAGCATTCGAACAAACACAAGAAGAAACTCGATGGAGAGCGAATATGGTACTTGGGAGACGTACCAATGACTAAGGAGTCTTTGAGGAAACTAGATACGGAGGAGCATCCACATATTATTTTAACAACGACATCGATTTCTTCTGGTGGTGTGGTTTTTTAGACCCCTAAGTTCGAGATCACAGAATCGTGCAGGAATTGATGAGCCTTGACTAATGTTTGACATGCAAAACAATGGAACAAGGCAAAGAATTGTGAGGAGGCAAGGACGAAAAGGGACAATGTCAAAAGTTGGCATGTATTAGTGCACATTGGCGGAAATCTTCGACGAGATGTAAGATTCAGATGTGAGACTAAAAGAAGGGTTAAGATAGACATCGAGTGGAAGCTTAGCTAGATTACAAGCATGACAGGAATATATGAGGGTTCCAAGGTGACTTAGTAAGCAGATCAAGCATGGTGCCAGTTTTGGGAGAGTTTCGGACCTTATACGAGCTGACTTGGCTAAGGCTAGGTTCTTGATGGACTAAAGACTTAGTGTGTGCTTAAATGGACTGACCATGGCTATTAGAGTTTGCATGGAAAAGCATTAGATGGATCAGTGTCCTATTGGCTTGGATGACTCATCATTAACAGATAAAGATGAGGAGATCTTGGATAATGTAGCGGATAAGATCACAGTAGATGAACATCAGCTCTAAGAGATAAAGATCATATGGAAGGATCATCTCAAGATAGAGGAGATCTTTGTGGTTATTGATAGATCATTCATAGATAGATGTAATCTTTTATCTTGTTATTGTGATGTAGCTTAATCCTATTAGATAGAGTCCTAATTAGATGTGGATGTCATTCTATTAGTCAGTGTGATGTAATATGATAAGGATAAGATAGGATGAGATTGTTATCTTAGCTAGTAGAGTTCTATTAGAATTCGAACTTATTCATCTAAAGGTGCCTATAAACAGCTCATTTGAGCCTTGCTCTTTTTAAAGAGAGTCAGAGACACTCAAAAACAAGTGAGTATAGGAGACACTTAGAGATGTGAGAGAGCATTCCTTTGTATACTTTGAGGGAAGTAATAAAAGTTAACATTTGTTGTATCTCTTCCTTATGTTCTTTTGTTGCCATGAATATTTAGTTTTTTCATAGTTTTCTTATAAGGGTGTGAGATTGAAACACTGCTAAGGTCGTGAGGCGTTCGAGAACGAGTAGGTTGATCGACGATCATAGGACAAGGTTGAATCTTGCTTTAACGGAGATAAGTGAGATTGTGGTGCAAAGGAGTTGGCACATCTTGTGGATAAGTTCATGGTTGAAGAAAACCTTTGTAACAGTTACCATATCTAAAGATAAGATTTAAGCTATGAATTATGATCAACGTGGTAAATATAATAATTAATGTCATAAAACTTTGTTCTTTATAATGTAATCTTTTCATATGATTTTCATGTACTTGATAAAGATCATTGTTTATATATTAAGAGATTCAAAGATAAATTTACGATTTTAACTTTATATGTGGATGACATTTTGATTGTTTGTAGTGACTATGAGTTTGTTAAGCAAATCGAAGATTTATTGTCATCTAAATTTGAGATGAAAGACATGAGTGAAGTTGCATACAATGTTAAAGTTAAGAGTTCAAAGGATCGTTTAAAAAGATTACTATAACTGTCTCAAGCAAATTATATTCAAACGATTTTAAAATGATTTCATATGCAAGATTGCAAATTATTAGATAATCTTATTGCTAAAAATGATGATCTTAGAAAAAAGTTTTGCCCATTTATTCTATAAGAAATGGAACAAATGAAGAAAATTTCCTTTTCCAATGCAATTGGAAGTCTCATATATACCATAATGTGTATAAGGTCGAATATTTGTTACGTTGTTATAATTGTGAGCAGATATCAATCAAATCCACAACACACACATTGGAACGTAGTAAAAAGAAAAATAAGGTATCTAAAAGGTATTAATGATTATGCAATGTTTTATTAAGGAAATAACCTACATATACAAGGGTATACAAATGCAGACTGAGAAGGAGATTTACATAAAAGAAAATCTACGTCTGGAATTGTTTTCTTACTTAACAACGGTGTTATATCATAGAAAAGTAAGAAACAACCACATATTGCTTTATCCATAATGGAAGTTGAATTTGTAGCATTTGTAATAGCAGTACAAGAAGTTGTGTGACTTAGACGATTCTTTGTTAGTTTAGGTGTCACTTAAAGTAAAATTGATACAGTAACAATCAATTGTGACAGTCAAGTAGCAATCAGTTATACAAAGGAACTTAAATTTTATTATAAAAAAAACTAAGCATATAGATGCCAAGTACAATTATGTGAAAGATATAGTTACACGAAGAGAAGCAAACATGAAGTATATATCTACACAATATATAGTGTCAGACCCAATGAAAAACCAAATTTCAAGTATATATATTGAGCATGTGAAGTCATTAGAATTACGTAGAAATTGAAATGTAATGATTAGTATTTCTTTAGTATGTTTATTTAATGTGTTCTCATGTACAATGCAAAAATGATGTAACATTATTTATAAGTAATAGGAATTAATTAATACTTAATTTTAAAATATGTTTACTTTGTATGAAATATTTTCGTATGAATTAAAAAGTAGATCAGACAGATAAAAGATTGCTTTTTCACACAGGCAATCGACTCTAGCAATTGTAATGACTAGAGAAGAGTCATGTTTAAGGTTATTATCAAGGTGATAATTAAGAGCTAAAGTAAAAAATCTAAATCGTGAATGTCAACTTTGATGATAAGTCTAAAGAAAATTAGTTTGAAATGATCATACATACACTATATCTATCTTAAGTTATCAGATGAGAGCTATGAAAGATAAAGTTAAGAGTAGATAGGTGAACTTAGGTTATATATTGAGTATGTATGAACCAATATTTGTACGTTATTGTATTTTTAGAAGATATATGTTCTAAATGAATAGGAGTTGATATATGTGTGCAAAAACGCCATAAAAGAGATTAATGTATCTTTGGCCTACAATTTTCTTTTATTTTAACATTTTAGTGTGCATATCTCATTTACAGTTCTAAAAATGGAGTGCAGTCTTCGGATCGAATTCAATTATTCAGGTAAGTTAATGTATAGAATATAGTATAGTTGAAGGAAAATAACCACGACGTACAAGTTTAACTAGAGATTTATAATAACACTCCATTATTGTTTGAATATAAATAGCACGTTATTTCATTTTGACAATCAACATGCTCGCCAAAACATTTTAGTGACGTTGCATTACAAAAATATACAGAATAAAAGACCTTCCTAACAATATTGTTCATTTTCGAAAGATGTAGTTTCGCACAAATTATGAACGGCCACAGTCGCTATAAACTTTATGACAAAAACAAAAACAAAACAAAATTAAAACGCAAAATAACAAATAATCACCATAAATTTGTTAACGCGGTTCGACATACATTGCCTATGTTTGCGGGGCCCTTACCTAGTTTAATACTTTCACTAACGACAATAATTTTATTTAAGGCATTACAAATTCGACTTACCCTACCCTTGACACTATCCCTCGTCCTCACAACCCGTGAAAGTATTTCACACTCAATAGCACGACCAACTCGTGTCAACCTCAACAAAGGATTTCTCTCAATAACTTTTAATGAAAGAGATAATTAACAAATGACTCAAGTAATTGAAAATAATAACGAACATGGACGAATACACTTGATATAATAGAGACAACTTTCCTAATTAATTTAGCTCCTTCAATGACCAATTGTAAAGTTGTTCATTAATGGTACAATGATATTCAACTGCTAGATTTTTTGGACACCACTTCCACTACCAAAAGCCATACAATCAACATCAAAATAGTTCATCAAAAGTCATACGAAGGATGAAGAATAGCAATGCAAAGAGAGTACATAGACCAGAAAATAAATCAACTGCAAAGCTCTCAAAGAACACCATCAACTGTCATTGAATACTAGAAAGATACCTAGTCAAAAACCAAACACGTTGTCAACCAAAACATAGCATATGAACACAGATTGCCATCCAAGTATCGTGTAAACCAAAAAAAAATCTTAGTAGCAAAACTACCCACTCAACGACACATAAACAGGAAATGCAACTCACACCCCTTCAGCCTAGGTTCATGATACATATTGAAATTACCTAACCAAGACAAAGCAGTAGCAAAACTACCCAATCAACAACATAGTCATAAGAGAAATGTTGCACACACCCAATTAACGACAACACCACTAAAGAAAGTTACAACACCAACAATTCTACCTTTGTTTTTTTACACCTAAAAAATTGCAGCAATAAAACAATACTCCCTAGTTTACGTGATTTAACAAACACATTTGCTGGAGATAGAGTTTTGTCTAAACCCAAACAGTCACTAAACATTATAGAAAATCACCCTTGAAATCCTAGTTGTATGACATCTGCCAAATTCCCAGAAAATTTTAAATAATTAGATAACCATTATCCCAAAAATAATTAATTCAAAAATCCTTGATTAGGATTTTAAGCCTTATCAACATTTTTCTTGAAAAAGTCCTGTACAAACACAATTAGGTCCAATTATCAAATAATGTCCAAAATTAAATAATAAGATATAATCATCTATATCTTAAAAATCTCCTCCTTTTTGACATCATCTGTAACATATTTGGAACTCTAAAGGATATCATTGGACATATAACATTGAATTCACAAATCATATGAGAACTCCCCCTTAATCAATCAACAAGATCCAAACATAATTAATAATCCAAAGATACCAAAAAACAACATATTTTTGTTCCCTTTGGACAAAAAAAAAGCCAAATAGTAAGATTAATAGTCAAATCTCTCCCTGAATTGAACAGTCACAAAAAACAATCATATATCTCCCCCTTGGGACAAAACAATGTCAAAACGAACAATCTCTCCCTCTTTCACATTATTTGTCACATATTTGGAACTACCCCTAAAGGATATAATTGGACATATAACATTGAATTCACAAACCACAAGAGAACCCCCTCTTAATCAATCAACAAGATCCAAACATAATTAATTATCCAAAAATACCAAAAAGCAACATAGTTTTCTCCTCCTTGGGACAAAAGACACCAAAAAGCAAGACTAATAGTCCAATCTCACCCTAAATTGAACAGTCACAAAAAAACAATCTTATATCTCTCCTTTGGGACAAAACAATGCCAAAATGAAGAATGACTTCAATGTGATCAATCTCAACGAATAAATAAGTATAAAATTCAGCAGTTGATGCAGTGGAAGAATCATAAGCATACCAAGATGAAAATTTACTATCAGTTAAAGCACTAGCCAACATATTATTACTTACATCAACGTCATCCACATATGACTTATTAAATTCAAAAATGACAAAAATGCATTCAACGAATTATAATCAAACTTAATCAATCTCTTCCTCACATAAACCATAGGAACAAATTTGCCTAAATTCATATAGCCCACGATATAAAGAGAAACCAAGATTAAACTTAAAAAACTCGAATCATAGAAAACTTGAATCTTCCTATAGGTCTCCAACCAAGCATTAACATTTTCTCGACATAATGTCGTAAACATAACTCTCAAATCATTAAGCAAAGCCTCATTCTCACATCAAATATACTATTCAACAGGTAAGTAAGACAAACACCAATCAACTGAACTTTAAAAATCCAATAAATAAAAACTCAAAAAATATAGATGTTAACTCGTTCAAACCTTCTTTTTTTAAGATACAACATCAAACTATAATTCAAAAATGTAAAGCACATAGTCCCTGTGCCCCTTGAAAAAATTCAAACTCGGCCTTATTCCTTATCACATCATCTCTGTTATCAGATGTCTAGTTGATTTCTTTTCCAATAATAACTAACTGTGTATTTGGACAGTTTTTGGTATTAACTCCTTTGTGTGTCTGTTCTGATGTTTGAGGCTGATTTTTTCTAACCCAAGTTTGCTTTAGTAACATAGGCTGCTGATGGAACTTTAATTAAAAATGTCTAAATTTTCGGTTTTGATCTCTTTGAAATATCATTTGTAACAACTTATAACAATTCGGCCTTATGTGCCCGATTACCCCACAAAATTGACATGTAGGTATGAACTTTCAATTCTTTCTTAAGATTTCTTCCTGGATAGATCTGATCGCATCATTTTTCTCATCATTCGACTTAGAACATTCACATTTGTAGTCAACACCTTGAAAGTCTCCTTTAATCTTACCAATTTCTAACAATTTTTCTAACTTTTCGGTACCTCCATTTAACATTCTTATTCCTTTTTTCAGATTGACCAACTTCAACTTTGTTTCACCAAGCTCGTCTAATACAACTTCTTCTCTATATCTTGAATGATGTTATTCATGGAGAAGTTTCCCTTCTTTAGCTTTTCATTCTTCTTGCATGTTTACACACATTTTGCATACATTAATTCATAGGCTTCATAAATATCTTACTTTTTATCATCTGAACCATTGTCATCACTGTTATAATATGAAATTAAACTTTGAGCTGATTCATTTGCATTCTTTTCCAGAATTTTCTGATTTATCCATATTTTCATCATCAATTTCTTTCTTCTTGGTTGCTGTTAAGCAAGCAACTAGAACTTCTGTTATATAAAGCAACTAACGCAGCACTACTTATAACTTCTTTTTCACTACCATACTAATTTTTGGATTCATTCTCACTCCCTTTTCTCTTCTTCAAGGTGTTGGTACATTCTGTTTGCACGTTTCTGAAGCCTTGACAATCATGACATTGAATTTTCTTCACTTTTCTTTTACCCTTTTGAGTTTTAACTTGTTATTTGAAATTACTATTTGATGAGCTCCCACCGTTTTGCCTAAAATCATATTTATGCTTCTTCACTTTCTTTAACCACTTGCTGAAATTTCTTGTCAATAACTCTATATCCTCATTATTGTCAGATTCATCTCCTACATCATTCGCAACTTTACCAATTTCAGCTTGTAATGCCAATAATTTGCTCCTTTATTGTTTTCCCCTTGACAAATTCATCTAAAAATTGATAAGAATTCCAATTACCTTGTCCAATGACAGTTCATTGATATCATGAGCTTCCTTGATTGCTGCAATTTTCGGTATGAACCTCGAGACAATGATCTCAATGTCTTCTTAACCAGTTTCAGGTTAGATTTGAGTGCTTAGTTTGCTATGTCACGCAGTTTCTCATGGAAGTCTCTAATGGTTTCACTCTCATCCATTCTCAGCTCTTCAAATCTCACAGCTAACATCTGAAGTTTTGAAGCTATCACAAATTTCGATCCCTCAAGTATATTTTGCAAAGTGTCCCCCGCTTCTTTCGCCAATTCACATGCAGAAATCATACTGAAGTGTCCTTCATCGACAGCACTGAAGATTGCATTCAATGCATGAGAATTGTCAAGCCCTCCCTCTTCTTCAACTCTTGTCCATTCAAATGGATCTTTAGGTACCACTTTATTCTTTTCATCAATCGTCATTGGATATGCCTAGCGATTTAACACCAAAATCCATGTCATAGTTGTTAGCTCAAGGTTTATATTTAACAATTTTGATGATAACTATATAATATTTCAAAATTCAAATCGGATTTATTTCCTTGTATAGAGAACAATATTTTTTTAAAGGAAATAAAATCATAAGAAAATTACCTCATTACTTATAGGAACTTTCACTACGAACTTACCTTATTATAAATGGTTTATCCGAAAGGATTATACTAATTATGAAGGTCGTATATTAGCTCCGTGATTACTGGAAGATTTTTAGCAAAGATGACATCGAAGTTATTCAAATTTAAATCCATTTAGTTGACTAAAGGTGCAAGTGAAGCAACAGCTAGTTGAAGAAATTTACTATTTAAAGAAGAGAAACAATACTTGTGAAAAAACGAGCATACACAGACTTTTGAAACATTCGAGCAGCATCTAAATTCTGGAGATTCATATTTTTCTTGCACCTTAGAAAATGAAATCACTCTATCAAGAGAGAAATGGTTATTTGAGAACTTACTTTTGATTTTACATTTTATTCTTCTCTAAGTTTTTAGAAGCTTGTTATATACTTCGAGCGTAGAAGGTTGGAGAATCTTGAAAAATATGTACTCGTAGGCTTGAAGAGGCTCATCAAATTACTACTTAGTTTTTATAGTAAAACACTTAAGTTGGATACTTGGAGATTGGATGTAGCCTTAGATTGTAAGCCGAACCAATATAAATCAACTACGTCCTTCTCTCTCTTCTTTTAACTTTTAAATTTTCGCATTATATTGTGTGTGTGTTTATTTTAGTAAGAGGCTCCTTCTTTATAACAAGATCCTCCTGTTTTCAACTTGCAAGATGTTCCTTTTGAGTTTTAACAGGCACCTTTTATTTTAAATTGTTTTTAACAAAACTTTTCATTTAGTAGGCTCCTGTCGTTTAACAAGCTTTTTATCACTTAACATGCTCTTTCTGTTTAAATAGGTTCCTATCACACGTCCTATTGTTTTAATTATAGACAGACTCCTTTCATTTCTTCTTGAACTAAAAGTAACTAGCAAAATTTTTAAGTCACACACAATTTACCCCCTCTTGCGTGTATTTGTTTTATCAATAGTGCCTTGTGCTTGGATGAATACTTTAATTCTTGATTTCCAAGCAAGGTAATTCGAACTGTCTAGTAACAGAGGCCTAATGACTGATGCCCCTTCTCTTATAACCATAATTGGGAAACACGGATCTGCACAAACTTGATGTACTAAGTTTTGATTCGGTGACCTGCTCTGATACCAATTGTTAATTCTCAAAGGATGTAGTTTCGCACAAATTATGAATAGCCACAGTCGTTATAAACTTTATGATAAAAACGAAAACAAAACAAAATTAAAACGTAAAATAACAAATAACTGCCAAAATTTTGTTAACACAGTTCAGTACACCTTGCCTACGTCTACGGGGCCCTCACTCAACTTGATACTTTCACTAACAACAATAATTTTATTCAAGACATTACAGAGCCGACTCACCCTACCCTTAACACTATCTCTCGTCCTTATAACTCGTGAAAGTATTTCACACCCAATAACACGACTGACTCGTGTTAACCTCAACAAAGGATTTTTCTCAACAACTTTTAATGAAAGAGATAATTAACAAATGACTCGAGTGATTAAAAATAATAACAAACATTGATGAATACTCTTGAGATAATAGAGACAACTTCCCTAACTAATTCAGTTAATGACAAATCAAAAAGTTTTTCACTAATAGTATTGTCGTATTTAGCTGTTAGATTTTCTAGACACCACTTCCACTATTGACAGCCATAAAATGAACATCAAACAGTTCACCAAAAGTCATACAAAGGGTGAAGAGCAGCACCGCAAAAAGAGTATATAGACTAGAAAATAAATCAGCTGCAAAGCTCTCAAAGAACACCGTCAATTGTCGTTGAATACTATAAAGATACCTAATCAAAAAACCAAACACGATGTCAACTAAAACACGCATATGTGCACAAATTGCCAGCTAAGTATCGTGTAAACTAGAAGAAAAATCTTAGTAGCAAAAATACCCACTCAACGACACACACACAAGAAGCGTAGCTCACACCCTTCAGCCTAGGTTTATGATACACATTGAAATTACCTAGCCAAGACAAAGCAGTAGTAAAACTACCCAATCTATAACACAGCCACAAGAGAAATGTTGCAGACACCTAATTAATGACAACACCACCAAAGAAAATTGCAGCACCAACAATTCTGCCTTCATTTTTTTACACTAGAAAAATTACAACACTAAAACAATACTCCCTAGGTTACGTGATTCAACAAACACTTTTGCAGGGGATAGAGTTTTATCTAAACCCAAACAGCCACTAAATATTATCAAAAATCACCCTTGAAATCCCAACTGTTTGACATCTGCCATAATCAATTCAAAATTCCCATAAAAAATTTAAATTCTTGAATAACCATTATCCCAAAAATAATCAATTCAAAAATCCTTGATTAGGATTTTAAGCCTTATCTGCACTTGTCTTGAAAAAGTCCCACATAAACACAACTAGGTATAATTATCAAATAATGTCCAAAATTAAATAATAAGATATAATCACCTATATCTTTGACAAGTATCTTATTCATGTCTATAAGAAGATAAAGGGTTTTTAGCGTTTTCAAGATATTGAATGTTTCAGATATTACTTCTTTACTTATTTATAACCATTTAATATACAAAAGATTATCACTACTCCAAGTTCTTATTACTTATAATTATTTTTACTGTAAATTTTTTGGTATTCATTTCTTTTCATTACAATATATATTTATAAAGGTAAGATGTACATATTTTGGAACCAAAAAATTTGTACTAATTTTTTAGATTTATTTAATATGTGATATTCTATTAACTATTATTTTTACTATTTTTGTTATTATATCTCTACTAATCAATTTTGAAGTATGTACATTTAATTTCTCCCTTCCCCTTTTTATGTATAGGCAAGGTTTCATTTTTACTTTGTGTATAAAAAATGTTTCTTACTAGTAAAAGAATTTTACCTAGTGTGGCCACAGGACTAATACAAGCTTATAAGTAATCATTTTGCATACGTAAAATACACTAAAGTTCATTATAATTAGCTGTTTCTCCATGCAAGTTTTCAACTAATTGCTTTCCAGTGTTCAAGATTTTTTATTTGCGAGAGTCGAAGAATACTACAACAAACGGACTATTTGGTGACGATTTCATTGGTGATGAAATCGTTTTCGTCACAAAAATAGAACGTATTGCGACGAAAAAGATAAATCGTCACTAAAACTTGTCGTTTATCGACGTAAAAATAAAGCATCGCAGAAAAAAAATATTTAACGACAAACAAAATCAATACGTCGCAAAATGCTTAATATTTGGTGACGCTGAAACCACATCGTCATTAAATGTAGAACAATGGGTGAAGTTTAACGCTATTTGTCGCCAAATACGTCACTTTAGCGACGAACAATGTCAATCGTCACTAAATATATTGTACATTTCGTGAAGATATATTTTAGTATCACTAAAAGTCCATATTTGACGACCAAAATTGTACACAATCTATTTTTTATAAAAAAGACTGTTTTTATGACTCGAACTCGTAATCTTTAATTACAAAAGAATAACGATGTCAGCTGCTTTAAAACTTGCCGTTAGAAGTTTCCAGCTATATGAATATAATTTTTTTTATTTGACTATTAGTTACGATTAAGAAAGTAACTTTTCTTCATAAGCAGTTTTTAATGCAATTATGTAAATTGTGATAAGAATAGATTGATTTCTTAATATAATTAGCTCATATTCTGACGTCGATCTCAAACAGAAAACATGCAAGTATTTCAAGAATTGAGTTAATAAAAATAAAGCAAATTGTGTGTGATGGAGCCAATTCATACTGTGTAACCACTGCACCGTACTGTAATTTGTTCTCTTTTGGTTTAGAAAAGAAGGCATAACATCATCAGAAATTAAGGACGAGACGATAGCAACTCTTAACTTAGCGTGTAAGAGGGCTTGAGACTTGACTCTTAACAACTACAACACCATTCTACTAATGTCAACCCAAATTCATCATTCTTTAATTGTAATTATGCTGTACAAACTCGAGTTATGTATCTTATGTGATGCATAATTTACCAATCGTCTTTATGCAGCAAAGTTCAATAGTTGTGTTCATACTTCATTCACTGCTTTAATACAACCAGACAGTCTAGAAATCCATTACATGTGAAGTGAAGTTTCGTAGAGTACAATACACTCGTAGCTACAACAAGATAGTATTTTATCTTAACGATCTTAAACATAATCAATCATCATTAGGTTGCTAATAAGACAGAACGTGAACAACGTTCAGACACAAAAAGTTTAAACCACATAATAACAAATTTAATTCCCACTTGCTAATATTGTCTGTGAATGAACCTCGTGTCTGAAACCATTGCTCATGGAGCCATCTGCGGACCAGACAAAAATTCCATGTAGTTTCTGCTGTTTCTTAAGAGTGTTAACGGCAGTAAAGAAACCGTCTGTTGGCAATAGTCCACCGGCATGGGCCTCCGTGGAAAAGCTTATCAAAATCTTAGCGCCGGTATATCTGGAGCTTTGAGTGTTAAAGAAACTTAGGAACTGTGACACTGTGGTACCTCTATCATATGCATAGAACTGGAAGTTGACAAAGTCTATGAAACTCCCAAAACTCCTCCACAGAGCTAAGTAATGGTTTTGAACCTCATTATCATCGAATGGAGCAATGGAAGCAAAGGATATCACCTTTTTATTCTTCAGTTGTTGTATAACCCATCCAACACAGCTAGCAAATGTTTCGGGATCAGCTTTGAAGTGTTCATAATCAACGTCGATACCGTCCAAATGATACGTTTTGATGATTTGTGTGAGTGAAGAGAGCGCATTGGCTCGCCAAGAAGCAATAGAGGAAGGCTGAAAGAAAGCGAATCTATCTTTTACTGTGTCCCCTCCCAAGCTCAAGGCCACTTTGACATTTGGATGCTGCTGCTTAATGGCAGCAACTTGGGCAGGGCTAAGGTTGTCGGAGTCCCAAAACACGTCGAATTTTCCATTAGTAGGAGAAGGAGAATTAGACGTATCATAGTCTATGGCAAAGGACAGAATGAAGTGAAATTCGACGTTTCGATTTATAGGAACGTCAGAGAATTTGACATTGTTGAACTGTGCTCCTATGTACTCTCTAAAGAGCTTGTGGTTTGCTGAAATAGCAAAGGTTGACTGCTGAAGGGCTAAAAGAGCTTCAAAAATAAGAAAACAGAGCAAAAGCTTGACACTTGCCATTGCTGCTTGGTAAGTGTAGTAGAAGTGCAATAGGTTGAGCGAAAATCTACAGCCTTAGATGCCATATTTATACTAAAATTTCGGCCAAGCTATCGGACCTTTATACATATTGAAAATCCAACATTATGCTTGTTGAACTTTGACGAATTCCTGACGATCCAAAACAATACAATCTCTTGCACTAAAAACACCCAGTGCCGTTGACGAAATCACTGAACCTGCATAGCAAAAGCGCGTTTTCCATACACTTGAAAAGGCTGCAATCCTGACGGACAAGAGTTAGTTTTTTCAATAATTGAAACAATAATTGAAAACTCAATCGTTACACAATTTCACTCTTAAAACTTTCAATTTTTTAATTTTTAGGTTTAATTTTTAAATTTTTATTCGGTTTATTTTAATAACTTTTGTTGTTAAAAACTAACCAGGTCTTTTACCTTTATGCCCTTCTTTCTTACCCTTCCCTGCCACCTTTGTTCCTTTCTTCTCAAGGGGTTGGGTCGTCTTTTCATTACCGCTTCTGAGAACATCTGAACGCACTTTTCCAGTGGGAGTCCCGGCAATAGGAGACCCATCTTCGACAAAGGATTTTCCTCCTCTGTCTCGTGGGCTAAGCATTGCAGATCAAGAAGGCATGGGTGGTGAGCTGCGTGATTCTGGGAAACCCACTCCACCTTCGACGGTGAATGGAGCTTGGCGGACCAAGGTGCGGAGGCAACATCACAAGGGCCAACTGAAATATTACCCCAATGTAATGCAAGAGGGTGTGTTTTCTCCTCCATTGGAGTTGCTCGAGGCTGGCGCAAGAGCTTG
>JANQBM010000008.1:3938467-3967278 GCA_025594535.1 Erythroxylum domingense
GCCACCTTCGCGGGGTATCGGATCCGGGTATCACTGTCGATATCGGGTTCGGGTCCGGCGGAGTTGGGGTGTTACATCCTTGAACAGGGTCCTTGGCACATTGGAGATCAACCCTTGTTTTTGCGTCAATGGAGGCCAGGACTAGGGCTAGACCGTGGGTCTATAGACGTTCTGCCGCTCTGGGTACAATTTCATGGCCTTCCGATGGAGTACTGGACTGCGGAAGGTTTGAGCTACTTGGCTAGTGCTTTAGGTAAACCAATTTGCATGGATTCTCAGACAGCAACTATGGAGAGAATCGGGTACGCTAAAATATGAATTGAAATTTCGAAAATGGGTGAGTTACCTGATAAGTTGGCCATTATGCGACTTGGAGAAGATGGAGCTTTGGTTCAGGATGTAATCTCCCTTTTGTACCCTTGGAAGCCAACAACTGTGTCTAAAAAATGGGTGGCCAATGGCAAGATGTTCAAATCTGGTTGGCATTCTGATTTGATAGCTAATGAGGTTTTATATGTCTCCCAGGTGATGGGCGATGTTTCAGGTAAACTACCGGAGCATATTGGGGAAACTTCTCAGGGGAAAACAGGGTTGTCTCAGGGGCTTTAGGAGCAAGTTGATGATAGTTTGGAGAAGGAATTGCCCGAGAGGTCTACTTCGGAAGCAGGACATTCCCAGCTTAATAAGGCGTCAGAGGATTCGAATGCAAGTGGTAAGGGGACTGAGTCTGGAGGATTCGATGCAACAGAGGTTGGTACTGCTTCCGCCCCCATTCGGACAGTGGAAGAAATGGCTGAGGGGCAATCTACTAGTAGGGAAGACACGGAGGTGCATGGTGAAAAGAATGCCGTGATTTTGGAAGGTATTGAGCCTAGCTACAATTTGGGAAAAGAGGTTGTGGAAGATACTACATTGGGTGAGGCGAGTAACAGTTTGGGTGAGGCTACTCAGAGGACTCTGGTGAGAAAGAAAGGAAAGAAAAAAAAGCATAAAGGGGTTATTTCCCTTGAGTGTGTTTTTTAGGTGTCTTTTTATGCCAGTATTAATATGGAATACAAGGGGCTTAAATGATCCCCTTAAGAAGAGGATGGTGCAAAATTTAGTAGCAATGGAAAAACTGTTATTGGTGGGTCTTTTGGAAACTAAAATAAAAGCACATGGACTGCCAAATTGTAGGGATTTTTTGGGGCCTAAATGGGGTATGATTTCTAATCATGCCCACCACTATAATGGTCGGATTCTGTGTTGGTACAATATAGATTTATTAACAGCCCAAGTGATCAAGATGGGGGACCAATTCATTCATTTACGTTGTTGGCTAATTGGAAAGTTCTACTTTGAAGTGTCCATTATCTATACAGCTAATCTTGCTTTCCAACGTACCCAACTTTGGGTGGAGCTGAAGAGTGTGTATAGAGGGATGCAGAACTCGTGGCTGGTGATTGGAGATTTTAATTGTAGTTTAAATTCTAACGAAGTAGAGGGAGGGGTGAGTTTTCATGGCAGAACAGGAGTTGAACTTAGCCAATTGTGAATCTTAGAGGTGTAGGTAGGTGGTTTAAATGGGAAAACAAACAGAAAGGTTCTATGTTTATTCGGAAAAAACTAGACCGCGCCTTGGTCAATCAACATTGGCTCAATTCGTTCCTTTTTGCTTCAGCTGAGTTTGGAGAGCCTCAACTTTCTGATCATTCGCCTATAGTAATTCGACAAATGTGTGCTGATGTTCAGGCTGGAGCTCCTTTCAGATTTTTTAATGGCCTATTACAGGTGGAGGGTTTTATGGCACTGATTTCCCAGGTTTGGAGGACTGAGGTGGTGGGGTTTAAGGCATATCAACTGATGCTGAAACTGAAACTAGCCAAAGCAGCCATTAAAGAGTTCAGTAAGGCTAGAACACAAAATATACAGGTTTTGGGCAATAGATTGGCTGACATTCAACGGGAGTGCTATAGAGATCCGCAGAATGAAGGTCTTAGGGTTATGGAGGCAGCGTGGGTCCACAAATATTAGGAGGCTTTGTCTTTGCAAAGTGCGATTGTTAAATAGAAGTCGCGTCAACTATGACTTAAAGAAGGAGATTTTAATTCTAAGTTTTTTCATACTTCGATTCTAGCACGTAGGAACTCCAATACTATCACTGAACTGAAGGATGAGACGGGTAATAGGGTCAGTGGTCAGCTGGCGATTACACGTCATATTCGAGAGTTCTTTATGCAGCTTATGGGGTCTGTAGAGTGTGTTAAAGGTGAGTTTGGGGTTAAAAATGTGCTGGAGTACTGCCCTAGTCAAGAAAGGATGGAAATGCTTAATGCTCCTTTTACTGCTAAACAAGTGAAGGAAACTCTGTTTCAGTTACATAGTTCGAAAGCTCCTGGTCTGGATGGTTATTCTGCTGGTTTTTTTCAACATACTTGGCATATAACAGGACAGTTGCTTACGGAAGCGGAGTTTTTCTCTTCCGGAAAGCTTCTGAAGGAGATAAATCATACATACATTTGCTTGATTCCCAAAAAGGATAGGCCGGAATTCATCACAGATTATCGACCTATTTCTTGTTGCAGTACGGTTTACAAAATTATTTCATCTCTTTTGGCTGAGAGACTAAAACTAGTTTTGACAGAGGTGGTCAACAAAACTCAAGGAGCTTTTCTCCCTACTAGAAGTATCAGAGACAATATTATGTTGTTGCAAGAACTGGTGGGTGAGTATCACACAAGTAAGAAGATTCAGATTTGTGCTATTAAGATCGATTTATACAAAGCCTATGATACAATTAACTGGGAATTTCTAAAAGATTGCTTGGAAGCGATAGGGTTGCCTCCAAAAGTCCGACACTGGATACTCCAATATATCCAAACTCCTAAGATGATTGTATTAGTAAATGACATCCCTTCAACACCATTTGATATCACCAGGGGGTTAAGGCAAGGGGACCTGCTTTTCCCTTACCTTTTCACTTTTGCCATGGAAGGTCTGTCCAGATTACTATCCAGATTGGTGGAGTGTAACGGGAGGTTTCAATACCATCATAATTGTAGTGCACTAAAACTATCTCATTTGTTGTATGCTGACGATGTTATACTTTTGTGTAAGGCGAATCGTCAGGTGATTTCTATGATGATGGGTATGATGAAGCTTTTTTCTGATTGGTCGGGAATGAAGATGAATACTCAGAAGAGTAGTATTTTGGTTTCTTCTGATGTGCCCAATTCGGAGGCACTCTCGAATATAGTTGGGTTGGACCTACAGGAAACTCCGTTCAAGTATTTAGGTGTTCCCATCACCTCGGGTAAGCCCAAATATACTGATTTCCTTCCTCTTTTAGAAAGGTTGAAAAGTAGAATATGTGCTTGGCAAAATCAGTTTCTCTTCCTTGCAGCTCGAGTTACTTTGATCATTTCGGTTCTCAATAGCTTTCATCTTCATTGGGCTTCCGAGGAGAGTGATCCGAGACATGGAGCGGATACTTAAATCATTCCTTTGGACTGGTAAACATGATCAATGTAAGGGAGCCAAGGTGAAATGGTGTGATATTGCTTTGCCGAAATAGTATGGTGGTTTGGGCATCATTCCAATCACTCAAATGCAACGAGTTTTGATGAAGAGGATATGGAGGTTATTTGTTGACACGGAAACATTGTGGGTTAAATGGGTCCAAACTTATCGAATAAAGGAGCATAATTTTTTGACAAATTATGGCAAGGTATGATCATTCTTGGTTCTTTAGGAGTTTGTTGCAACTAAGAGACTTAATATACCCTTACATCAAATGTCGGGTAGGTAACGGGGAGAATATTTAGTTTTGGTTTGATAATTGGTGTCCCAATAGTCCTTTATGGGTGCAGAATAGCTTTTATCCTCTTCGTTCTAGGCTTTCTAAGGATACTAAGTTGGCATGGATAACTCAGGAGAGGGAGAGGTTAAACCATTGCAGGTTTGGTTCTTTGATTGATGCGCAGGTTAATGGGCTCCTGTAGACTTCTCAACCTGATACTTATGAATGGATGGCTCATTCTAGTGGGCAGTTCACAAATAAATCTGCTCATACTACAGGGAGGCAATTCTCTGCTATTGTCCCATGGGCTGACTTGGTTTGGAGGCAAGTGTTGTGTCCTAAAGCTATTTGTTTTCTGTGGGTTACTATTAAAAATAGACTATGTACCAAAGATCGATGGTTTGGAACCTTTGACCTTTTTTGTGTTTTATGCAAAATTGTTAATGAATCCCGGAACCATTTGTTCTTTGAGTGTACCTATACAAAAGCGGTGTGGAGCCGATTATTGCATATGCTTGGGGTCCCCATATTTTCTTTTGAGTGGGCTAAAGTGATGCATGATATACTTGTTTTTTCAGCTAAAGGACAGTGTGATTTTATTTTGATCAAGACGTCTTTGATGATGGCAATTTATCATATTTGGAGGGAGCGAAACAACCACCTTTATCGAGGAACGGAATGTCCAAAGTATGAGCTTGCGACGACAATAATTCAATTGATCAGGGAGCTTTTTATCGCGCATGGGAAGCAAGATGAATTGAGTCCTAGAAGTAAAACGACTTGGTTCTTATAGATGGTGTTGGTGTTTTTGGTTGTGGACTAGTACACTTGTAGATGTGATTGGTTGTCTTGGTTTACCCTGTCACAGGATTGTATATAACTTTTATTTTTTTTAAGTTAAATATATTTATAACTTCAATTTTAAAAAAAAACTAACCAGTTTTATAATTAATCAATTAATCTTTATAAATTAATAAATTTTTATAAATTAATTAATTTTCATTTAATAATTTTTTAATTTAACTTCAAATTTTTTGATAAATAAAGATATTTCAAAATTTTAATTGTGTTTAATATTTAACTGGTTTTATAATAATTTAATATAAATTGTAGCTTTTAAATCTTAAACATCTGTCTTACAGATATAACTTCCATTTTAGGCTTTAAAAAAAAAACCGTCGATTTTTCTCCTTCCATTTTTAGTGATTGTAAAAGCATCGACCTTCTTAATTATAATATTAGTGAGTTGATCAATAATTAATCAATTTTTTTAATGGTTTATAACCAAAAAAAACGTATGTAATAAAAATTTGATCCTTCATATGATGGACGCAAATATATATAAATCACGTAAACTTTTTATATTTAATATTTAATTCATTATAAAATATTTTTCTTCAAATTTATGTTTTAAAGTTAGTTATTTATCACAAAATATTCCTATGACTAAAATCTCGTTACTACTAACGCTACCCTTATGTAACTGAGGAACGATAAAACTGAAATAGGACGATGACTATGGATTATATCCTTACTATCACTTTGTAATTTGATTTTCT
The DNA here is from genome assembly GCA_025594535.1 of Erythroxylum domingense. Taxonomy (NCBI): domain Eukaryota; kingdom Viridiplantae; phylum Streptophyta; class Magnoliopsida; order Malpighiales; family Erythroxylaceae; genus Erythroxylum; species Erythroxylum domingense. The sequence goes on from JANQBM010000008.1 coordinate 3,943,805, forward strand.
TGTTAGTATCCAATGAAAAAAGAATTAACATACTCAAATGGTGTGGATATTTTATTGTTAATCGTTAATTTTGAAGTAAAGAAATAACATACTTAAATGGCGTGGATATTTATTGCTAATCGTTAATTTTTATGTATAGAAATAAGGCACTAACGATTCATTTCCTAAGCTATTTACACTAAAATGCTAAAACCGCCCAACAACTTGTGGAGAAATTGAGAATTGCTACATAAGGAAGGAAAATATTGACTCAGGAAGCTAAAGGTATCTTTATATCTGTTGTGAAAATCGACCGGATTAGAGCAGGGACATAGTTAAATAAGACTGAAAGAATAGTAATAAACACACAGATTTTATATGAAAAACTCCTAAATCAGGGTAAAAACTACGGACAATGATAGAAGAATTTTACTACAAAAATTGAAAAATTATAAGGAGAAAATTACACCAACAAAAATATACAAAATATTTTTATGTCTCTCTCATCTTTCTCTCTCACCTTACGTCTCCCTCTCTTTTTGTTCTTGAGATTGGGATGCTTCTCTTTGTTTATCTCCTGCCAATTTATAGGCACGAGAATGAAGGGAAGGTTGGCCAAATTGGCCAACTTTTTTTGTTGTCTTATTAGGCATGTTAGGCATCGAATTCTTTCCACCTTATCACTTCATGTTGCTTACGTCTCTGTCAGGCCACATGAGGATTGACACCACATAAACTTGTCAACGTTGATTGCTTTTGTCATAAAATCTGCTAGGTTATCCATTGTATGAATTTTTTTGAATATCCACCATTCCTTCTTCCACTTTCTCACGAACGAAGTGATACTGAACTCGAATGTGTTTTGTTTTTTAAATGAAATACTGGATTCCTTACAAGATGTAAAGCACTTTGGTTATCACAAAACAGAGTAATATTCTCTTGTTTATACCCAAGTTCTCCCACCAACATCTTCAACTACACTGCTTCTTTATTGGCTTGTGTAGCTACTACATATTCTGCTTCTGTTGTTGACGTAGTCATAACTAACTGCAGTTTTGAAATCCAACTCACAACTCTTCTAGCTAGTGTAAACACATATCCTGTAGTGGATTTACTTTTATCAAGATCACCTGCATAATCAACATCAACATATCCTCTGACAATAAAATCTGATTCTCCATAACATAATGCAACATCTGAGATTCCCTTAATATATCTGAGAATCCTCTTAAATGTATTCCAATGTTCTCAACCAGGATTTGCCATGTATCAATTAATCACTCCTACTGCATTTGTAATGTCTGGTCTTGTACAAATCATAGCGAACATTAAGCTTCCCACTACTGAAGCATACGGTACTCGAGACATCTCTATCCTCTCTTCTTCATTGCTAGGACTCATACTTGAGGATAACTTGAAATTAATATGAAGAGGGGTATAAATTGATTTACAATCTTGCATGTTGAATCGTTGCAAGATCTTCTTCAAATAATTCTTTTGAGAAAGCCAAATCTTCCTATTATTTCTGTCTCGGTGAATTTGCATCCCTAGAATCTTGTTTGTTGGTCCCAAGTCCTTCATTTCAAATTCCCTAGCCAACTGTGCCTTCAATTCTTTGATACGATCAATGTTGGGGCCTGCTACCAACATGTCGTCTACATATAACAACAAGACTATAAAATCATCTGTCTCAAACCTCTTGAAATATGCACAAGGGTCTGCATTCAGTCTGTTGTATCCAAGGCTCATGATGAAGGAATCAAATCTCTTATACCAACACCTCGGTGCCTGCTTTAAACCATACAGAGATTTGTTCAACCTGTAAATAAAGTTCTCTTTCCCTTTTTCTTCAAAACCTTCTAACGGGAGCATAAAAATTTCTTCTTCAAGATATCTATGAAGAAATGCAGTTTTCACATCTAACTGCACAAGATGCAAGTCAAATATAGCATACATTGCCAGAACTACTCGAACTCTAGTAAGTCGAACCATAGGAGAAAATATGTCGTTAACATCAATACCTTCTTTCTGAGCATATCCTTTTACCACCAATCTAGCACGATATCGCTCCACTTGACTGTCACCACTCCGCTTGATCTTGTAAACTCATTTATTGTCAATAGGCTTTCTTCCTTATGGTAGTGATACTAGCTCCCATGTCTTATTCTTATACAGAGCATTAATTTCTTCCTGCATTGTTGCCATCCACTGAGATGCATCTGAATTATTCATTGCTTCTTAAAGAGTTGATGACTCTCCATCCTCAGTTAAAAGATAGTATGCAATATTGCTCTCCATAATATAATCTGAGTGCCAGCTCAATGCTCTTCTTGTGTGAGTTGTTCTCTGAGTATCTGAAACATCATATTCAACTGGTTCTTGCTCCTCGTGTTCTAATGCAGCTTCAAAATAATCATTTTGATCAAATTCCCTTTCCACATATACTGTTGTAGTCTCTGGATTCTCTTGTACTATGCCAACATTTTCTGCTTGCTCTTGATCCTTATCTTCTATGAAGATAACATCTCTGCTAATAACAATCTTGTGGGCAATGGGATCCTACAGACGATACCCCTTTTATCCTGCAGCATATCCCAAGAAAATACATTTTCTAGATTTTGGATCTAACTTTGTAGTTTCTTGGGCATTGAACATCACATAGGCAGGACTTCCAAATATATGGAGGTTGGAATAATCCATTGGTTTACCAGTCCACATCTCCATCGATGTCTTCAATTCAATTGCAGTTGATGGAGCTCGATTCACTATATAACAGGCAGTATTGACTGCTTTTGCCCAGAATTTCTTACCTAAGCTTGCAGTTATTAACATCGCTCTTGTTCTTTCCAACAGAGTTTTATTTATCCACTATACTACTCCATTTTGTTGAGGTGTGTATGCCGTCGTGAACTGCCTTTTGATGCCTTCTTGCTTGCAGAATTCATCAGATTCTTTACCAGTATATTTGCCTCCATTATCTGAGCGTAAACACTTGATCTTCTTACCAAATTCGAGTTCCACCCGCACTTTTTAAAATTTGAAAGCTGGAAACAAATATGCCTCCTCTTAATAGGAAACATCCAACATCTCCTCGAATAATCATCAATAAATGATACAAAGAAATTTGCTCCTCCTAGGGATGTACTGGTGCTTGTCATACATCAGAGTGAATCAATTCTAGAATTTCTTTGCTTCTGAACTTTGATGTGTTGAACTTCAATCGATGGTGCTTACTTACAATGCAATGCTCACAGAAAGGTAGTGATACATTTGTGAGACCTATAAGTAGATTCTTCTCTGCAAGTATCTTCATTCCTTGTTCTGACATATGTTCAAGCTTTTTATGCCACGTCATTGCTGATTGTCATCTGGACTAGTCACAGCAACGGATGCCTCTCCTTTTTGCAAAGTTACTCCCTTCAGCAGGTACATATTTGCAACAATCTTCTCTACTTTTATAAATACCAACGCTCCTTTAATCACTTTTATGATTTTGTTTTGAATCTCAAATCTGAAACCGACATCATCAAGTTATCCTACAAACAACAAATTCTTCTTTAGGCCCTTAATATGTCGTACTTTTTCAATAGTATGAGTTGTCTCATTATACATCTTTAGCTTGATAGTGCCGATACCAACGATCTTCAGAGCTTGATCATTACAGCTACACAGAGATCCCCTAGAGACAGATTCATACTGATGGAACCAGTCTCTTCGAGAGGTCATATGAAAAGTAACTGCTGAATCGAGAAGCCATACATCATCAAATCTTCTCTTATCTTCAATAGTCGTTGCCGCTTCACAAACCATTGCACCTACATCATCTGAAGTAGTTGCCGCATTTCCTTGAGGAATATAATCTTTCTTATTCAGATTCCAACAATCCTTCTTCAAGTGCCCTTTCTTGCCACAATTGTAGCACTTAAAATTCTTCTTACTCCTGGATTTTGATATACCATGACTATGACTCCCATTCGGGCCACGTTCTATTGATCTTCCTCTCGTCACTACCAAGACCTCCGTTTGTTGCAAATTTGCTAGCCTGTCTTCCTTACTTTTGTGCCGACTCTCTTCTTCTAGAATAGCAACTGCAATATTGTCGAAGACTAGAGTGTCTGTGTTGTTTGTTAAATTGATGACGAGTTGATCATACGAATCAGGTAGATTTTGGAGTAGAGTTCCATACGTCCACTTACTTCTATTGTGTGCCTCAATGATGTGAGTTAGAAAAATAGAGTATTTAAAGTATTTAAGTGCTCCATCATCGAAATGGATTCCGCCACACGTAAAGTGTATAGTTTCCTCTTCAGAAAAATTTTGTTGTGGAGTGATTTGGCTTCATACAATTTTGTGAGATGATCCCAAATATCTTTTGCCATCTTCTTCTTCTCTATGCCTGACAATACCCTATCTGCTAGTGCCATGAAGATTTGCAATAGCGTTCCTGTCCATCTCATTCCACTTTTCATCTGGGACTCTAGCTAGCCGTTCATTAATGACCGTCAGACAATTATCTTTTCTCAAGATAGCCTTCATCTTCAATTTTCATAATGAGAAATTACTCCCATTGAACTTTTCAATATCAAAATTTGTTGCCATTGCTTCTATTACGAACAAAATTTAGCTCCCACTATTTCACGTGAATAGTACTTGTATATATGAACAGTACCTGTATATGTGAATAGTGTCGTATGTGTATATATGAATAGTACACTAGATAAGTTCCCAGGAAAGAGAGGTGGGTCACAAACGGACACACTTAAGTACCAAGTCTTTCCTTAGCCAAAACTTTCATAGACATACACTTCCACACTACCACATCAAATCTTGGCTCTGATACTACTTGTTGTAAAAATGACCGAATTAGAGCAGGTTCGCAGCTAAATAGGACTGAAGGAATAGTAATAAACACACAGATTTTACGTGAAAAACTCCTAAATCAGGGTAAAAACTACAAACAAGAATAGAAGAATTTTACTACAAAAATTAGAGAATTACAAGGAGAAAATTACACCCACAAAAATATACAGAATATTTTTATGTAGCTTTCTTCTTTCTCTCTCACCTCACATCTCTCTCTCTTTTTATTCTTGAGATTGAGATGCTTCTCTTTGTTTATCTCCTGCCTATAAATATTTGGCCAGCCTTCCCTTCATTCTCCTGCCTATAAATAGGCAGGAGATAAACAAAGAGAAGCATTCCAATCTCAAGAATTCGGTGCCTAACATGCCAATCAAGTTTGACAAGATCTGCTGTGATTTTTAAGCTTTGGTTTTTGGTTTTAAATTCAATAAAAAAAAATTTGTTGACTGAGTTTTTAATTTTTATTTCTATTTTGGTTTTAAATTCAATAAAAAAAAATTTGTTGACTGAGTTTTTAATTTTTATTTCTAGTTATAATTTCTTTCAATTTTTTATAATTTATAAATTTCATAGAATTTAATTTTTATATTTTTCTAAACTTGATAATTGTTTGATAAATATATTTTAAATTATATAAATTTATATTAAAATACATAATATTTTATTTTATTAAATATAATTAGTTCTATTAATATTTATTGATAAATAAAGTTTAGATAATTAATTTTATAAATTAATTAATTTATAAAATTAATTATCTAAACTTTATTTATTATTTAATTACTACGATTAATAAAAGTGCGATTATATTGCTATTAACAGTCAGAGATTATTATTTGTTTAATAATTGCGATTATATTGCTATTAACAGTCAGAGAATATTATTTGTTTAATAATATAAAATTAGAAAATAAAAATAAAAATTATTTAAAAATAGAAGTGAAATCGTAATGCATTTTCTATCGCAGTGATATTACTGGGAAGAAGTAATTCATAATGCAACATTCAGTGAGGAGTAAAGTGACCAGAAAATTAGGATGATACGTAAATTTTTCGAAATGTTGTCCAGCTGATAAGACCTATATTCTCACACCATGCAACAACTTAACAAAGTTCCAATCCGGGCTGCTAGGAATTCATCATCTGCAGGAAAATCTATTCTTCACCCTAAAAGCAGGCCAAAACGTTTCTAATAACTTAAAAGAGTAATCAATTACAACGTGCATTGAGGAACTGTGTTCCTATTGTCACATACTAATTGGAAGTTCGTATCAGGTACATGGAGGAGCCAACATTGCGATGATACAAGAAGGCGTTCCAAGACAACTAAATGATGAGTAACGTTGACAATGAAAGGAAGAACTTTATGCGAGAAGAACGTTGTAATAAAATCCAATTTTAATCTTAGCTTCTAATATCTATGCATCAGTTACTTGTCCAGAACTTGGAAGAAAAGATTCTTTCGGCAAAGAAAGGACTGAAAGAAGAACAGCAAAACCGGCAAGATTCCACGTAAATCATTACAACCAACAAAAACAAAAAAGAAGTACTACAAATGCAACCAGATGTTGACAATATGACGAAAAGTAGCTCAACCTAGACGTGTAAATTTGTATTCCATTCAGGAAAAGATTTCCCGGCTTGACGTTTCTGTTATTGTTTTCTCCTAAAATAAGCTAAATCCACCTAGTTTAAGGAGCCAAGAAAAGACGTACACTTCTCCTGTATGATTGACCTGGACTAGTTTTTAATCCCAAATTTCATATATTATCACAAGCTCCAAGCAACTCTAAAGCCTACCATCCAAAACGGACAATCATATTGAAGTGTATTTCAGTAGAAAGAATAGAAGGCTTCTGCATGGAGACAACTAAGTAGGACATTACTTCTCTACAGACAAGTCTTCTTAAAATATGTGGTTAGATACTAAAACAATATCATATAAAATCAAAACAAGTGTTAAAAAGGCCTAACTCACCCAAAAAAGCTTGCTTAAGAGGAGAGGTTTACACATTATCATAAACTGTTGAATACTCTTATAATTGTTCGATGTGGAATTCCTAACACACACCCCTCAGTCCAGAGCATGACTGGACATCTGATGAACATATTAGGCAAAGGGACATAACCGGGCACCGCCCCAAACCACGAGACAAGCTAGCTCTGATACCATATTAGAAAGGCCTAACTCACCCCCAAAAGCTAGCTCAAGAGGGGAGATTTGCACATTATTATAAATTATTGAATACTCTTATAATTGTCCGATATGAGATTCCTGACAACAAGCATAGCTATATTGGCATTCATGTTCTATCTTTTCTCGTTAGTCGGATTAAACCCCTTAAACAGGCAGGTTTTGCGAAATGCAGGGACCTCTCCTATCCAAAAATTTCAAAGAAGCCTTATAATTGGCCGATCTCGATCATTTGTTTATTCGAGTTAGAAAATTTACTTGCTTTAACAATTAAAAATAGATCAAAGAAAAGAACGAAGAACACTAAACGATAATGTGCTGTGATTGTAAATCCGAAAAGATGTAGTTTCACACAAATTATGAATGGTAGCAATTGCTATAAACTTTCTGACAAAAATAAAAACAAAAACAAAAACAATCAAAAACGAAATAACAAATCAACACTCGAGATTTGTTAACATAGTTTGGCACATCTTGTTTACATCTGTAAGGCTCTCACCTAACTGAACACTTTCGCTAACACCAATAGTTTTTATAGAAGGCTTTACTGAGTCGATAATACTCAACCCTTGACACTGTCTCTCGTCCTCACAACTCGTGAAAGTATTTCACATCTAATAGTACGATCGTCTCGTACTAACCTTAATAGAGAATTTTCACAACACTATTTAATAATAAAGATGATAATTGAATAACTCCAGTTATTAAATCAACAAAGACATAAACAAAGAAAAACACTTGAGATAAAAGCACTTCTTTAAATATATAGCTTCATCAGTCGAAAGTGTGGGAAGTGGTAGAACAATATCTGTTGTAAACTATTGAGAAAATCATGATCAGCCTACGCACAACAGCATCAAAATAACATCAATCGAACAAATGTTTCATCACCAAAACATCACCAAAAATACAGTTGCAGCACCACGCCTATTCTGAACGGTTTTCACACCAAAACAATATATGGACAGTCAAAAAAGTCACGCCCACTGGAGAAAAATGCAATTTCCAAAAATAGCAGCACAAATCAACGATGGAATAAGCGTTTCACCACTGAAACCCCACAAAAATACAACTGCAAAAATTACAAAAACTTATGAAGTTTTCATACCTCACAAATCACAACTGACAGCCACATAATCAAAGCTCCACCGATAGTGAACAACATACCAAGAATCACGCAAACAGAAGAGAAAATCTCAGCAACCGAGACTCTCAAACTAACAATCAAGATAGGCCTCTTTTTGTTCAAAAACAGGAAAGAATGGAGCTAGTCATCAACGATTATTCAGCTCACTAAAGTCACTCGAGAACAATAGAAAATGTAGCTGCAACAATCGCACAATCATTAACCAAATCACGTAAAACACCAATTAGAAAAACAGTTGCAGAGCCTTCAAAAAAGAAACGACAACTCAAGTAAAACGCAGCTGTTAGGATCTGCATAATTCAAGTGATTCCACAAAAACAAATTGCACCAGATAGAGCTCTATCTTTACACCATTAGCTGCTAAAAATCATCAAAAATCACCCTAGGAATCTCAGCTGTCAAGTCATCCAAAAATAACACCATTCAGCCCATATCACACATGAATCCTAGCCAGAATCTTGCTATCATAATTAAGTTAATTTTTCAGAAGATAAATATTATCAAATCCCATCTTAATTAGAATTTCAAACTTATCAAAATTGTCTTAGGAAGAGTCTCACATAAACACAACTAAATCCAATTATCAAATTATGTCCAAATTTAAATAATAAGATATAATCACCTATATCTTAACAATCTCTCCCTTTTTAGCATTATTTGTCACATATTTGAAACTCCTCCTAAAGGAGATAATTGGACATATAACATCGAATTCACAAACCACAAGGAAATTACCCCTAAATCGAACATGAGGTTCTAAATAACTTCCAAAAACACACTTGCAAATATCCAAATAAACAATAATCCAAAGTTAACAAAAACAATCAAGTTCTCTAAGTAAACATAACATTCACAGCCAATACATCATTCATTCTCCCCCTTGGGACAAAAAGATGCTAAAAAGCAAGACTAATAGTCACGTAGATACTTTGAAATCTCCCCCTGAATTGAACAGCCATATCAGATGAAAATAAATAGTCTTATATCTCCCCCTTTGGAGAAAACAATGTCAAAACGAAGAATGCCTTCAATGCGATCAATCTTAGCGAATAAATAAGTATAAAAATTAGCAGTAGGTGCAACGGAAGAATCAGAAACACGCAAAGATGACAATGTACCACAATTCAAAACATTAGCCAAAGCATTATTACTCACATCAAAGCCATCCACATACGACTGATTAAATTCAGAAACCCCAAAAATGCATTCAACGAATCATAATCAAACTTAATCAATCTCTTCCTCACATAAACCATGTAAAAGTATATTGCTCAAACTCATATAGTCCACGATATAGAGAGAAACTATAATGAAACTTGAAAGATCCAAATCATAGAAAACTCGAATCTTACTATAGGTCTCCCACCAATCATCAACATTTTTTGACATAACATCGTAAATCAAAATCTAAAAGTAGAATTCTCAAATCATCAAGCAAAGCCTCATGTTCACATCAAATATACTGTCTAACAAGCAAGTAAAAGTTAGACACACATCAATCAACTGAACCTTAGAAAACCAATAAATTATTTAAAATCAAAAAGTCTAGATGTTAACTCCTTTGAATCTCTTTTTTTTTAAGAAACAATATCAAAACATGCTTCAAAAATGTAAAGCACACAGTCCCTATGCTCCTCAAAGAAATTCAAACCTAGGCTTATTGCTCATCTCATTAACTTTGTCATCAGATGTCTGGTTAGTTTATCCCTTAAAAGCGACTAACAAATCCTCTTTCTGACCAATTTCTTTAACAGTAGCAACTAACTATGAATCCGAATAATTTCTTATTTTTCTTTCACTACGTCTTTGTGCTTATAATTGACCCTTTCTAACTCAAGTACACTTCGGTTTGTGGCAATTGTGTGTTGGCATGTTAATTGCGTGTTTGGAAAACACAGCTGAAGTGTTGACATCTGCATAATTTAGCTCTTTCATTGGAAGAGTTATTTTTATTTTGTGAAGGCTTTGGTTGAATGTCAAAATAATGGATTGCACTTCAATGGTGTAGTGTGCGTCAATTGCATTTTTGAATTACACAATTGAAGACATGTCTCTTTCTTTATGCTTTGGTTCTTTGATTGGAAGTTTTGGTGTGACCACATGAAGATCAAATTACGTGAACAGCTAAAGTGTATGGTGTACGTGGTTTTGTGGGGTGTTGCTTAAGTTGCACGTTCAGCTTTGTGGAGTGGCTCTTGGGTGGACTACTTTCCATTGTTGTTGCGACAACTTCCAGATTTATTTCAATGGAGCTTAACTTTTCAAGAAGTTGTTTTTTCTTTTATCTCAAGTGTATTATTGTTTTGTTCTTAGTTAATTGATCACTTGAGTTATTTTTATTAATTATCCTTTAATTAATAGTTGTTTAGAAAAATCCTCTGTTGAGGTTAATACGAGTCGGTCGTGTTATTGGATGTGAAAATCTTTCACAGAAAGTGAGGTTGAGAGATAGTGTTGAGGGGTGAGTGGTGTCGGCTCAGTAAAGCCTTGGGTAAATCATTGTACTTCGGTAAAAAAATTAATCTGGGTGAAAAAATTAATCTGGTGTTATTTATTATTTCGCCTTTGATTGATTTTGTTTTATTTGTGCCAGAGACGATCACGTAAAATTGGAAAGTTTGCGAAACACTTACCTTCTACGGTTTTTCAATTAGTATCAGAGTAGGTTACCGTTTCATAACTTGGTAGCAAGTTCGTGCATATCTTAGTTTCGTGAACATGGCCATAAGAGAAGGAGCATCAATTATCAGGCCACCACTATTAGACGGTTCCAATTATCCTGCATGGGAATCACAGATGAAGGTATTTATTTAGGCATAGGAAACATGAGCATGGAACTCGATGTTATATGGCTGGACATATCTGATGATTACTGACAATAAGGGAGATATAATTCTAAAAGATCCATCTAAATGGACAATAGCTGGAAAAAAGAGGGCACTTGGAAACTTACAAGCAATGCATGCGATTTTTAGTGTTGTTAATGAAGGACGTTTTTCAATGATATCAGCCTGTGAATCGGTTAAAGAAGCGTGGGATGCTTTGCAGACTATTTGTGAAGGGTCCAAATCTGTGATAGCGTCAAAATTACAGATGTTCACTGTGAGATTTGAAGAACTGAAGATGGATGAAAATGAGACTATTGGGGACTTTCATGAAAGATTGCGAGATATAGCAAATCAGGCACATCAACTCAGAAAGAAATATTCCGATCTAAAACTAGTCAAGAAGACGTTGAAATCACTGCCTCTGAGATTTATTCCAAAAATTGCATCAATAGAGGAGGCCCACGACATTAGTGATATGTTATTGGAGAAGGTAATTGGAATTCTTACAAATTTCGAAATGAATCTTTTAAAGGATAAGCAAGAAAGAAGCAAAGGATTGGCAATACAGGTTGAAACTAAAAAAAGTGTGAATGATATAGAAGATGAATCCGATGAGAATGAAGATATGGAGTTATTAACACGAGAGTTCAGTAAGTGGTTAAAAAGAATGAAAAAGGACAGACCCGAATTCAGACAACATGGTGGGAGTTCATCGAATATCAACTTAAAGCAATAAGCCAAAGCTCAAACGGGTGAAAGGAAGGTGAAGAGAATCCGATATCATGAGTGTCAGGGATTCGGGCATATTCAAGCCGAATATGCTAATACTTTGAAGAAGAGAAAAGGGAAATCCTATAAAAACACTTGGAGTGAGAATAAATCCGAAAGTGAGTATGGTAATGAAGAAGAAATCGCTAATGGTGCTGCGTTAGTTGCTTTACATAGCAAAAGTCCAGTTACTTGATTAACAATAACTGAGGAGGAAGTAACTAAAGACGTAAAGGGGAAAAACGAAAATTTTCCAAAAAGATCCAAACAACTCAACTCAAGACCCAATATCAGACTATGACAGTGATGAAAGTGATCTAGATGATAGAAAGGAGAATATTTACGAGGCTTACAAATCTATGTATGAAAAATGGGTGAATACGTGTAGAAAGAATAAAAGATTGAAGGAAGAAAATCTCTCCATGAAGAACACTATCCAAGGCTTAGAAAAGATATTGAAGTTGGCATTAGATGAGCTTGCTGAAGTTAGAATGAGATTAGTAAGTATCGAAAAGGGATTGAGAATGTTGAATGGAGGCACAGAAAAACTAGACAAGTTAATAAAAATCGGTAAGGTTAAAGGGAATCTTCAAGGCATTGGTTTCAAAGGAGAGTGCTCCAAGGTGAATGATGAGAAAGATGACATATCCAGATCTGTCCAAGAAGAAACTTTGAGGAAGAATCGAAGGTTTGTACACACATGTCATTTTTGTGGAGTTATCGGGCACATAAGGCCGAAATGCTACAAGATATTACAAATTATTTTTCAAAGGGGTTAAAACCAAAAATCTAGACACTCTCCATTAAATTTCCATTAGCAACCAATGTTACCGAAGCACTATTGGGTTAGAAAGGGTAAAGTACAAGTGCAAAGATATAGTGAAGGAAAAACAAAAAAGTGTCCAAATTTACAGTTAGTTACTGCTTTTGAAGAAACTGTTTTGACTAAGGATAAGTCAGTTACTTCAAATGAAGAAATCAATCAAACAGTTAATGATCGAGATAATGTGGTGAGGAATAATCCCATATTTGAATTTCTTCGAGGGGCACAGGGATTATGTACTTTATATTCTTGAAGTTTTTTTATTATTTTAAAAAACAAAACGTAAAAAAATTATCTTCTTTAGTTCTTCTTTAGTTTTTATGTTGCCATTGTCGTCTCATCTTTTTATTAGTTTGTATTGTGACTTCTATTTGGCTCCATATAAGACTTTTCAGCTCTTTCATCAGTATGGGTCTCTCTCTCTGTCGGGCATATCTCTTGATGTTTTGAATAGTGGTAAATTATCATCTTGGCGTGCTTGTGATTCTTCCGCTGCACCTATTGTTGATTCTTATGATTCTACGTTTTGACACTGTTTTATCCCAAGGGGAGACATCAAATTGTTTTTGGTGATTATTCCATTCAGAGGGTGATTTCAAGGTATATATGTGACTATTTGTCTTGCTTTTTGTAATCTTTTGTCCCAAGGGGGAGAAATTTGGATGATTGGATTATTGTTTCTATGGATGTTCTTTGGAACTTGATGTTGGATTGAGGGGGAGTTCATATGAATTGTACATTTGATACTTATATGTCTAATTATGTGATTTAGAGGAAGCTTAGTATTTTTGACAAATATGTCAAAAAGGGGGAGATTGTTAGATATATGGTGTCTATATCTACCTATTTTATTTTGACATATTTTTATAAATTAGACTAATCATGTATATTTGTTTGACTTGGATTCAAAAACTATATGGATAATCTTCTAGTTGTGTAGGAATCCCATCTTGGACTGAAGTCTACTTTAAGAGGGAGTGTGATATATCATATTTGCGTGAAGTTTGGGATTATGGCTGGATTTTTTAGGATGAGGATCAATTGAATTGGTTTAGTGCATGCGTGTGTGGCTCTTCAAGTGTTGTATCGTATATGTCACGATTATGGAAAAGGTGAATTGGGTGAGGGTCTTTGAAAGTTGACTTGTGTATATCTTTATCTTAGCAAATAGGTGAATCAGGTGGTTTGTGGCAATTGTGTGTTGGCATGTTAATTGGGTGTTTGGAAAACATAGCTGAAGTGTTGACATCTGTGTAATTTAGCTCTTTCATTGGAAGAGTTATTTTTATTTTGTGAAGGCTTTGGCTGAATGTCAAAACAATGGATTGCATATCAATGTTGTAGTGTGCGTCAACTGCATTTTTGAATTACACAGCTGAAGACATGTCTCTTTCTTTATACATTGGTTTTTTTATTGGAAGTTTTGGTGTGACCACGTGAAGATCAAATTACGTGAATAGCTGAAGTGTATGGTGTGCGTAGTTTTGTGGGGTGTTGTTTAAGCTGCACATTCAGCTTTGTGGAGTGGCTCTTGGGTGGACTACTTTCCATTGTTGTTGCGACGACTTTCAGATTTATTTCAGTAGAGCTTAACTTTTCGGGAAGTTGTTCTTCTCTTTTATCTCAAGTGTATTATTGTTATGTTCTTAGTTAATTGATCACTTGAGTTATTTTTATTAATTATCTTTTAATTAATAGTTGTTTAGAAAAATCCTCTGTTGAGGTTAACACGAGTCGGTCTTATTATTAGGTGTGAAAATCTTTCACGAGAAGTGAGGTTAAGAGGCAGTGTCAAAGGATGAGTGGTGTCAGCTCAGTAAGGCCTTGGGAAAATCTATTGTACTTCGGTAAAAGAATTAATCTGGGTGAGGGCCCCACAGACGTAGGTAAGGAGTGCTGAATTGCTTTAGCAAATTTCTGGTGTCATTTATTATTTCGCTTTTGATTGGTTTTGTTTTTATTTGTGCCAGAGACAACCACGTAAAATTGGAAAGTTTGCGAAACACCTATCTCCTACGATTTTTCAGTTTCCTTTAATCTTACCAATTTCTAGCAATTTTTCTAACTTTTCGATGCCTCCATTTAACATTCTTATCACTTTTTTCATACTAACCAGTTTCGACTTTGTTTCATTTAGCTCGTCTATATTAGATAACAACTTCTTCTCTAGATCTTGAATGATGTTCTTCATGGTAGAGTTTTCCTTCTTCAACTTCTCTTTCTTCTTGCATGTTTGCACCCATTTTGCATACATTAATTTATAGGCTTCATAGATATCCTTCTTTTTGTCATCTCAATCACTGTCATCACTGTCATAATTTGAAGTTAAACTTTGAGCTGATTCATTTGTGTTTTTCCTGAAATATTCTGATTTATCTATGTTTTCATCATCAGTTTCTTCCTTCATGGTTGTTGTTAAGCAACTGGATTTTTACTGTATAAAGCAACCAACGCAACACTACTCACAAATTCTTCTTCACTACTATACTCACTTGCGGATTCATTCTCACTCCAAATGCTCGTATAACACTTCCTATTTCTCTTTCTTAAAGTGTTAGTGCATTTCGCTTGTATATGTCTAAAACCTTGACATTCATAACATTGAATTTTCTTCACTTTTTTTTCTGAATTTTCTTCACTTTTCTTTCACCTTTTTTAATTTTAACTTGTTATTGAAATTATTACTTGATGAGCTCCCACCGTTTTTGCTTAAAATCAAACCTATCCTTCTTCACTTCTTTAACCACTTGCAGAAATTTCTTTTCAATAACTTCATAACCTCATTCTCATCAAATTCATCTTCGAAGTCATTTACAGCTTTACCAACCTTGACTTACAATGTCAATCCTTTGTTCCTCTTCTGTTTACCCCTAAACAAATTCATCAAAAAATTGGTAAAAATTCCAATTACCTTATCCAATGACAATTCATTGATATTATGAGCTTCCTCGATTGTTGAAATTTTCGGTATGAACCTTGGAGGCAACGATCTCAATGTCTTCTTAACCAGTTTCAGGTTAGAGTACTTCTTGCCGAGTTAATGTGTTTGGTTTACTATGTCATGCAGCCTCTCATGGAAGTCTCAAATGGTTTCACTATCATCAATCTTCAACTCTTCAAATCTTAAACCCAAAGTGTTTGCAAAGTGTCCCACGCTTCTTTCACTGATTTACAGGCTAATATCATAGCAAAACGACCTTCATCAACTACACTAAAGATGGCATGTAGGGCTTAAGAATTTCTAATTGCTCTCTCTTCTTCAACCTTTGTCCACTTAGATGCGTCTTTAAGTACTACTTCTCCCTTTTCATCAATCATCACTGGATGTGTCCAGCTATTTAAAATTGAGTTTCATGTTTTTATTCCTTATGCTTGAATGAATACTCTCATCTGTGATTTCCACGTAGGATAATTTAAATCATCTAACAACAATAGCCTGATGATTGATGCCCCTCTCTTATAGCCATAATTGCAAAACACGGATCTGCACCAACTTGACATACTAAGTTTTGATTCAGTGACCCACTTTGATACCAATTGTAAATCTGAAACGATGTAGTTTCGCACAAATTATGAATGATCATAATTGCTATAAACTGTCTGACAAAAACAGAAACAAAAACAATCAAAAACGAAATAACAAATCAACACCTAAGCTTTGGTAACGCAGCTCAACACACGTTGCCTATTTCTATGAGATCCTCACCTAACTTAATAATTTCACAAGCGACAATAGTTTTTATACCAGGTTTTACAGAGCCAACACCACTCAATTCTTGACATTATCCCTCGTCCTCACAACCTGTGAAAGTATTTCACACCCAATAGAACGACTGCCTCGTACTAACCTCAACAGAGGATTTTCACAACATTTTTTAATAATAAAGATGATAATTAAATAACTCAAGTGATTAAATCAATAAAGATATAAACAAAAAAAATACTTGAGATAAAAGCACTCCCTAAAATATATAGCTTCATCATTCAAAAGTGTGGGAAGTGGTAGAAAAATATATGTTGTGAACTATTAAGAAGAATAACGATCAGCCAATGCATAACAACATCAAAATAACATCAATCAAACAGATGTTTCATCACCGAAATGTCACCAAAAATACAATTGCAGCACCATGCCTATCCTGAATATTTTTCACACCAAAACAATATCTGGACAGTTAAGAAAAATCACGCCCACTAGAGAAAAACGTAGCTCCCAAAAATAGCAGCGCAAATCAACTATGGAATAAGTGTTTCACTACTAAAATCCCATAAAAATATAGCTACAAAAATCACAAAAACTTGCAAAGTTTTCATACCCCACAAATCACAACTAACAGCCACATAATCAAAGCTCCGTCAAAAATGAACAACACACCAAGAACCACGCAAACATAAGAGAAAATCACAGCAGCCGAGACTCTCAAACCAACAATCAAAAAAGGCCTCTTTTTGTTCAAAAGTAGGAAAGAATGGAGCTAGTCATCAATGATTATTCAACTCACTAAAGTCACTCAAGAACAACAGAAAATGTAGCTACAATAATCACACAACCATAAACCAAATCTCATAAAACACCAATTAGAAAAACAATTATAGAGCTTTCAAAAAAGAAACAACTCAAATAAAACGCAGCTGCTAGGATATGCATAAGTCACGTGATTCCATTATAACATATTGCATCAGATAGAGTTCTATCTTTAAACCATTAGCTGCTAAAAAATGTCGAAAATCACCCTAAGAATCTCAGCTACCAAGTCATCCAAAAACAACACCATTCAACTCATGTCACACATGAATCCCAGCCACAAATAGTCTTGCTACCGTAATTAAGTTAAATTTTCATAAGATAACTATTATCAAATCCCATCTTAATTAGGATTTGAAACTTATCAAACTTATCTTGGAAGAGTCCTACATAAACACAACTAGGTCCAATTATCAAATAATATCTAAAATTAAATAATAAGATATAATCACTTATATCTTAACAGTGATTATTGTAATTATATAGGGATTTTGTTGACATTGAATGTCTTTAGTATGAAACCGGTGATCAGCACACCATAAGGAAACATAAACGCATTATCTCTATATTGTTTAGTTCAATTTTAATTCAAAAATCGTCCAACAACCAAAGCTTAACACTTCTTGCATTGTTTTCTCACAGTTAAGAACATTATCAGACGTCCGGTTAACTTGGATGGAGTATACGGTAAAGAATATATTATCATGTTAATGTGTACCGATACACTTAAGAAGAAGAAGGAAGAAATATTTCTTTTTTCTATTTCCTTTTTGTGAATTGTATTAGTTATAATGTAAAATTAGCGAATAACTTTTTAACAAATCAACTACAATCTTATAGCTAGAAATTATAAACTTAAGAATATGTACAGCTGTACAATCCCAATAATTATAAAGAAAAAAAATCTCAACCCCCCCACCCAAGTTGGTGTATAGATGTCATCCTTTGGTAACAATATCAGTCAATTGATCCTTAAACCAAATTTTGGGCAACTTTATAGTTTTCCCATCTAACTTGTCCTTAATGAAGAACCTATTAACCTTAACATGGTTTGTTCGATCATGTTGGACAAGATTGTGATCTATATCACAAACAATTTTTTTGTCACAATATAGACTAATTGTTGCTTTAGGGGATAGCCTAAATTTTGTAAAAGTAGTATGAGCCACAAAACTTCATAGATACTAAGTGTCGTACCATTGAATTTAGATTATGCACCTGAGCGAGTGACCATGTTTTGCTTTTTACTTCTCAATGTGACCAAATTAACACCTACAAATGTGAAGTAGCCAGAAGTTGGTTATCTATCTTCTATTAATCCAGCCCAATCAGTATCTGTATACACATCTATACTTTGCAATCTATTTTTCTGGTAAAAAAATTCCTTTATTAAGAGTAGATTTTAGATACCTCAAAATTCTCATAACTGCCCTCATATGTTGCTCTTACTTAAAGCATAAGTAAGGTCAGGTCTTGTGTGAGCCAAGTACTGCAACCTTCCTACAATCATCTAATATCCTCCTTTATCAATTTGTATTTAGTTTGCTTCTACACATAACTTCAAGTCTTCCTTAATTGGTGTATCAGCTAGTTGACATATGACATACCAATTTCCTATAATAAGTATAATGCATATTTCTTTAGATTGGAAAATTTCCTTTCTTCGATTTGAAAACATCAATCCCAAAAAAACAAAGCAACCAACATCATTCATTTCAAATTCTCTAGACAAGTATTCTTATAGTGTATTCCTCTCTCTTGCATCATCTCCTGTTACCACCATGTCATCCATATATACAACAAGAGCAGTGATTTTACCATGCTTTTTTTTCAAGAATAATGTGTGGTCAAATTTGTTTTGATGATATCCAAAAGTTATCTTAAACCTTGTAAACATTCCAAAACATGCTCTTGGAGACTGCTTCAACTCGTATTAATCTACAAACCTTTTTACTCTGCCTTTCTATAGCCATAAAATCTGGTGGAAGTTGTATATTGATTTCTTTAAATAAGTCACCATGTCAAAAAATATTCTTTACATCAAATTATTGCAAAGGCTAATTCATGATTTTAATTATGGACAATAATACTTTAACAGTATTGATTTTAACTATAGGAGAGCAAATATCTCTATGTAATGAATCCCATAGGCTTGGGTAATACATTATTGTTACCAATCCTGCTTTGAAGCTTTCAAATGCGTCATATGCATTGTACTGTATATTATAAACCCATCGGAATCCAACTGACTTTTTTCCTATTGGCATTCAACAATATCCCAAGTTTTTATTCTTTTGTAAAGAGTTCATTTATTCATTCATTACAGCTCTCCACCTTGGATCATCTAGAGCTTCCTGCACATTGTTAAGAATAGCTACAACATATAATTGATTTATAAATGACTTATTTGATGCTGACATATTATTATTTGACACATAATGACTCATATGATATATAACTCTACTTAAAATTTTAGGTTCATATGTAGGCTTAGGAAAACCTCTAGTAAGATGCTCTAGTAGTTATTTTCTGGGTAGCTGAGAGTCAAAAATAGGAACATCTTTAGTAAAAGATTGGTGTGGTATATTAGTGAGAGTCTCAACTTCTAAACTTGATAAGCTAACATCCTCCTCTTTAATAGTCCCTTTTTATTCAACATCCTCTATTTTAGTAACTCCTTCCTGCTCCTCTTCATTTTCCAATTGATTATTAGCACCATCACTAAAATCATTACCATCTGAAAAATGACAGTAACCTTCACACTTCCTTTGAAGTTCATAATCAAGAGTTTGAATTTCCTCCTAGTTCTCCCCCTAAAGTTTAGACTCAGAGAAATACATTTTATCTTTATGAAATACTACATCTCTTATGATGAATCATTTAGTTAGAGGATGATAACCCCACTACCCTTCTTGGTTTATCGCAGACCCAGGGCTTATGGAGCTATCTTGTTACATTGATGTTTATGGATATGCACAAATGTTATGCATCCAAAAATATGAGGAGACAAATTTGGTAATAATGGAGCAACTAAAACATTAGTGAGGGCTTTAAATGGTGTTTGAAATTCAATGGAACAGGAGGGAGTTCGATTAATCAAATATGGAGTGGAAGAAAGAGCTTCTCCTTAATAGGTCAACAACACATGAGCTTGAATTAATGAGGCACTTACAACTTCTAGCAATTATTGATTTTCCTCTTAGCTACCCCATTTTGTTGGGTTAATCCATACAAGTAGTTTGATTAATAATGTCTTGTGCTTCCAAATAATGTTTCATTTCAAAGCTTTGATATTCTCCACCATTATCGTTGCGAAGAACTCAAACATGTGTATTATAATGAGTTTAAATGGTCTTATGGAACTTTTAGAATAATAAATTCACTTAACTCTTAGATTTTATTAACCACAACCAAGTCATCCTCATTCAATCATCAATAAAAGTAACAAACCAACAAGACCCACCCAAAGTTGAAATTTTGGATGGACCCTATACATCAGAGTGAACAACCATAATATGGGACTTTTATTTAACATTGATAAAAATACATTTCGATGACATTTTGCAAGTTCACAAACATCATAGTGAAAACTAAAGACATCAATTTTTTTAAACAAACTAGAAAATATTTTTTGAGATACCCAAAGGATTTATGTCATAGCCAGAGATTGACTTTATTTTTCTCCACCTTCGACTCATCCTAGGTAAAAACTTGATGCAACTTGTCTAAACTCCTTAATGTTAGGTCCAGATAATTCAACTTCCCTCGCCTAATACCCCAATAAATCATCTGCTTTGTTTGGATGTACTTAAAAAGACAAAAGTTTGGCCAAAAATAGAGTGCAAGATAAGGCTTTTGTTATTTGAGAAACAAATAAGAGGTTATAATCCAAGAATGGAATAACCAAAATAGAATTCCATATGTAGAGTATTAGTGAAAGTTAAAGACTCTTCTTCAATAATTAGGGCTTCATCACCATTAGAAGTAGAAGCAAACTTTTGTGAAGACTCTTTTAGTTTAGTAACATGTCTAGAATCAAAGGTGTTGTGCAAGCAAAAGCAAATCGAAATAACAACAAACAAAAAAATTATAGCGAGCAATAAAAAAATAAAGGAGACACAATATTTAGAGTGGTTAAGCAAACTCTAGGCCTACATCCACTATAGAGAGATTTCATTATCTTGTTTGGTGGAGAATACATAGGGCAAGAATATCGCTCAAATCCTAAAACCCTAATACACCCAAATCTCACAATTTCACGACAAAGAGAAAAACGTTGGAGCCAATTTTGTCTATTATTGCTGCATACAAGGAGAGAGATTTAGCAATTGTTGATGTATATATATAGTCGGCTAATAATTAGTCCATGCCTAGGTTTTTTTAATTTGCCACGCCGCTGGACACACACACACATACACACACACACACACACACACACATATATATATGGTACCTAAGGGAGATGTTCTTACTCGAATGGTTTGATGAATTCAAGCCAAAGTAGAGATTGTTGATATATGGCATGAATTTTGTGGGTTTGAAAAATGGTTTTTGGGCTTGGACTTTACAAATTGAAAGCCAACGTGTGTGTATATATATATATATCCAAAAAAAATGGTTTTTTAGACTTGGACTTTACAAATTGAAAGCCAACGTGTGTGTATATATATAAATACACACACGTTGGCCTTCAATTTGTAAAGTCCAAATCCAAAAAACCATTTTTCAAACCCACAAAATTCCTGCCATTCGTTGGCCTTCAATTTGTAAAGTCCAAGTCCAACAAACCATTTTTCAAGCCCACAAAATTCATGCCATATGTCAACAATCTCTACCTTGGCTTGAATTGATCAAACCATTCGAGCAAGAACATCTCCCTTAGGTACCAAACTCGATACTGCATTTGCACTCCCTTTCTAGGTAGGAGTGCACTACCACTTCAAAATCAACAAGAGACAAGATCGATCAAGTCCAAGTAGTGTTTAAACTTGTTTGTAGGAACTGGCTTCGTCAACATATCCGCTGCATTCTCCTTAGTGTGAATCTTTGACAAAAGAATATCCCCTGAACCAATCCATTCGCGTATCTTGTGATACCTGACATCAATATGCTTGGTTCGAGCATGATACATATGATTCTTTTCCAAGTGAATCGCATTTTGACTATCACAATGCAAGCAAATACTACTCTGTTCAAAACCAATTTCGTCAACCAAACCTTTTAACCATAAGGCTTCTTTAGCTACTTTTGTCACTACCATATATTCTGCCTCGGTCGTAGATAATGCTACTGTATACTGTAACGCATACCTCCAACAAATACGACCTCCACCAAAAGTGAAAACAAACTTGATCATGGACTGTCGACTATCAAGATCCCTTGTATAGTCTGTATTAACATAACCAACAACATTGCCTGATGCACCATTCTGTTCAAACATGATACTATAATCAACTATCCCTGCAAGATACCAAAAAATCCACTTTACATCATTCCAAATGCCTTTTCCTAGATTCCCTATATATCTGCTAACAACACTAACTGCATGTAAAATATCTGGCCTAGTGCAAATCATTGCATACATAAGACATACCACTGCATTAGCGTATGGCACTCAAGACATAAACTCCACCTCATCCTCAATATTAGGACATAACTGTGAAGATAACCGAAAATAAGCTACAAGCGGTGTACTTAAAAGTTTAGCTTTTTACATATTAACCCTCTCCAACACCTTCTTCACATACTTTTTCTGATTCACAAACAATTTTCCTGCTTGCCTGTCCCTATGGATCTCCATGTCAAGGATCTTTTTTGTAACACCAAGATCCTTCATATCAAACTCCTTACTTAACATTACCTTCAAATTCAAATTATCAAACTTGCTCTTTGCAGCAATAAGCAAATCATCAACATATAATGTCAAGAACACATAAGATCCATCATCAAGCAATGTAAAATAAACACAACAATCATACTCACAGCGAGTGTAACCAAGCGAAATCGTAAAAATATCAAACCGCCTATACCACTACCGGGGTGATTGCTTCAGACCATAGAAAGACTACTTCAATCCAATGTTGCGAATACCGTACCGGACTTGGTACCGAATTGGGTTCTGGTACGGTACTGTACTGGTACCGGTCAATACCGGGTACCGTTTCGGGTAATTTTTAAAATTTATAAAATAGTCCCTGAATTTTTTAAAAATTGCAAAATAATCTATTGTTATACTGTACAGTTGTACTGTGTATTTTTAACCTAGTCTCTAAAAATTAAAATAATAAATAATAATCACAATTAATATGAAATAATAATAATTTTCAGATATTTCACATATAAATAAT
>JANQBM010000008.1:3967378-3986138 GCA_025594535.1 Erythroxylum domingense
AATTATAATAAAAGTTAAAGTAATCAATAAATTTAAAAATATTTGAAAGAGGGGAAGGGGGGGGGGACGCGGGCGGGAACAAAAAATTTCAAAAAAAAATTTTAATTTAAATTTAAAAATTTTGCAATTTAGTCCTTATATTTTTTAATTTTTCCGATATTGGCCGAAATTTAGCCGGAATTTATAATACCGGTCGGTACCGACTGGTATTTAAACCCGGTACTAAAACAAAAATTCTGGTACCTTTTTTCGGCCGGTACAGAACGGATTTCAAAACACTGCTTCAATCTACATACATAATCTTCTTTACCAGGTTCAGACGGCTGCAAGTAAATTTGTTCTTTCAAGTCTCTATGTAAGAAAGCAGTCCTCACATCAAACTGTTCTAACTCTAGAATTTGCATTGCAACAATATTCAAGATTAATCTGATAGAAATATGCTTGACTATTGGTGAAAAAATTTCATTAAAGTCAATGCCTTCTCTCTTAGAGTAACCCTTAGCAACCAACCTTGCCTTGTATTTTTTACCTTCTTTCTCTAAAATTGCTTCTTTCTTCCTGTAGACTCATCTGCAACCTATCGCCTTGTGTCCCTTGGGCAATTTAACCAATTCCTAGGTCTCATTCTTTCTAGGTGATTCCATCTCTTCTGACATTGCTGCCATCCATCTTTGCTTATCATCATAAATGGCCTCTTTGAAGGAAGATGGATCTCCAGTACGTGCCACCAATGAAAAAGAAACCATATCTTCGAAGCCATACCTCACAGGAGCTTTGTGAGTGCATTTCTTTCTGCTTATGGCGATACTATACTGCTGCTCTGGTTGTTGTTCTGAATCTACTGTGGTCTCCTGATTTTCTAACTGTAATTTCTCATCACCAAACTCCACCTGCATAGGTTGTTTTTCTGTAGGCAATTCTGAATCATCTCTCAACATAGCAGCTTCATCAAATTTCACATCACAAATAACAATCTTTTTCTTTATAGCTAGATCCCATAATTAGAAGCCTTTGACTCCTTTCTGATAACCAAGGAATATGCACTTCCTTGATTTTGCTTGTAGTTTTGACTACTTCTTACTCTGCACATGGGCATAAGTAAGGCAACCGAATATTTTCAAAATAGAATAATCCATTGGTTTACCTGTCTAAACCTCTTCAGGAATTTTATAGTCAATAGCTGACGAAGGAGAGCGATTAATGATGAAGCAAGCTGTGTTAACTGCCTCAGCCTAGAAACTTACAAAAAGTTTTGCATTCAATCTCATACGTCTGTCTCTTTCTACTAAAGTTTTGTTCATCTTTTCAACAACCCCATTCTGTTGCGGAGTCCCTTTAACTGTGAAATGCTTGATAATACATTCATTCTTACAAAACTCCTCAAACTTGGAATCCGTGAGTTCTGTCCCATTATTAGTTCGCATATACTTCACCTTCCTATTTTTCTGATTTCCAACCTGTGCTTTCCATTGTTTGAAAATTTCAAATACATTAGACTTATGCTTCATGAAGTAAACCCAAACCTTTCTAGAGTAATCATCAATGAAGGAAACAAAGTAACAAGCATCACTATGTGATGTCACTGAGATAGGCCCACAAACATCTAAATGCACATAATCAAGAACACCCTCAGTGATATGAGGTGCTTCCTTAAAGTTAACTCCGCATTGCTTCCTATACACATAATATTCGCAAAAGTCTAACTTACATGATTTAATCCCCTTAAGCAAACCACGATTATAGAGTTCCAACATACTGCGCTCACCCAAATGACCAAGTCGCTTATGCCACAATTCAAAATCATCATTAGGCCCGGTAGAAGTAGAGGCTACAACTCCACCTACAACCATGTTCCAAAGTATTTTGTACAAATTAGTAGGCCTCTAAATTTTTTGAGCTTTCATCACAACTAAAGAACCTTTAGTTATTTTTAAAAATCCGTTTTTACCCGAAATCCCATATCCCAAAGCATCAAGTACACCCAAAGAAACTAAATTTTTCTTCAGTTCAGGAACATACCTTACATCAGTAAAAGTCCTGACAACACCATCAAACATATTAACCTTAATGGTACCTATTCCTTTGACATCAACAAAATAATCATCTCCCAAAACAATAGTACCTTTGCTAAATGTATAAGTATCAAACTAGTTTCTATTTGGAGTAACATGATATGAGCATCCGGAGTCTAAAATCCATTCATTCAGAAAATTTGTACATGTGGAAGCAGCAAGAATATCACCGCCATAATTATCTGTTGCGAAAGTCAGCAACAAACCATCATCAGTGCCATCATCAGATTGTTCTGCTACAACATTTTGTTGAATCAACAGGCTTTTTGTTCTTTTTGTCTTTTACGTCCTTTTTCAGCTCCTTGCAATACCTTCTGATATGACCAGTTCGTGACAGTAGTGAAATTCAACATCTTTATCCTTAGAGGAACGAGACTTTGACTTGTCTCTATTATTCTACTTCTTCCGGGATTTACTTCTACCACTCTGTGATTCTAACTTTGGCTTCGAATCAGCTCTAGCCACCAAGCTTTCTCCCTGAACACTGGTACACGTCTTCAGATTGTCAATATCTAACAAAGCATTCGTCACATCATCTACCGTTAAGGTAGTTTTCCCTATTAACATAGAAGTTACTAGGGACTCATATGACTACGGGAGCGATGCCAGTAAGATGAGAGCTTTATTTTCTTCCTCAGTCTTTACATCAACAGTAAGTAACTCTGTAGTTGTCTTACTGAACATATTGAGATGAGTTCTTATGTCTGAACCCTCTGCCATCTTGAGCTGATACAACTGCTTCTTGAGATACAGTCTATTCGTCAGAGACTTTGACATATAAAGCATCTCCAATTTCTTCCATAAAACTAACGAAGAAGTTTCATTCATCACATCGTATTTTACATCTGCAGTTAAATTCAGTTGGATGGTGCTACAAGCCTTCATCTTCTTATCCTCCCAATCTTCTTTGGATATAGTTTCGGGCTTTTTTGCTTTCTTATCTAAAGTTCGAAACAAACTTTCTTAAGACAGGATCCTCTGTCTAATTTTATGATGTCTTATTCTTCTCATAAATCTCAACCATTTATTTATGCAGGTCCTGCATTTATTTATTCGGGTCCCACGCAAGACTCACATAAATGAATAGTTAGAATTTAGGGGACAAAATAAGACACCATAAAATTGGACAGAGGATCCAAACTCAACTTTCTTATACCAACACATCTTTGATGTTACTTTTCCATATAGTATAATTAGATTTGCCATCAAAAGGCTCAATATCCACTTTATCGTCACCATCTTTAAGAAATTAATCAAAAAACCAAAAGCTCTTATACTATTTATTGTGCAAGTGGAAGCGAATCGAAACAACAACAAACAAACAAAATTATAGCGAGCAATAAGAAAATAAAGGAGACATGATATTTAGAGTGGTTCGGCAAACTCTAGGCCTACATCTACTGTAGAGAGATTTCAGTATCTTGTTTGGTGGAGAATACGCAGGGTAAGAATATCGCTCAAATCCCAAAACTCCAATACACGCAAATCTCACAATTTCACAACAAAGAGAAAAACATTACAGCCAATTTTGTCTATTGCCGCTGTGTACAAGGAGAGGGACTTAACAATTGTTGATGTATATATATAGTTGGCTAATAATTAGTCCATGCCTAGGTTTTGTTAATTTGCCACTACGCTGGACATATATATATATATATACTCTGGCCTTCAATTTGTAAAGTCCATGTCCAAAAAACCATTTTTCAAACCCACAAAATCCATGCCATATATCAACAAAAGGTCATATAATTTGTAGCACCAAAATCAATTATCCATATACTATTAGAAATAGGTGTAGAAACATTAGAAGTCTTACCACCACTATCTGTAGTTGCTACTAATATCGAAGTCCTCTCAACAACATCATCATTGGTTTTGGTCTCAACAATAACAACAACAATTGGAGTCTTCTTAGAATTTTTATTTCAGGGTGCTCGATTATGGTCCCACCAATTTGGATATTGTATAAGTTCATAGCAGCGATCTTTAGTATATGCAGTTTTTTTACAACGAGTGCATCTATGTGTAGACTTTTCACCAAAAATGGTTGTCTCTGATTTGTTTTTAGCCACCATAATAATAACTTCAAAGTTCTAGATTCTTCTTTCAATGTTTCACAATGTACAACCTTTCGCCCGAATCAATACATAACATTCTTCCAAAGTTAAAATTGATTCCTTTCTTAGCATCTCTCCACAAACTTGTTCAAAAACATCATCCAAACCTACTAGGAATATATACACCCTTATTCATTCAATCGACTTTTGGTATGCTTCAACATCATTAAGATCTTTTATGACAATTTTGTCCCAGTGATTCAGTTTTTAAAAATCTTCAGTTAACTCTTTATAGTATTCAAAAAGAGATCTTCCACTTTGTTTTGCAGCAAACGTCTTTTGGTTCACGACAAAAAGTTGTAATTCATCACTTCCATCATAGAAGACTTTTGCTAGTGCAATCCAGATATCACTGGCTATAGGCAGTTGTAAGTATCATTTCATAATCTCTGGACTCATAGACATTAACAACTATCTTTTAACTTTTTTATTTTCAACATATCACTTCTCATACTCATCTTCAAATTCTGTAGATAACTTTGTTTTGTCACAGATATAAGAGAGTTTCTCCCTTTTAGCAATATGCATCTCCATCAATTGTGACCAAATATCATAATTTAATTTAGAAAAAATGATACTTGCATTAAAAACTCCTTCAGATTGAACAACAATAGGACCATATTTTGATCCAGATAATTCACTTTATTTTTCACTAATTTTCAAAGATTTTATAAGCTCAATAGTAACTTGAAAGATGAGAAGAAGAAGAAGAAGAAAGAAATACTTCTTTTTCTATTTCCCTTGAAATTTTATAACAATTCAACTAGAATTTTATAGTTGAAAATTAGGAGCTTAAGAATATATTTGCACATGTACAATTTCAATAATTATTGAAAAAATCGCAACAATTACCGTATCATATTAAAATTAAATTTTGTATTGATATCGATCCTATAATCATAATATTGGTTGCAATTCTTGAATCAAAATGATGTTGGCTTCCAAATTTGCGAATTTTACACCAGGCACAGAGAACGGTGTGGTGGAAGCCAATCAGGCAATAGAAGTTTACGTTGGGTTTAAAAATAAACAGAGATTTCATGTGTTAAGAGGTACTGCTCCCATATAAATGAGAAAACTCCATTGCACTGTAAGGTGTGACTGCCAACCAGTCATAAGGTAGTACATAAGTGATAAGCTCGTTATAACGTTAGTTAAAATAAAATAATTAGACTACTACTATAGCAATGGTGAGTCTAAGTCGATCCCACAAGGAGTGTTCGGTTAGCTTATAAAATGAAATTAATTGATGTTTAAGTAATGGGAGTTTTTGGATTTAATAAGAAAATAAAATAAAATAAACCTAATGAAAACAAATTAAAAAAAACATGTGAAAAATGATAAAATTGAGGAATTTGGTAAGGATCTAGTTCTTTGGTTCAATCTCGACCTATACCCTAATTCATGAAAAAAAATTCAATAGAGTATTAAAATCATCATCATTCAAATACTCAACAAATTCATACAAGATAACATAATCAATTTCTAATAAGAGTAATAAATAACAAAATAATGAAAAAAAATACTTAACCCGGGTCGTCAACATTGATGTTGCCTCCAAACCGGCGTCGAGAATTTAATCTTTCATGACTCTCTCCAAAGAAAATGGTTCAATCCACTCAAATAACCCTACCAAAGCCCCCTTCAGTTCTTCACTCACTGCCACAAACTTCTCTCCTCACTATTCACTGATTTGACAAATTAATAAGCTTGGACCACCCTATTATTCCCTCTCCTTTCTTTCTTCTCTGCCTCCTCTCTACTATGTTTGTTCTTACACTACTGTTTGTTGATTTGACAATTTAACTTGGCCACACATACTAGTAATGTAAAACCCCTCTCCTACAGTGTTAAACGTTAGCGTTTAACGCATGCAACGCTAGCATTGGCGTTAAAGACAAGCAATGCCAGCGTTTTGTCTTTCAAATCCCAGCAGCCACATCTTTTTTTTTTCCCTTGTCTTTTAATTTTCTTCTTCTTATTCTATAAAGACAAGTAAAAATTAATCTTAAAAAACGACCCAAATATAATACTTTCAACTCATTTTAATTTATTTGCTTCCAAATTATACCTAAAATCATATATGA
Source organism: Erythroxylum domingense (assembly GCA_025594535.1). Lineage (NCBI taxonomy): Eukaryota > Viridiplantae > Streptophyta > Magnoliopsida > Malpighiales > Erythroxylaceae > Erythroxylum > Erythroxylum domingense. Next base: position 3,973,655 of record JANQBM010000008.1, read on the forward strand.
ATTAAAGTTAGTATCTTAAACATTTTCATATGATTAATCGCTAAGAGTAAATGATTAAATGTGTCAACAATTAAACACATATCAGTAAGCATAAATATGACCTTGTTTGGTAAATGGCTCATCAACCATTTTTTGGAGGATTGAAAGGTTTTAGTTGTTTAACCATGTTAAACCGCCGATAATTATGTTTGGTAATTAACTGATTGGGTTGGCGGATTAAATTCAATCAGTTAATTTTGAAAACGCTACTATGAGGAGCGTTTTCCTTCAACGGCTGAGAAATTAAGAGACTAAAAAACTATTATATCTAAAAGTTATTACAAATTACTTAAAAAGATAGACATAGACATAGACATAAACATAGAGATATAAATTTCACTTAATTTATACAAATTTTAAAAAGTTAATCATTAAATTAAATTTTCGAAATATTTAGTATTAAATTAAATTTTCAAAAAATTAAATACTTTTAAATTTGTTATCTCTAATTATATTACATTAATTACTTTTGTATAAATATGATATTTAGGTATTTTTATATCAATATTTAGTATATAATATTATTATCACCTGTATATTGTGTTTAATTCAATTCAATTTAATCTAAAATTAATAAGTCAAATTTAAATTAATTATTTTTACCTAAGTTTGAACTTTAAGAAATTAATATAAACAGTTTTTAAATAATTTTATTTTAATTTAACATATTAAAATATATAGTTTAAATTTTTAAATTTTAAAAAATTAAAATTAAAATAACAAAAAATTATATTTCCTTAAATTAGAGATTAAATCGATATCAGTTTTACAAACTCAAGTTCATATTAAGCTTGTTAGTACTGTATTTAAGGAAAAACTCTTGGTGTGATCCAACCGAACCCATTCTCAAACTTATTTTTAGTGACATTTTTGTTATCCCTGAAATTCTTTAATTGACCCTTGCAATTCCAAGAATATCTCGAGAAATTTTTAGTCAAACTCATACATTATTGATAAGTTTATTGAGAGGGCTTTCAGTGTTTTCAAAGTTTATTGGAAGATATTGGAGAAAATGATAATGTTGACTTATTTTGCTCTATCTAAATTATTATAAAAGTATTCAAAGAAATATTAAAATATAAACAGCTAATACTCATATTCTCATAATTTATTTCTAAATCATACCATCATAAGTCATTTTACACACAAACAGTTAATATTGAACATCTAATTTTATCAAACATCTTTAAATAAACAGCTAATATTATCCGTCAATTAAATCAACTATATTAATCCGTTATTAATTAACTATTAATAGAATCAGCTACAGCTAATGCAATCCACTAATTGACAACAGGCCTGTATCTTTTTTACGGGTTGAAATTCTCATTTGTCTTTATTTCAAACAATAGCTGACTGTGCAAACTATAACTGGGATTTCTTTTTCAATTATGGTGTCCAATTTGTTAGTTAGCCCTGCAGCCAGAATATCATTTTTATGCTATGTGTATAAACTTTTGATTATCCGCATCTTTTCACTTTTAGAGGGATGCCAAATTTCAAGTTCTAGATATATTATTGGGCAAAGACAAATTCTATTGTGCATCAAAATCCAGAAATCTCTCCATCAAAAAAATGGCCCGCTCTTATTAGCTTGGATTAATCTCCTGGCAACCAAGCGAAGGCTGAAAGAATTGTATTGCGTTGAATGAGACAAATTATACACTTGAAGGGGGCAAAACTAATACTAAAGCCTTATATTCAAGAATAGTGGGAATAGGTCCCAAGTATTTTCAAGGAATTGAGCTTTGCTAAGAAATTGAGCAATGTGCATCTAAGGCTTTTTGTCCTCCTTGTTATTAATTTTTACACTGGACAAGATTACGTTTTTCTTAACCAAAATTGAGGCTTATGCTCTCATCCATGTCCCAACTTTTCTTTTTTCCTCTTTTAAAGCAAATGGAAATGTTGCTCACTGATGCACAGACTGCCAGGGTCAACTTCCTCGTTTACTAATTAGTCTTTGCAAGTTCCATATTGTTGCATGCATAAATGCGACTGTAGAGTTTCGAAAGAAAGATTGGACCGCTGAGAACCATCAACCATGTAGAGATCTGCTATTAGAGCTTTGGATGATTTGACCAAGGATCTTGAGGAATATTCCCTGTCATCCTTTCCTAATCTGAACTCTAGTTTCAAAGCATTCACATTCACTTGAAGGTGTAAGTAATAATGACAATTGAAGTGTTTGAGTAAATCATCCATCTCTTTTCGGCGTTTTGACGTTGGTTTTATTCGATTCAGCTCTTCCGAAGGCTTTAGAGGCTGATTCTTTATATTCAAAACCTTCACGTGCAAGAGGCGACATAGAGCAGGAACAGCTCAACTTCGAATAAATTTATGACTACTTCCAACGTTTTCATTTTCTATTTATTTAAAATATTCGATAAAATTAACTATTTAATATTAATTATTGATGTGTAAAATAATTTGCGAAGATTTGATTTTTAAAAAAATTATAAGGATATGAATGAATTCTATTTTTAAAAAAAATTATAAGGATATGAATGAATTCTATTTCTTAATATTTCGTTGAATATTCTTATAAGAATTTAGATTTTAGATATTTAATTTTACAAAAATTAAATTTATAACTTTAATAAAAAAACATAATAATAATAATCCAACGTTAAATTCTTTATTAATATGAATAATGCAGCGAGCTACATTATATTAATATTTTTTATATAATCTATATGAATTTTATTATTTAATAAATTAAAAATATCTATAATTATAGTATGATACAGATATTATATATAGTAGTTATATACTAAAAATTAATTTGATATGACTCTTTATGTTCAAAAACTTAATATTATAGTATTTTTAAATATAAACTAATATTATAAAATTAAATAAAAATTAAAAAATTTAATTAACCCTTTTATTATATTCTTTAAACTTCACGACATAATTGTACGTTAAAAAAATCAATTTTGAAAATAAACAGAGCAAAAGTAGAGAGTAAAGCGAAGGACAATACTGTCATTAGCAAACAGCCAACCTCAAAAGCTCCTCCTATGGAGTTTTTAAAAATCAACTTATTGACGTTAAATAAACTAACCAATAAGTCATTCACTAAATACAACAATAGCTTTTAAAATGGTCAAAAAGTTAAATTTTTGTGGACAAGTTAAAAAATAGCTTATCTGTTGTTTGTCAAATACCTCCATATTCTTCTTGTTGCTTAGCTAAATAGTTATCTTTTGATATTAGAATGCAGGCAGGCACTGAGGCACATTACAGAGCTGTTGAAACTTGAAAGTGCAAACTGCATGGGAAGTTTCTAAAATAACAGGTAACTTAAAGTACTCTATATATGCACGAAGAGGTGTAATTATTAAAAAAAAATCTGCAATGGTATTTTGATTCGAGGTTGGTAGTCTATTGAAAATGGATGGATATTGTACTTTGTCTCTTTAAATCTTTACAATTTTCTGGTAGTTTTAGGATTGTTCTGCTAATGAAGGGAACATGTAAGTTCAAATGCAGGGAAGAAAACTTTTGGTATGAACATGTAAATGAAGCCAGTCTACTGAATCCAAAACAATGCCCTTCAGGCTTTTAATAACTGAACATTGGCCGCACCTGAGCATATGTAGCTTCAGGACATTTTACTCATTTCCACGTGGAACCTCCTTCACGCCTGGCTCATTGCCAAAAACCTCTGCTCTTCCTGTCTCCATAAGATAATTGTTTCTTACACTGTCAACCAAAGAGGAAAAATAGAGGGAAATTTTCAATCCATATATATTAGGCAAAATTCAGTGTCATCGGAAGTAGCAGACAGAAAAGAGGCCATATTTGAATTTTATTCCTCAGTATCCCAAATTCATAAGGACAAGCTGTAGAGGGTCATGCAATGAACAAAATTGTGACTTCATTAATGGAGTATCGAATTCCTACTTGATTGGCTGCCCAACTGACTATTTTGCATACTTCAAAAGAAGCATGAACTATTTATCAAAATTACCATAATATGACAAGAAACATTATCTATGGGATACAAGATCATAATATAAACCTCCTATACTAAAAACATAGTTTGAATCTCCATATGATTTCTTAACTATTGTATGGTTGCGCATCAGGACCGATATACACGTGCCAGTCTTGTGTGTGCCACCGTCATGAGAAAGAATTCGCCAGGCGTTTAGAATATGGACTTCAAGCCCTGTAAAATTAGCCCCATATTCTTAGAAAGCACCAGAGCACCAAGAACAAAAGCATCACTACCTAGCTTAACTATGGAACCAAATTACAAGCATATACACTACGCGCCAAGGAAAAAAACATTTTGTAGTAACTTGACGCCTCTGAAACAAGTTAAATTAACAGTTAGGCCCCCTCCACATAAGAATTAACAGAAAACTAACCAACTAAAATGAGCTTGAATTAGCTTTTCTATCATTAAAAAAAAATTTACCAAATAATCACAATCCCTTACAAGCTCAGAGACATATGACATAAAAACAAACAGATGCAGTTTCCATAAATTAGAAAGCAAAAAGCACTCGTGTTGATGTACTAAAGCTACCTGAAAGCTTCATAGCAAGCTTGCACTTAATAGTCCAACTGGCCTCTCTCTCCCGAATGCTTCATCTTCAAAATCATCATTTGTGGAATTTTCTTGACATAACAATTTATTCTCTTGTGTCGAATTCACACTAAGGGCCTCCCAAACCATGGAATTATCCCGTTGTATGTCCCCTTGTTCAGACCCATGACTCACATCAACATTATCCTCACCGCTTTGTCTGGCATCTCCAAGTATCAAACCTGTTCTTTTATCATCGTCAGCACCCGAAGGCTCAACATTGAGATCAGACCCCAAATCAAATCCAGATTGATCACCTGTATTATGAAAAGCAACAGTAACAGTTCCTTGGTCAGATTGCTCACTGAGATCTTTTTTCTGTCTCTTCCATTTCTTTGTGGAAGAAGTGCCATCATCTTCGAAATCCTCTTCTTCTCTCTCTCGATGCAAATAAACCCACAATTTTCTGTCCCCATCAAATTGCACACAAGGATCACGTTCATAATGTAAACGGTCCAAAGCTCCACTAACCACCTGATTTACTTGAGCATCAGACACATCTTCAACAACGTACTGAGAGTCTCTAATCAAAGTACAAACATCTGCTCTGGTGCCAATACTTCCAGGCAACCTGGCAGCTGCATCTCTCACAAGACAAAGAATTGTAACATGCGGTGGCCGGTCACGTTTCAGCATGAAATGGTCCCTTGCTTTTGAAGTTGGCTTACCACCACATCTTCTCAATGGAGCAACAATGGATTTTTTACCATCAGCAGCTGTGTATGAGAATGCTCTGTCAGGAATTGAGTACCTTAGAACCTCCTCCTTGCGGAAATAAGCCCTCACTTCTTCAGAACTTGGGCTGATAGTGTTAAGACTCTTCTGAGCTCTCAAGTCCCTGAACCTTTCTTTCTCATCCAGGTTACATTGCATTAATGCCAAAGGGGGAGCAGGAAGACTTCCGATTTGCTGAAGAGTTTCTTGACCACATTTTAGCCAATTTGCAAAAGAATCGACCAATTTAACAAGCATTTTGTGGGGTAGGCCCCAATATTCAGGAGATGTCACCTCCTCAACAGTTTCATGATCAGTTGAAGTATGAGAAAGTGGACCAATCCAGGACCAACTTTTTGTGGATTTTTCATACACAACAAGTGCCTTCCAACCCTTTGCTCCCAAAGGTGCAGATTTAGATGAAAATATCTTGAGAACACCTCTGACCAAATCATGAAGTGGCTCTTGGGTTTCAAGAATGCAGGGATCCCCAGGGTTCGACTGCACACGATTAACTATCTCTTGAACCGTAAGAGAAGGTGCATTCACTTCTGAAGGCTGTTTTGATTTATTTGCATCTGAATTATCGGGAGAAACAGCCACATTGTTCCCATCTTCAGGGTTTCTATTCTGCTTTTCACTCAATTTGTCAACTTCCAAGGAATCTTCTGGAAAAGGAGTAACCATTGCCATGCGAACTGCTGAAAGAAGATGTATAATAGAAAATGAGAAGTCAGTATGAACTGTAGGTGTTATTGGTGTATATGGCTTTTTCTGGGGTTTTGTTTCCAGCTCAACATCTACTGGGGCAGTCTCCGCAAAAGGAGGTTCAAAAGTTTCCACATCTGATGCAACCATCTCAACCTCTAATTTTCTTTTCCCCTTTTTCTTTGATGAAATGGACTCATCAAGTTGTTGAAGATTTGACTTGATATTACCATTATCATACGTTCCACCCATTTCCATCATTTCATCCTTCACTTTCCTTTTCTTCGTCACTGAGTTGCACCCTAGCAATGAAGCCTCAGACCTATCACGTCTATCATGAGCATATGCTTCCAAGCGCTGTCCTTTCTTTCCCAATCTTCCCTGCAGAGCTCCACCTCCACGTACAGACAATCTTGTCTCGAACAAATCCTCGTCAGCAGCCTCATCATGGCTGGCATCCCCTTTATGCTTTGTGTCAGAGGAGTAGGCCTTCAAAGAAGAGGTTGATAAACTTTCACCATATTCTCCTCGGAATTGGCCATTTCTGCTCAATCTGTGGATTAGTTTTCTATCAACATCATCCTGAAACTTACCCAAAACAAAGGGAGAGCTATCATCAAAAGCTCTATTGGTAGAGCCATGCAATTGACTGCTATCTCGCATTTTACCCTTCTGCTTTGTTTTAGAAGAGTACTCGGGCAAATAGCCAAGCTCACCAAAGGTACCTGGTCTTTTGGACAAGTGCAAGCTTCCATCTAGAGCCAGTGAATTCTCCTGCATATCTTTTCTCACGTAACTTCCCTTTTTACCATCAAGCCGAGGCTTCAACATTGAAGATCGAGAACTTTCCATCATACCACTGGCATAAACTGACTTGCTCCTCATCAAAGGATTGTCATCATCCTCCTCATCATATTGCTCGGACGAGTCTGATTCTGTTTCTTCGTTTTTCGTTTGCACTCTACTAGCTCTTAAAGTTCCTTTGTCAGTCCTGCCATTTTGTACCAAGTTTCCTCTGATCTTCTCCTGCGATGCTTTTGCTTTCAGATCAGAGAGAAGAATTCTGTCATCAATCTGGGATGGGGGAGTTCTGTAACCTTTAAAATTAAGATCTGGGGACTCCCTCCCTGTCTTCCACTTTTTGTTTTTCATGTTCCAATCATCAGATTTAAAAGAAGAATCAACTGAGAATATCTGCCCCTGGTTTTGGCCAAGCCAAGTTTGCTCAGTATGTTCCAACAAATCAACTCGATTGCCTTTCAGTGGTAGGTCAGAAGCACGGCCTTTCTGAGACTTCATATGATTTCCAACTGCAAATTCTCGAGACTTTTCAGGATACTTGGACTTTTTGGAAATCTCCAAAGTTCTCAAACTGGATGGCTTTTCTGTGAAAGGCTCTAATTCTGAAAGTTGATTTGCAGTCCTGCTCCTACCATAGACACGTAAATCAGTCTTTGAAGAGAACGGCAATCCTGTGAAACCATCATTGGCCAATTCATCACTTTTCGTGAGGGCATGCTTCTTTCCTGCTTTTCCAAGTCCAGCTTTCTCCAACATACCACCACGTACAGCATTCCGATCCCGATGGACACCCATTCCATAAATTGGATCCCCAGCAATGTCATCATCATCAACATCAACATCATCATCATACCTAATCCGATCTCTTTGCCTCAATGCTGCGTTTGAGTCATAGCCTAATAGCTTATTCTGTCGAGAGGCACGGACACCTGACCCATATGACTTGCAACTCACATCCATACCATGGTAAACAGAAGTTCCCCGAGCCGTTATCTCCTTTGAGGAAGGAGCTTTCATCCCAGCCAACTTGAGGATACCCTTTGGATTCTTCTTCCCATACTTTGGGACTTCCAAACCCACTGAAGGCAATCGTGAAGGGTGCTCTGAATCATATGTACCATCACGACTAAGCTTGACTGCACTCTTTCTATCCTTCATGCTTTTTCCCCATACCCTGTCGCTCACTTCCTCTTTCTCTGGTGAATCACTCTCCAAATCTTCCTCCATCTTCTCATACATTAAACTCTTTTGACTTCTCATAATATTGAGTACCCTAAGCTTCTCATCAATACTGTACCCCTTGCAATTATGCCAAGCATCTCTAATCTGACACAAATTGCTGACAATATTATTCTGGTGATTCCTCAAACAATGGTAATGCATCCTCTTCCTGAAGAAATTTAAACCTTCCCTGTAAAGTGCAACTCTTGGCTCACAGAACCCTCCCTTCAGCATCTCAAACAACTTCTTGATGGGACTGCCAAAATGGAAATTGGCAGCCTCAAAGAGATCCTTTAGGGTCCGCGCAAACATCTCCCGGTCCATATCAGGTAAATACTTAGTAAGGCCAAATTTTTCCTCTTCCGTTAACACATCATTCCACACGTCAACAGATAACACGTCCTCCAAACCTGGAAGAGCATACAATTCAAAAGGAAAACTACAAGTCACGTTTCCAACTTGGCAAAACTCAGCTCCAGTTTCCCCCAATTCCAGCAAGTCAAAGTCATCTGATCCTGCACCCGAATCCGCATCATCAAATTCATCATCATCATCATCATCATCCGATTCAACAGCAGGCACTCGTCTCGGGAGCTCCTCTTCATCACTCGACATAGTATCCCTACTATGCGGAGAGAGCTCTGAATCAAACCTCGAAACTCTGACACAGTTCTTCTCAATCGCCATCAACACATAATCGTTGAAAGCAACACCCTAAGCAGCTACTAACACTCACCCAAGGTCACCAAATAGCTGACTGACAAATTACCGAACGCGCAATTCAAAACCCTAAGGAAAACGAACACCCACAACAGAAAGTCTGAGAATTTCAACAAACCCAAACCAAGGAAAGCAACAAAAACTAAAAGAAATGGATCAAATTTGATAACAACAAAAGCAAAAGCCAAGACATTCCAGAAGAAAAGGCAAACACCCGAAACGAAATTGTACCTCGCCCGCGATAATTGAGTTGGGGGCCTTCACTGGAGAGGTACATATATGTATCTGTTCATATATATACAGAGAGAGGGGTGCTAGAGAGATAAGTGAGTGATTTTAATTTTAGGTGAATTGACAGAAACCCTAGGTGGGTAATGTATATAAAGGTAATAAATTGGGAATAGAGACGGAGAGGCAAGAGAAGGACCAGGAAGGAGAAGGAGGGTGAAGAAGACGAAGCTGACGTGGACGAGTCGAGGCCGTCGGATATAGCATAACGAAAAGACAAAAAAGGACAGAATGTGAGAGGGAAGGCAAAAAGGAAACGTGGAAACGAAGGATATGAGAACGGAAAAAAATTTGAGAGAAGAGATGGGGCTGGATGAGTGAGTCGACTCAGTGAGTTAACTTGAAGTGGAAAGAGAGGAGAGAGTCATGGTTGATGAGTCTCCCTGGGGAGGGATTGATGACTGTATTTATTTTATTATAATTGTTGGATATTTCCATGCCGTTGGATCTCAGAAAAGTCTATTTTAATTTTGTATTTTTGTCCCTCTCCGTAATATACTACGTCGTTTTCCTTATCCTTGACTTGAGGGATAATGATCACTAATCCCAACCGTACTATGATTAAGAGTTTAATTGCATCAGCAATCGTCCCAAAGTTGCATTCAGGTTTACTGTGACTTAATTATTTTTCAGTAACTTTTTTGATTTAGTGAATGCACATTAACATCATGTTATTTTTTTAAAAACATCATTTTAATATTTAATTTAATAATATTATTTTAATATTTAATTTATTTACTTTTTCAATTTTGAATTTAAATATAATTTAAAATTCAATTATTTTGATATTTAATTGAACTTTTTCAAAATTTAAACTTAATTTTAATTTTAATTTTTAATCTGCAATTCCTAATTTTGACCTTCTTGTATAGCTAATTCATTTGACATTTCAAAATGAATTATTTGATATAATAATAATGTTTATATGTGGAAAAGCCACTTAGCGAATTTGACAATCTTAATCATATATTTATCAATTGGATTACCTAATAAATCTATAGTATAACAACAATATTTTTGGTGTAAGCAGACAACAATATTATTTTAACATAAAATTTTGTCATTAAAAATCTTAATCCATTTTTTCTATAATTTCATTTTTCCTGTTTAATATTTTTAATTGCAATTGTAAGTATTTGATAATTCTACTATTTATAATTTAAATTTTATTTAAGTAAATAAAATTTAAGATAAAAGACAAGGGAAATTTTAAGAAAACCTCTCAACTTTAAAATTCTCATAAAATTTTTACACTTTAAACTTTTCTAAAAAGAACTTACCAAAAGTTAAACAAATTATTTTTAAATGACACAGATTTGAATTATTAACTCAAAAATTGATCCGACCCATTTTAACTATCTCTCTACCCAAATAACCCTTTCTTCTCTAGTATTAATTATTAAAACAATCTTCAATTTAAATATGAAAATAATTAACTATTAATTTATTTTAAGTCCTAATTATTCCTCAAAAAGATATTTAATTTAGAATTTATAACAATTATGTAATAATTTTATTTTCCATTTTTAAGAAATATTTCATGTACTAAAAAATATTAATTTTATTTGCCTTGATTTAGTATTGCTAGCTACTATTCATTTCCTTGAAAATTCAACCTAATTCCAACCTTTACAAAAGATTTTGTTTTTTGTTTTCTGAATACTTGTTTATTACAACTAGCGTATATATGAAAGCAAGAAGAAGAAGATCTTGATAAATAAGAGTGGCCTAATTGTTTTTAACTCTTCATTTAAGGTTCTCGTTTGTAAGAAATTTAAAGTTTGAGTCATTCCAAAGGAGGAGAAAGGGATAATTTTCTTTGTTGATGATCCTCCGGTTTCTTGAAATGCTCTTTGGTTAGATCAATTGCAGACGTCTCGCTTCCAATGATAATGTAGAATTGGAACTAATAAAGAATTTGGGGCTGATGGGAACCTGATGTTGAGCAGGGTCGGTGATCAATCAGCAGCTGACCAATCAGCATATGACGACTTCTTGTGCGTAAAAGTATACAGATTACATAAAAGCCTGAGGGACCTTGAAATTTCAAATTTATTTCCTCTAAAATTCTAGAGTGAGATCTTAAGAGCTTAAGATTAATTCGACTAAATTAAGATATCTAATGTATATAAAAATTTAAAAAAAAAAGATCTTGACGGGCCTACAATTGTCAGAGGCTAAACAGAGCATTATTTTGAGTGAAAAATGACTGAATTATTGATATTATTTTTCTACATAACATTCCAGAAATGAAACTGTGCATAGACTTAGGTTTAGGTAGGGCCGCATGTAATATGTTAACCAAACATGGAGCGGTTACCTTCTTCCAGGCTCCAGCCTCTAGCCTCGTCAATTTTTAGTTCGCATTCCTGACATACAAATTTGGCAAAATGTGACGGAGCACCTTTTGAAGACCCAGTTAGGTGTGACAAAAAGTAATCGAGTGGTTCTTTTTTTATGTTTTATGTTTTTATCTTTAAAATAAAAATGTGTTTAATTGTTAATATAAATATAATTATATTTTTATTAATAATAATAATTATACATTAAATACAATTTAAAGATAAATTATTTTATATAATTGAATGTTTTATTAAAATAAATATTTTTATTTATAAATTAAATCTTATTTTAAACAAAATTTATCCAAAATTTTATATATTTTGGATATATTTTAAATTCTAAATAATATTTATTAATAATTATTAAATTAAAATTATTTTATATTGAAAAATTAGTTATAAAAATTAAACTAAATTATTAAAATTAAATTATCCATAATTCTAAATAATTAACTATACAATCTTAAATCAAATTATTTATAAATTATTATTATTAATTAATTTTAAATAATAATATTTTTTTATTCTAAAAAAAGAAATTTTTCATAGTTTTCATAAATTATGAAAACTGAAAGAAAACAAAATCAAAAGTTTAAAAAATAAATTTTTTATTAAATTTAAAAATATAAATTATAAATAGAAATAAACAAATCCTTAATTTAACTGATCCTAAATTTAGCAAATGAGATTGAGTTTTATTTCAAATTTAAAATTTAAGTTTAAATATTTGAATTTGAATAAATTCGAATTCATAGTTAATAAATATCTTTTAAATTTATAAATGGATAAAGTTGAATTAAGCCAAAAATCAACAATTGTTTAATAGTGTTTAAACTCAAATTATTTTTGAAGAAATATATATTACAGAAACTAAGGAGTTGATAATCAACAAAATATTTAAGTCGAGTTTATTATTTACTTTAATAAATAATTTATTTAAAATAATTAATTTTGTATTTTTGTTTTCAAAATTTATTTCAAATTTTAAATTATTATAAGTCCATTAGAATAACCGAGCATCATAAAACCAATATTTTGAAACTCGAATCAA
>JANQBM010000008.1:4132292-4166191 GCA_025594535.1 Erythroxylum domingense
AATAAATTGTATATAATTAATAATAAAATAAAAATTAATAAAATTTTTATTAATGAAAAATAGAAAATATATAAAAAATTATTCTTTAATTATTTGTATTTATTTCTATATAAATAAAAATAAAAATAAATTGTTTTTATATATAAATCACATAGAATAAAATAAAATAAAATAAAATATATTACATAATTAATAATAATACTTTTATATAATTAATAATAAAATAATAAATCTCCTTTATTAATCATTTTAATATAAGGGCATAATAGTCATTTATTATACATTTCATTTCATTCCATCTATTTTCCAAATAACATTTTACTACATTACATTATGAATCCTTCCATCTCTCCTAAATAACGTTTCACTGTATTATATTTCATTATATTATAAACCGTTTATTCCCTTCCGTTACATTCCATTCCGTTACATTAATTAACATCCAACAAAACAGGCCCTTAGAAAAATTTGAGGGACGATGATTGAAATGCTCTAGACTTTGATGTTTCCTATAACAAAGTCTACATCGATTTTTATAGTATTTATGAAAATCACCGCTAAGTCAAATTTTGCAACTAAAGTTTTCTTAAAATGAATAAACAAATAGACATAACGCAACATGTAACCTCTTATCATAGGAAACCGGTGGCTTTTTTAACCACCTGGGAATAAAAATATATATTTTCCGCTGGGGAATGTACGGTAGGTAATAATAGTTTAAAATAATTCTAACCAACAAAAATAATATTTTCTCATTAAGGAAAAAATAATATCTTCAAAAACACTTTAAAGGTAAAATAATAAATAAAAGACTGATTTAGATAAGTAGATATTTTGCGTGCGCTAGTGGGGCATACACCAATAATGAAAGCTACACAAAATTGTCTTAAAACGAAATCTCCCAGAAGAAAAGGGGGAAAAAAAAAAAAAGAGAGGACAATCTAGGCAGGCCTAGGACCATGACTATCCGATTGTTACTTATTAGTTCACCCAAACCGTTGGATTTCCAGACAAAAGTTCCTTACTTGAGATCTTAGGGGACCCTCTAAAAGGGCAAGTAACCCCCTCAAAGAGCCTGTCATGTGATTTGATTTGATTTACGAGGGAGACCCGGCTAAAGTTACCCATGGTCCGAATGCTTGTTTGACGCACAAGCTCATTCGTCAAATTAGCATCGCCGGTGATTGTAGCTTTACTTCCACGAAAAATCAAACGTGATCCACGTAGTAGAAAGAACTTGCTTCAGTGTTGCCGAGAGCATTCTGATAATCTACTTTGCATACGTGGCAACTAAAGAAAGAAGGTTACACAGGGAATGACTTACTTTCTTCATCCATATTAGTTGCTGGTTAACACAAACCGCCATTTGTGTTCTTACGGCACGTGACACGTTGTCATAGCAATACTGATGGGACAAACTGAACTAGTAACAAAGTAAATAATTGATTTATTATGTTTTTATTACAAAATGTCAATTCCATGTGTAGACGGATCTCTAAAATTTAAGCAAGTAAATAAGTTACTTAGAGTTCATGATTAATATGTAACAAGGTCTCACCAAATTGTGTCACCATGGTCCAAGTCGAAGTGAAACAAACTTGGTACAACCATATTTTTTTATGAGATAAACCATTTAACCTTTTCCTTCTCTCATTGTTTCCAGTTATATATCATCATTATTATTATACTCTTCACGTATCAGTTTCTGTTATCTGTTTTTATTTATTTCCCATGTCTCCCACCTCTTTCCATATTCAATGCACCTCCATAATAAAATATTGTACAAAGAACAATTTCTGATCTAAGTTTAATTCGGTCTTATGAGCAAATTCTCACATGATTGGGGGTTTGACCTTTTTAGTTTTCAGAAAATTTTAGAATTCGACCAGTACAGTTTGGTAGTCCTGATACGGAGCAACCGCTTATTCGCGGGTTAGTTAGTTACGGTGACTCTCCAGTCTCCAAAGGAAGAAAAAGCGGTGAGTGGTCAAACCAGTAGCCGGTGAGTATCCCGATCAAGAAATATGTTTATATAATAATTGCCGTGTCCTCCTTAATCGAGTCTAAAATGTTCCCTTGCGACTCTCTCAGTCTCTCAAGGTAAAAGAATAAAGTGCACATGTTCACACTCTCTCTCTCTCCCTCTCTTTCTCTATGCCCTTTTTTCTGTACTCCGGTACTCGGCGATGATTATGACTAACTCCTACCCGGTTACTTGGTGTGTAGTGCGTTTCTTCAAGTTTTAGAGTCCGATCTCTTCGATGGTGCCGTTTTAGTTCTATTTGGAGCTTGATAGGTTTATGTACTCCTCCGGCGACGGTGAAATATCTCTGGCTGTTCTGGTAGAGAAGTGGCCTCCGGTTCGCTATTCTCGAGTTTTGTTTTCCTTAAGCGTCTCTCTCTTGCTACTTGTTTTCTCTGTATCTTTTAGCTACTCGTCTTGTTTGCGCAAATATCAACCGTCGGATTACTATTCATCTCATACATTCATTTCAGTCCATGTTTAATAACGTAGTTATTTTATGCTAAACTCGAGCTCAAATTAGCAGTAAAAGCAAAGGAGAGGAGACTACTCGTAAATCGGTAAATTTGTAAGAGATAAGCTAGTTAAGCAATGTTTGATCTTAATCTGAATGCGGAATTGGGCGAGCCGAGTCAGAACTCGGACTCGGTAGCTGTACTTGAGAAGTACTGGAATCATCAGTATCCTCACCCGGAAGGATCGGGAACCTCCAATTCATCAGTGGTCAATGCGGACGCTTCTAGTAACGACGACTCGTGCTCAACACGCGCCGGCGAAGCTCCGTGCACCTTCAACTTTGATATATTGAAGGTCGGAGGAGGTGAGAACGAGAAGCGTCACGAGGTCGCTGTGACGAAGGAGTTTTTCCCCGTGGAACATGGGGACTCGGCGACTCATGGAGCTTCTAGAAACTGGATGGATCGAGAGGTTGGCGTTGGCGGAGAGGTGCGTGTGACGCAGCAAGCGTCACAGCAGGTGAAGAAGAGTAGGAGGGGACCCAGGTCCAGGAGCTCGCAGTACAGAGGAGTCACGTTCTATCGGAGGACTGGGCGTTGGGAGTCTCATATCTGGTAGAATTCTTCTGCTGTTACTTTAATCCCTTCAATGGTGACTTAGTGGTTGGTTTGATTTTGGTTTTATTTAATTGCTTTGAAGGATTGCTATTCATCATTTTACCGGAGTGGTTTTACGAACAATCAGCGTAAATTTTGTGCGCTGACTTTAATTGTTTCAATTTTCTGTTTTTTGCAGGGATTGCGGGAAGCAAGTGTATCTGGGTATGGATGCTCTGCTTTTTAATTCTCAATTTCATTTTTATTGGGAAGGGAATTTTATTGTTGTCAGCCGACTCAGCCGTCAAATTGCAATTGGTTGGGTTGATTTTCTTTTTCTTGTTTACATCTTGACTTTGGTGTTGGATTTATTAGGTGGATTTGACACAGCTCATGCTGCGGCTAGGTGAGTGTTTTTAATTGCTGTTGTGTTTGTGTTGATTCCTTGATGATAATGTTATGATGGTTTTTCTTTTCCATGCATCCTTTCCATCATTTTTGTTTCCAATTTTTTGCCTTATAGCTCCATTCTTTTTTTTTTAAATCCTTTTACTTATCGAAATTCAGAGCCTATGATAGAGCTGCTATCAAATTCCGAGGTGTTGATGCTGATATCAATTTTAGCCTTAGTGATTATGAAGAGGATCTGCAACAGGTTAGTAATTGCTAGTGATGTCTGGTTAAAGAAACTTCATTGTCTACAAGCACCTTGAAACTGGGAGTCTTACTTAATTGGGATCAATGTGCAGATGAAGAATCTGACCAAAGAAGAATTTGTGCATATTCTTCGTCGCCAGAGCACTGGTTTTTCAAGAGGGAGTTCAAAATATCGAGGGGTGACACTGCACAAATGCGGCCGATGGGAAGCCCGAATGGGGCAATTTCTTGGAAAAAAGTGAGGAACTATATAGTTTATACATTCTGTTTGAAAGTAGAGATAACGTGTTTCTTTATGTGGGTGTTTGCTGTTGAAATTGAATAAATAAAGGCTCAATTATGTCCTTTTTCTGTTTGAAATTGATTAAACAAAGGCTTAATTCTGTCCTTTCCTTGTAATAAATGAATTCTAAAGATCACTGTGACAAAGAAGAAATGACTGACAGTGGTATCTGCATCATGGAGATTACTATGCTTGCTTGCAGGTATATTTATCTTGGGTTATTCGACAGCGAAGTAGAAGCTGCAAGGTCCTAATGATCATGATTTACAGTCTACTGATACTGAATTTTTTATCCTGAATTCTCAACCTCAATAGGGTCCCATCCAACATGCATCTCCCTTTTGATTTTCTGGAAATCAGGGCTTATGACAAGGCTGCTATCAAATGTAATGGAAGGGAGGCCGTCACAAACTTTGAGTCGAGTGCATACGAAGGAGAGATGATATCGGAGGCCAGTAAGGAAGGTACTATGTGATTCATATGCAGCGATGGCAAAATAATAATCAGTTTCCATGGCGTATTCTGTAAAGCTGAATGTATATACATTGGAACTTATTTATTTATTAACTGATCCAAGTTTAATGGTTTCTGATGCAGTTAGTGACAACAATCTTGACCTCAATTTGGGAATATCTACTCCTTTTGGCAATGGTTCCAAGGAAAATGAAGGGATACAGTTCCACTCAAGCCCTTATGATGTACTCAAAAGGAGTTCCAGGGTAATTTGTGTTTCTTCCATGTCTAAATCTTGTTTCTATTTAGGTGATGCGACCCTGGAGCATTATTGGACTATATACTATGAATGAACTTGTTCTAGCAACTCTGAAATTCATCTTGTTGGTTTTAGTTTTTTTTACACATTCCTGACGAAATTCTTTGTGGACAATTTCTACGGGAATTATATGTGCTTTTTTCACAAGGATCGTTTTTATTTCTATCTTCTATCTTATTTCTTAAAGATGTCTACAGTGCATTGTATTTACTAAAGTTTTATGTTCTGCATGATCTGATTCACAGATGGATGTCTCAATGACTCCGATATTGGGTGATCAACCTTTTAAAGGGCTAGTGAGGAGATCTGATCACCCAATGTGCTGGAATGGCATATATCCTGGCTTCTTTCCTATTGAGGTACCACATGTTGCCATGGTCTTAACTTTTAAGATCTTGCCATTTTCTGCTAAAATGGTCTGGTGAATCTGTTCGTGATTTGTCGCTTTCATTTTCAATTATTGGAATTCTTGGATGTCTGCTGGATGTTTTCATTGACTTGTATTGTAATTTTTGTTCCTTACCCTATAAGTTTTGGGAGCAAGAATTTTTAGAGCTTAAAAGGCTTCCAGGATGGTTGACTAGCGTATGATATTAATGGTTACATGTTCATTAATTATAGCTTGAATTTCCATTTTCTAAAATGTTTTAAAAACTCTCGACATATTGAAAGGAAAACCAGGAAACGTCAAAATAGGAACAAGAAGTCGTACATTCTTAAGAGTAATTGGCAAGATTTTTCCTTTCCTACAAGTTTTAGAACTGCTTGATTTTTTCTTGTCCTGGATGTTCTCCTACTACATGTGAACTGGAATCCGTATTTGAGGATTGTTTTAGGCTTTTTCTTCACGTGAACAAGTATACATGAACTTGTAGCGAGTGGACTCTCTCAGAGAGTTATGCTCGGCCTTGAAAAATGCCATTTTCGTTTGTTAATTACTTGACAACGTGTTTCTGTTGGCAGGAAAGAGCAACAGAGAAGAGGATTGAATTGGGTTCTTCACAGGGACTTCCAAACTGGACATGGCAAATGCATGGTCAGGTCACTGCTACACCAATGACACTGTTCTCCACTGCAGCATCATCAGGATTCTCAATTTCGGCTACTACTCCCTCCGCTGCCATTCTTCCATCAAAACCTGCCAACCCCTCACCAACTAACAATTTGTGCTTTATTGCACCTCCGTCCGCCACCACCCGTGGCTGTCAATTCTACTGCCCAACGGAACCACCTCAAGCACCGCCATAATCTACTATCCGCCTTATATGTGCCGGAGGTAGGTAGTTGGTAGAAATAACGGCCAAGTTGTTGAAATTCATTATCTGATTCAAAATTGTTTCCGCAAGATATATGCTAATACTTTGTTTCTGACTTGTGGATGAACAATTACTATACTTTGTTAAATATGTGGAAAGAATACTATAATCCGATTTGCGTATTACACGTGTTCCTATAAAATTACCGACTTTATGGTAATATTTGGGCTTAATTATTCCGAAGGAATCATATATGTGTACTTGATGTAAAAGAGTTGTGGTCCTGCTGTCTATTTTTTACTGTAAGAATCTTTGATTACTGGCGCAGAAACCAATTCAGATGCTAAACCGAAAAAGTCACTCTCTTTAAAGAGGAGAAAAGGTTCATACAGCATACAACCTTTAGTTACATACTTGCATGTATTGGGGGACCCCCTGCCAGAAGTGTGATTTTACAGTACCTCGTCAAAACAGATGAAATACTCTTTTACTGGGCCAAAAAAGTGTGTTTGGGCATGTAAGGAAAAGCACCGAATAGATACCTGAGACGGATGCTTTTACAAGTGGGACGCGAACCCAATCAAGAAAAGAGCAGTATCTGCATTCTTTCTATTTTGACAGGACACCATTTTTTTTTTTAAGAAATAGAATAAGAATTTTAGATAAAAGGTTGGTTTTTGGATTCAAAAGGGCCTTGGGATATTTTAGCTCTGGCCAGTGGTGGACAAAAGGTCAGTGCCACCAATGCGTAAACCACTTCTAGCTGGATACAAAAGCGTTATCAGAACATCATTTGAGATTACTCTTAAGCCTTGTTTAGTTGACATGGAATCTTGTTTGAGAAAATATATTTTTTTAAAAATTTATATTATCATGTGTGATTAATGTTTTTGAGTAGTTAGAAAAATAACAATTTACTTGGATTCTAAATCCCATCACTCTCTTAGTATTTAGATTTTTTTTAATAATTTAATCTAAAAAATACGCTAGCCAATTCGACCCTTCCTTATCTCTCAATGTGACAACTCTTTTATAATAATAAGGAATTAACAATAATAATAATAAATATAACTAATATAATTAATAATAATAATAATAATAATAAAATAAAAATAAATTAATAAGAATAATAAAATCAATAATAAAAATAAATTAATAATAAAAATAAAAATAATATAATTGATAAAATTAATAATTAGTAGAAAATTAACAATTATTATTATTATTAATAATACGAATTATTATTATTATTATTATTATTATTATTATTATTATTATTAATTTTCTTCTTACTAATAATAATAATAATAATAATAAATGTAATTGATAAAAATAATAAATTTAGTAATAATAAAAAATAATAATTAATAATATTAAGAAGAATAAATTTAATAATAATGCACTATTTGTATTTTTATTTTCAATGTTAGAAAAAAATTTAATATTTGATTTGAATTTTAAGATTTATCTTTGTACTCGGTTGAGATTTTTTCAATATTTTTCAATACTATATTTATAATATAACAATATTATATAATTAGAATATCATGAATAAAAAATTAACATTTAATAATATAACTTATATTACAAATTAAAGTTATTTAACGATTTCAATTTTTATTCGGTTCGTAGGGATATAATTGAAAACACAAGTTAAAATTAAATTACATTCCATGAAATATTGTTACATACCAAACACTATAATAAGAATTCACCCAACTTTTCTATTAGAATTCTTATAAGTTTTCAAACATGTGAATATCTTTATTTTTCATAGATTTATTTTTCGAAGAATCAGATTCTAAATTTACTTTACTTTCTCGCCAACCAAACAGGGTCTTAGGGTATGATTTTACCTAATATCCATATAATGGATGCTTAGTCATCAAGGCGGGCGTCTAGTCTGAAATTTTTTAATACCTTATTTTCGACCCACCGGATCAAATACCCAAATTAATATCGATTTTATTATTATGATATTTTTATATAATTAAAATTAAATGTTTATTATAAATTTTTTTATATTAATTTATATTTGTTTCTATTCAAATAATTTTTATTTATTTGATTATTATAAAAATAAAATTGAAAAAGAAAAATTATTTTATCTGTAATGAAAATAAATTAAACCTATATGACATGCCTTGTTGTTGTTGCCTATATTAGAAAAACAGAAATAATTACTTAAAAAATAATATTGAACAATTGAAAAATATATAAAGTTTTTAAACAATGCATATAACATATTTTTAATTATACAAAACTTATTTTAATATTATAATTTACTATCATGTTATGATTAAAATTGAAAAATTGAAAAATTTGAATCAGTAACTCTATCAATTAAAACAATATAAAAAACAATTTGTACAAAAATACATATTAAATTATTTAAATATAAAAATATTTTTTATTTTCTTAATTTCAAATTTAATTTAATATTTTAATATTTTAATATAAAAATCAGTGCAATTCGAAATTTTATTATACAATTCAGTATTTAATCTCGATTCGATACAAAGAAATTTGGTAATGATATGTCGCTAATATGACTTGTATAAAATTCAAAAAATTGATTCAATGAGATTGTGATTATTCTTTTATGTATTTTTACATAAAGATGTCATATTTGAATTGAGTTAACCAGACCTCCCTCAAATTCAAATTATGGGTCAAATTTTATGTTCGAATTTAATCGATTACTTTAGGTTATGTTAGGTTGGAGGTTTTATAATGGAATGAAATAAAATGTAATATTATTCCATCATTTGAGAGGAGGTTTTATAATAGAATGAAATGAAATGCGATGGAGGAGGAGGGTTTCATATTACATTCCATTCTATCCTAAATAGTAAAAATAAAAAACCTCCGATTTAGAGGGTTTAGAATGAAATGTTAAATGATAAATAACTTTACACTATATTATATTATAAACCCTTCGTCCAAACAATATTTCATTACATTACATTATGAACCCTTCCATCCCTTCCAAACAACAATTTTCTAATATTATATCTAGCTGAGAATGTGAAGACAACTTTCCTAAATGAAATTATAGTTGAGAATGCGTATATGACACAACAAGAAGGTTTCATCTCCTATGATGACGAAAAGGTATGCAAGTTTCAGAAATCCATCTATGGATTGAAACAAGCATTCAGGAGTTGGAATATCCACTTTGATGAGAAAATAAAAGAGTTTGGTTTCTCACAAAATTTGGATAAACCTTGTGTGTATAAGAAAGTTAGTGGGAGTGCAATCGTATTTCTTGTACTATATGTAGATGACATATTATTACTAGGAAACAATGTCACTATGCTACAATTTGTGAAGATTTGGTTGTCCAAATAATTTTCCATGAAAAATCTCAGTGAAGCAACTTCTATCCTCAAGATAAAGATCTATAGAGATAGATAAAAAATATTGCTTGGTCTTTCATAATCAACGTATATAGATAAGATGTTAAAGAGGTTTAGCATGGAGTAGTCCAAGAGAGGGTATCTTCCCATGACTTATAGGATAACACTCTTGAAGTCTATGTGTCCTAAGATACAAGATGAGAGGATGCGTATAAATATGATCTCATATGCATCTGCAATAGGATCTATCATGTACGCTATGCTATGTACAAGAACCGATGTATCATACGCTCTAAGTGTTACAAGCAGATACTAATTGGATCTTGGTAAGGGTCATTAGGTGGCTGTCAAGAACATTCTCAAGTATTTGCGAAGGACTAAGGATGTTTTCTTGATATATGGAGATGGAAATCAAAAAGTGAGCGGGCATTCAAATGCTATTTTTCAATCTGATAAGGATGATTCTAAATCTCAATCAGGTTATATATTCACATTGAACGACAGGACGGTCAGTTGGAAGAGTTTAAACAAGAGACGACTATCAATTCATCAACTGAGGCAGAGTACATTGCAGCTTCAGACGTAGCAAAGGAAGCAGTTTGGATCAAGAAGTTCATTACTGAACTCGGTGTGGTTCCTAGCAGTGATGGACCCATACATTTATATTGTGACAACAATGGGGCTATTGTGCAGGCGAAGGAACTAAGGTCTCATCAACAGTTCAAGCACGTACTCCGCAGATGTCATCTGATAAGGGAGATCATTGGTGGAGGTGATGCACAGATAGAGAGAATTCCCACCAAGTAGAATATTGTTAATCCTTTGACGAAGCCATTTTCACAGAATAGATTTGATTATCATGTACTAGCCTACGGAATTAGATACCAATGTGATTGACTTTAAGTCAAGTGGGAGATTTGTTAGAGTAGTGTCCTAAACTAAATCGTCTATAGTGCGTTTTGCATAAAGTTGTGTACATACTTTATTTTCAATAATAAAGAAAAGCATATTTCATTAATTTGTGTTCATTATTTATGAATTGATATTTATCTATAAGCAAATGAATGAAGTCCATGATATATGACATAGCATGAAGGAAATTATGATGTGATCATACTACTAAGATTCCTATCATGTGCAATTATGTCAGTATCTAAATTATCCCTAGTCATAGGATTAACGAGACTGGACATCGTTAATCCGGATAGACTAGCACATGTCAAACTCCTTGATTTGATCAAGCAGTGGATCTCAGAAACTGTAAACATGAGATGTTTAGAGTTGAGATGTGGATGCTTACTAGAGGTAGTAAGTACATTGGATGACCTACCATGAGATCATCAAATGGATGTCCTATTCTAATATCAGCGATAATTTCATCATAGCAACGGTGCAAACATCCTTAGACTTGAGGTACTCAAGGATATCTTGGATGTTGATTATGTGCTTTGACTCCATTCCTTATTGCCTTGTAGAGGTTGCTTATAGGGTGGTGATTGAGTACAACTTGAAGTATTCGAAGGTAATTGAATAGTCAATAAAGGATTCACCACTTCTGTGATAGCAGAAGATGATATCCACGATCTCTTGTGGGGGTCATTACTTGGAAATCTCTAGCCAGAGTATTTATATCATGAAGAATGTCTTCATTGACATATAGAGTAATGAGTCACAGGACGAGAACTGATATCACTACGTAGTCAGTCTAGTGAGAGTTGATACTTTGCCCATACTCATGACCAAGTGGGATATAGCATGGTGAAAGACGAATTGCACAACAATTATCTATAGGAGAGTTCATGAAATGGTTTGTGACGAGCACAGGTCAAACCATTTACTTTTGGGTTAATTGGAGGTCATGATGTGTTGCTAGATGCTGCTCATGACTTGCTTGGATTAAGTGTTAATCCAAGTGGCCAACATAACCAAGAACCTAATGAGTCACACGCATAAGCATTTATATATATAAAGATATGGTGCAACGTGGATGAGGAGGAGGCTTCTTTAAAAAGATATGTATTTATTGTCTTTAAATGAAAAAAAGACAAAAAATGAAAAGTGAGTAAGAAGATGTGAATCGTGAGAATGGTTAAGTAACACTTCTTCTTCACGATTCTCACCCATCTCTCCTCATCTTTCTCACCTTCTTCCTCTTCATTCTCTTCCGCATTTTTCGGCTCTCTATAGAACAAAGAAGAGTTAGCACTCTTGTCTTTGTTTTAGTCATTTCCAGATCAAAGAGTTTGATTCGGTTAGTTTTTTCGATCTCTGTGTGGATACTGTTGGAGACGGTATGTTTTGGTCGTTGTGGTTTGCGTCAACCCAACGAGTAGAAGATCGAAGAACAAAGGAGACTACTCACAAGGTACATGGTTATTATATAAATGATTGATTTGTGTAAATGTCATAAATTCCTATATATATGTGTGTGTGTGTGTGTTATGAACATGTATGTGAATTGAAAATTTTCACCTAGATTTAATAGTATTTCCTTGTATAAGCATATATAGATCCTAGACTTCGAGAAAGTCCTGGAATAAATTTTTTATTTTTCTATACCGTGTGCATATGATGCATGCATCGAGATTTTCCTATAATTATTGTAAATGGTAATTAAGAAAAGAGTGAGAAAGAGTGCATCTATCTCTAAGAAACAATTTCATTTTATATCTGAGAGGTCCACGATGAAAGCTATACACCTTTTTAAATGATTGATGAAATATTGTAAGGATAGACAGAGGGACTTATACATGGTTTTCACTTTTCATTAATTTAAAGAAGACTTATGACAGGGTACCTAAGGAAGTCATATAGAGGTGTTTAAAAATTAAGGGAGTTCACATGACCAATATATAAGTTCTTAGGGATATTTATGAAGGTGTTAAGATTAAACCAAGGACAATAGGAGGAGATATAGAGTATTGTTTTATCGATATTGTGCTATACCAAAAATCGTCATTCAGTCCTTTCCTGTTTACATTAGTTATGGATGAGCTCACCAAAAGTATCCAAAGGGACGTGCCTTGGTGTATTTTGTTTGCTGATAATATTGTCCTAGTAAATGAAATAAAATAGGATGTTAATGTGAAACTAGAACTTTAGAGAGAGAAACTATAGTCGAAGGACTTTAAATTGAGTAGAATTAAAATTGAGTATTTAAAGTGTAACTTTTCAAGTCACAGAGTTGCACCCGATATGAAGATAAAGACTAGTTTCAGAAGTTATACCATAGAAAGATTGTTTTAACTACCTTAGATCCATCATACAATAAAATGGCGAGATAGTTAACGTCATAATTCACCGTATCAAATCGGAATAGTTTAAATGGTGGAACGCATTAGGAGTTTTATATGACAAGATGATACTACTTAAGCTAAAAGGAAAATTCTACCGTTTAGCAATTAGGTCGACCATACTCTATGGGGCAAAGTATTGACTTATCAAATATGTGCCTAATCATAAGTTACTAGTGGCGGAGATGAAGAAGCTCTGTCGGATGTGCAGCCTTATAAGAAGAGATAAGGTTATAAATGTAGAGGTAAAAGACAAGTTCAATGTGGCTAACATTAATGGTAAGTTGAACGAGACAAGACTTAGGTGGCTCGAACAAGTTAAGACGAGACATCCTAATGCTTTAGTAAGAAGATGTGGAAAGCTTGTATTTATGGACTATAAGAGAAGAAGAGGAACTCTTAGGAAGAATAGAGTGGAGGTGATCAAGTATGATACGACTCTATTAGAGCTTATTGAGGACTTGACCCTCAATAGGAAACTCTAACTAATTACAATAAGGGTAAATGATTTTATATAAACATGTCCTTTTATAGTAAAAAGGTCATTTTCTTTTAATAGACTTTTTGAATCTTTTCCTTTATTTTTCTTCGTTTCTTGTGTCTTATATTTACCTTAAATACGTTAATTTATTTTACTTATCCCTTTAGTTATTTAATTTATTTATTTCATATTCTTTTATTTTAATTACTCGTTTGTTTTATTTATTTGTTTGTCTATTTATTTATTTACTTATTTTTACTTTTATTTTTATTTTGATTTTTTTAATTTTACCTTTACTTGATTTTATTTATGCAATTATTTGTATACATATTTAACTTTTTTCTTTTTAAATCATTTTTAAAATTTTTTCCTTATAAGTCTATCGAAAATAAATTTTCTATTAATTAAAAATAATAGTGTGAACTATTAGATCTCTTCAAATTCTATATCTCAATAAAATTTCTACTAAGTATTGCTGTTAATTGTTATTATTGTTGTTACAGTAATGTGCATAATAATGTTACTCAAATCTCACCTTATTATTAACAAAATATTAATAAAAAGAGGTGCAATGCTTCAGAACACTATACTATTTGCTGTATCCAGAAAGACAGTAAAGATTGTATTAGCAAAATGGCACATCCCTTGGTTTTGTAAGTCAAAGAAACGAAGATCACAGTTTCTTTGTTGACTGAAGTCAAGGATTTAATTGGGTAGGGAGCAGCCACGTAACCCTGAAGAGGTAAACGAGGAAATATCACATACATTTCCGCATGCTTATCATTAAAAAAAGCCATTAATGGTTATGGGCCAATAAAATTTATGACTGACTGATTTGTCATATCAGTCATTGTCTCACTAGTGGATTCTAATTACCTTAACCTTGTAAGGGCAAGCGCTTAGTGAATACATGGAGTTCCACCCTAGTTTCACAAAGAATTAAATTTGATTATAGATGAGTGTATCATATCTATTTTTCAATCAAATTGACAAATATGAGGAAAAGAACGATATATTTTAATTTTAATATTAGATTATGAATTACTTTTATGTTAATCATTACTTTTGGTTTATCTTATTGATATGTGATGATTACTATAACAATAATAATAAAAATATCTAGTGAAAATCTTGTAATATATGTAAGGCATAGAGAAGTTTAGTAGTATGTAATCTTATCATTGGCTACTAAGAAGACTATTTATGATAGAACCAAAAAAATAACAAAATAATAAAATTAAATTAACTAAAAATAAAAAGACATACATGATACGATTCCTCTTACAAAATTTTAATATCTTTTCAAAGCCTATTTCTAGCAAAAAGTCATTTTCTCTTTTCACAATAATCATGTATATTACTCATAAAATAGGTTCAGATAAGATGTTTTTAATACTCTGTACTTACTCTATTCCATAAGTACCTATCCATCTAATTTTTTTCTATCTTATTTATTAGATAGATGGATACTCATAAAATATAACAAACACAAGGTAACAAAAGCAGGTGAGAACAACTCCCACTTTCTCCTTCTCTCTCTCTCTCATCTTTCATTGGGCTCTCACTGTTAAAAGGATTTGCAATCACATGCTGGGCCCAAAGCCCAGTTGGATTTTGCGAGCTAACTCTTCCTCTCTTCTCCCTCCTACCATACTCAGCATGCTCCCTTTAATGGTACTGGTAGGGCTCTTTTGGTTGGTGAAGTGCTTTCAAGTTTCAATAGATATAGACATTTGATATATGCATAGTGCTGTTTCTTATCCAAGCTTAAAATAGCAATTAATATGTGGCACAGAATAGGACAGACACACACTCCCCAGATTTTGTTTGGTTGATATTGCACAACACAAAGGCAGTTTTTCTTCAATGTCTGTGGCCTACATTTTTTCCCCAACTTTATTGATGTGGTTATGTACTATAAGGTGCCCTGGATGGAGAATCCACTATTTTTATTTTAATAATAATAAAATTGGAGTTATTATTTTTTGGATATGTATTAACTAAATTATCAAGTATACGTCGTAATAGTTAATTGACTAACTAAATGCAAGTGATGAATTTAATTTAAATTATACTTATAAAATTCCTTTCGACTAATTATTCTTGTCAAAATTAGAGTAAGTTACAATCTCTCTCACCAAAAGCATTAACTTTCAGTCTTTTAAGTTGGAAGGTCCTAAAAATTTATTTTATTACTTGGAACGCCCATGGATGACAAAGATTCTACCGTGTCCTGCTGCTGCTGGGCAGTGATCTATTTTGAGGGTACCCATAGTTGTTACACCATAAAAGTAGGTTATACAGTGGACTCTAATGATTAATACTTCTTTTAACAATAAGGTGACATGCAATAATATAATGGACTCTAATGATTAGTACTTTAACAATAAGGTGACATGCAATAATATAATGTTTGTTTGGGTTGTTTTTAACTTTTAATTGATTGATTATACTAATGAATATGAGGCAGCAAGAGATAACGGTGATCCAAATGGATAGGACGATAACAAGTTTGATAAATATTTCCAGCACATTCATCCAACTTCACCAAAAACTAATGAATACTGTTTTTTGTTTTGGAGCAAAATATACAGATCTAAAAATAGGTCAGTTACATTCTAACACTTGAATACTGTTTTCCAACGCAATTTGCTGCACCTTGCTCCAACGCTTTTAGACATTTTTGTTGGTAAATCTTTTTGTATTATTACTTTAATATTGCCACAAAACATGTGACACTAAAGCATTAGTTATAATTAAAATATGTTCCTAACAATAAAATTACAAAATTTATAAGACCTTGATTTCATTCACGTTAATTTGTGAAAAATTTCATCCTTCTATATAAATAATGTCTCTTTACCACATATTTCACTAACTCATTCCATAGTTATGCATCAAACTTGGGCAAAGCTTGAAGTAAAGAAGAAACAGAGAGACAAAAAATCAAAACCGTTCCACTTTGGTCCAGCATGATAAGCCCAAATCCAGGCCATGTGATTTCAGCAAGCAGGTTACGAGTTAAATAATACGCCAAACCTGTAATGCTAATTGAAAAAGGAACTATCACGTAATGGGAGCTCTTCAATCTAGTGCTGAAATCGGCCCAAACAATAAGTTAATGTTTTGCATGATAAAGGGGAAAACTAATCCTCACATTAATGCACTGTAACAATTAGTTTACGATCCAAGAACACAACCCGTCTCATATTTGCAATCTTCATTTCGAGGCTTCACCTGCGAACATGATAAAAAGACGAACCAACGATTAGAGTTGAGATGGATGCACACGTACGGAAGCTATCACGTTGAACTTTCTTCCTAGGTGGTTAAATATAAATGAATTCATCAGATGATAATTCTCCCAAAAGGAAAAAGCACTTGGTATGTGCGTAGTTGCATTCTCACAAATATCGAACCCCAGTTTGACTTGGCAACTTGTGGCAACAGATCACAAGTTTGACTTGTGAACTGATTTGGTACAGAATCCGAGAAATATAAAGAAAAAACAATTAACCATAGAGAACGAAGCAAAAGTTTAAACTCACCTGCTGCCTTTGGGACCCCAGTTTTCGGGAGTTTGATCCTTCATCAGGCTGCCCAACAAGACCCTTCATAAGCCAGTCCAGTCCTTCAGTAAAAGATATGGACACTTCACAGCTAGATCGTCTCCCTTTTTTGATCAGTGGTAACAAAGTCTCTCTTTTAATCCTTGGTGACCAAGTGATGTGCCTCTGGACTCACATCTCAAATGTTCTGTTGTACAATTCCCCTGAACTGGGCATTCTAAACTTCGAATCATCGTAACCAGCAGCATAGAATTTGTTGAATCCTAGTCTCTCATTCCTAAGGAACTCCGTCACAGCTACATTGTTTCCACTCTGAACATCATTCCAGCCATCCCAGTAGCCATTTGATGTGATCCCATTTCTAGACTGTGGCAGGGACAAATGTCCAAAAGAAGATAGATTGCCTACTTGTGACTGATCAACAAGCCTTGAAGAAATTCCATAAAAACCATCAAGAGAAGATAAGCCATCTCCAACGTCAGTGTGTCTGGGGTTCTGTTGTGGAGAGAGAGATCTCTGTATCAGAAGTTGAAGTCTCGCCTGATCTTCAAAGGTACTTGTTTGTTGTGAGAAATTAGATCTCATATCTAGACCTTGATGGTTAATCCCACCGTGAAGTCTCCCTTTACCAACAGCCAGAATTGCAGGATCCATAAATTCAATGTCTCTACTGTCACTAATATTTCCTATTGGAGGAGCCTGGTATGAATTTCTCAACAATGAAGGGTCGAACAAATGCTTCCCTGTAAAAGGATCATAAAATAAGAGAGATTAGGAAGTAGGACCTCGGATTAAATGATATGAATAGTAATATGACAACTGACCAGCAGTAGCGTCAAAAGACTGATCTATTCTCTCGTGATAAGAAAAGCCAGGGGGTGGAGCTCTATTTGGCACAGAAAACCCAGGCGGAGCAGAAACTTGAGCTCTGGAACCAGCTGAGGGCCCAAAAAAGAAAAATAAGTTGCCAAATGCGCATACCAACTTATGGCATATTAACTTTTAATGATCATCAAATATTCAACAATTACCAAATTTACTGTAATTGCAAAAGGAAGAAAGACAATAAAAAGCTAGACTAATGGAAACTGTAAGCAATTAAGACCGAAAATTGTGACTAGATTTCAAACTTAAAAGTTCTGAAAGAACTCACCAAAAGGCCTATGAGAGAAGAAGAGAGAGGAACTATTGGAAAAAGATTCTGATTCCTCAAAATTTCTGGAAGAGATACCATTAGCCATCCCAGGCTTATCCATATATAAGTTTCTGCTCCCAACCAAATCTTGGCTGAAATCATGATTCTGTGGCAACTGATTGAAGGCACTAAAAGATTCATCTAGATTTCTAGAATCATCCTGCCTAGCAAAAGAGAACCTAGATTGACTGTTGTTTTGCGCTTTCCAAGAATTTGGCATTTGCAATGAATTAAATTGTCTATCATTTTCACCCAACAATTTGACCAAACTTTGCGATGAAGTTAATGGCTCATCCCATGAATTGAGGTCCAATGATAGAATGTTTGAAATTATGCTGCTTTCACCAGCATGCAAAGCAGCAGTGCTATCAGCTTCACTCTGTAATCTCACGACATCCTTCCTTTCTTCATTTGCCTGCAAAACTGGCCTCTCTACACATCTTTCTAAACTGCCAATCAAATTCTGAGAGTAACCATTAGGTGACAAAAAATTGGTAGGTGCACGTAGAAATGTGTTGTCACCTACTCCATTTTCCAGAACACTAATAATATCATTCTGCTGTAAAGAATGAGACCTAGAATGACTTGAAACATGTAGAGAATTAGCTGAATTCAGTGGACTAGGACGAGACATAAATTCAGGATCCTTCAGTCTTTGATTGTTAAATGATATTATATCCTCCATTTCAGCTTGAGATATCGTAGTTGCCTGAGTTCGTGGATTTGTTCTCCAATCAAACTGTTCACTTTGCACAGATGTTCCATCAACAGACAAGGCAGCATCATCGGTAGCTGATAATGGTAATTGTTCTTTATAATGTTGAGTGAAGGGATGCTGTAACCCTAGAAACTCAGGCGATTTGGTCACATTATGCTCAGACAACGAACTGCTATATCTACTTAATCCAGAGATTTCATTTTTGATATTTGTGTGGACCCTCAAACCAGACATATCAGAGGCTAACTTCTGTAAATTTCCAACAGTTATGGCAATCTCATCTTCATCATTGCAAGAATCCGTATTATGCTCAATGGTGTTTCCTATATTAGGAGTCACAAAAGTACCCCAATCACTCTTAGAAGAAAGACTAGTCGATGTGACAGAAACAGTAGAAGCAGCAACACTTTTAGCTAGTTTCTCTGCTCCTCTGGCTTGACAATCTGCACCAAGTTGCTTCACAGGTTTTAACATATCCAGTTTACTTTTGCCATTTATGACTTGGCATTCTTCATTCCAAGATTCCTTTTGCCCTATTTCATTATGCAATGAAGAAACCTGGGGTGTACTTGCAACTGGCGTAGATAATACTGATGTACCACCAGCTTTGTCTGGTTTAGGCTTGGTGGGTCCATTTGAATTCGCACTTACTACTAGAGGGTGGTTTGAAGCACGCATACCCCTGCCATATTGAATAATAGTTAGACAGTAACCAATCTAAATTAAGTTATTGTAAGCAAGTAAATGGCATACCATGAAGCTGCAGCAGGAAGTGCTGCGGATCTACTAGAACTACCATTTGGAGGTGAACCTTTTACTGAATTAATAGTATTCTGTAAGCAAGAAAGTTAAACAGTTGTCAAATTCAGGTGTGCATCGATAGTCAAGACTTCTCCAGTGAAATGGTGTAAAAGTCAACATCTATTTATTCAGGAATAAATTGAACTTACATTTGAAGAATTCTTGATAATTGGTTTTGCTGCAGAAACAGAGCCATTGACACAATAGTCATCTACAGGAGAAGGCAGAACACTCCCTGCCCGCCTGAGCATACTATTTGTTGAACCAGTAACTTGTTGAACTCTACTCCTTCAACATCACCAAGTATTAATCAATCATCTAACCATAACATTAGATTTAATCCATGAAACAAAATGCAAAAAGGCGGACTACAGTATGACAGTCAAAGCAATAAATCTAAAGTCTGGAAGAAGCTGAGGAATAAAAAAGTCTGAACATAAGAACTTGGAGAATAACTCCGTTTTACTCATCTCATGTAAGCTTAATCAATTAAAAGATCCCAACAAAAGGTATCTTAAGAAAGGCCAATAGTTGCTAAATTTTCCTCCTTGTTACTTGTCCCTCCAATATGAATAGATGAACAAATGACAGTAAAGGTAAACAAGTGAGGAGAGTGAGAAGAAGACTGCCATGATGGATAAAGGATTGAACAGAAAGAGGACCTCATTCATCTACTAAATAATAGCTATTTCAGCATTCATTTCAGAAGATAAACCAGAGGGAAAAAAGAGGGAACAAGAAGCTTGAGCTTGCAAGTCATCAACAAATATAGATATACCTTGTATAAACTGAAATTATCTCATCTTTTGTAAAACTATCTTCTTCAGAACCAATCTCATGCAAGTATAGACAATCAGGATTGGTGCAAGGCTGAGATAAACAGAAGTTCATATTGAGTTACTTTACAGCTTCTGATTTAATTATTTGCTAAAAGTAACTCAAATGGAGAAAAGGGATTATAGCTCATACCACATTTCTCAACCATGCATGACAATATTTTGTGGTTCCAAAGCATGCCCTGGAAATACACATGCCAATCAAACATTTCATACAACCAGTTCCTATTTCAAAAGATAGAAGATCTGAAGAGTCAAAAATGCACATACTTTAAAGATCTACCATCCAAGATAAACCCATGTACAGACTGAATACAACGAATAGCTTCGTCCTCTTTTGAGTAAGTTATATATCTGCAACAAATAAAAAGGAGAATAAACCAAGGTGATTGTCAACCCCACAAAATCACCAAATATTATACAAACCCTTCTGTTGTCACAAAAACCACACAAGTATATGAAAGTTCAGATTACAGCATAACAAAGTAACTCTACAACATAAAACCCTTGAAGGAATTCATCAAACCAACCAAGTTTATTTAATGGTAGATAAAGAACATATTAAGTTAAACAATGAGGACATATTTTGAGTATGACAGACATGAAAAAAGGTGCTTACACACTACAAGTATTGTTTGGAAACTGTTGTACGACACCAGTTGCTGTCCGAGACATAGATACTTTTAGGACCTTCCCATATTGACCAAAATGCTCCCTGCGCTGGAGCAGCTGCTCAAAATACAGAGAATTTTATTCAGCAAATGCTTTGGGATAAATATGAAGAGGTAAAGGAGAGAATGCAAGGGAAGGGGGGTTACGTCTTCATCTGCAAGATTCAGTGGCAGCCCAACTATGTATACAAGGTTCCTTTGGATCACGCGCACACTGCTGAGCTGTTTCCTTCCTTCAGATGGCTTTGTCTTAGTCTTTTGAGGCTTCTTGCGCTCCATACTAACTTCAGCCACCAATCTGTGAAAATACCATTCCCGTGAGGGAAAGAACAACAAAATTGGGCAAATTTCAAAAGTCAACTTTATACAAAGAACAACCTCTCACCGTTTGCAGCCATCCCTACTATCTTTTCCTTGTCGTAAGCAGTCCGGCATGCTGGACACCGTCCCTCCGTATCATCCTTTTCAGCCATGTCCATTATTTGATGCCAACACCATACACATATCTGCAATGAGGTCATGCAACTCAGAAAATTGCATCCACAATATTCGCCATCTTACAGCATTAATGTTTGAAACATAGAAATCAGGAAGTGGAATGCACTTGACCATATGAGTCTGCCCTACTGGCTGCTAGCAACATCTTAATTTCCTAATACTTCTGATTTTTTCTAATTGTCAACAGGACAGTCAAACGTAGTTGACCAGAAGTAATTTCTCATGTTTATTCTTGTGAACAAGATTTCAAAGCCAGCAACCAATGTCCCTGGAAAGTAAGGATTCATGGGAGATGCCTATGCTTGTGTCACAAACAATGATCAAGACACAACGTATGACTGATGGCTGACTGAAACGTAAAAGGCATGCCATCGTCTTTATGTATACACAAGGAAGTGCACAGAGTTATACACACACACACACACACACACACCAAAAATACACAGGACTAACTGCAATACAATAGCTTCTCTCAAAGATGTCCCCAGATGTAAGCCAATATCATATTTTCTAACATTTAATTTCCATCAAAGATAATTACATCAAAGAACATTTCTATTCTAGGGAATCAAAGCCACAAACCTCATAACCACAATTACAAGGCTTGAGCTGTTGATCAGTCAAATCCATCTCTTCCGTGCAGAGTGGGCATGTCTTTTCTCCTTCGTCAATCATGGTTGCCCTAAAATAAAGCGATCATCCATAGTACATCCATTAGTATTCCAATACAAACACTTAATGCTGCTAAACAGCAAACTCAAACTGAATAAAAAGAAAAACACGGGCTAACTTCAGCTGAATTTCGCTTCAAGGTAAAACCAGCGGTGGAATTTTTCAATCGTAATACTATTTCACGGGAACATTAGACAGTAAGCTCCCTTAAGAACAATCACTTTGATCGGAATAAAGCTCTTACCTAGGCATTAGAGCAACTGTAGCGAAAATAAAAAATGTATACAGCATACTAGTGATGATTAAAATCAAAACCCGATAAAAACCCCCAAACCCAAAGAATCAAAGGGCACAGCTTTCTCAACGCAGAACTTCAAATCGAAAGTTAAAACATCACCCTCACACTCACAACAGCACCGTTTTCAAACCCATCACAGACCCAACATGATCGCTACTTTAGCCAAACACTCGCAGATAAATCGATTACATGTCACGACAGCTACATCGCAGATCAAGATTAGTAATTAAAAAATAACCATAAAATTAAAAAAAGATCCAAATCAGTTGCATACAAAAAAAAAGTAAATCGAAAAGAGAAAACAGATCAAAAAGAAGAAGAAATAGGTTTTTATCAGATCTAAAGCCACAGGAATACGGAGCAGAAAAAATTAGGGATTCTGTAAATAAGACGAAGATTGCGAGGTCTGTGACAGTCGAGGAAAAAAAAAAAAGGAGGTTGTAGAAGAGACTTACATCTTAGAGATCGAGAAATCAAGGACCGTCACTGAAAGAGAGAGAGAAGGTCTGAGACGATGAGCTTGAAGGAAGCGCAGCTCTTAGATACAAAGAAAGAGAGAGAAGAAGCCAAAACCTCAAAGAGCGGTTTTTAAAGGACGAAACAGATATGTATCGCCTGCTTGGTTGCTACTCGTTTGCTGTCAAGTTAATGTTCCCTTTTTCCATATTTGCCATTGGTTTTCTCTTATTTACCGATATCTGCCCTCCTTTTTGTTGAGAGAGAGGAACACTTCAACAGCTCCCACTCAATCTTCACCGTTTGATTGGCTGCTTTATGTGTTTTTTATTTTGATCAGACGGCAAATGTGTTCTTTCGGTCTCTCAGTATGTGGACCCTCCATCCCATCAGCGCCCAGCTGGACTAGTTTTGCGTCAGACGATTTTTTTTGGGTATTAATTAATTACTTGTTAAAATGTCAAATGAAACAAAAAGGATTGACAGACGGACTTCACGTTGTAGTCGTTTCCTTCCTTGTCTTCTATCATCATCTTGCAGGCCACAAACCTAAAACGATTTTATCTAATTTCCTTTAATAATTTTTAATAAATAAATACCAAATTTATGTGAGTTAATATTGTTTTCAGTAACGGTGAAAAATTCACCCAGTTATTACTGACAACATAACAACTAATTAATATATAAATAGTGGTGCTTGGGATAACAACTTATTTACTGCTAAATGTATTTTAAAAATTGTAATTAATTTATAAATTTTAAAATATAACTTATCAACTTTTATTCTGGCGCAACAAAAAGGCACGTATGAAATAAATTTTTATGGGCCTGTCAAGCACCAAAGGTTTATCCAATCTCATACCGTCACATAGTTATATACTGTTCATACAATGAGATTACCGTCAAAACATTCTGCCACAATTATAGGAAAAAGATGGATTTTCTCACGTTTCCTTTCTTAACGTATTATATTTGCAAATTAATAAGATACATTTCAAAATTAAAAAACAAATAAATTTGTAAAAATTAACATTTATTCAGAAATAAAATAACATTGAACGAGTTACTATCTCTTCGAAATTAGTGCCATCTGATGGATAATGCATGATTGCACAATTGTAACATGGAAACTAATGCGGTGTGTCACAAATTAAAATTGTCGGCTGAGTCGTTTAGAATTGTAGAAAACTCGGCAGACTTCAAAATTACTGCAACCTAGGTAAGCAATGTTAAAGAGTGTATGACAGGAAACTACAGCTTTCGAACACTCGAAAGAGAACAGGGGGTTTAAACCCTGATCTCCTTGTTTTACCTTGATCGCCCACAGAATTATTCTTATAGTGGAGATTGTGGGGATGTTTGCAGTATAAGTACTGGTTTAGCCGTATAAGTACTGAAATGCCAAAGTGCGTTCAATACGTGCCTAACTTCGTCTTAAAAACACATGGAAAAACGAATGCTTTCTAGAAATATTGAGCATTTCCTATTCAAATCTTCCCTAAGGATCCCAAAGTATGGCGCTACTCGAATAATGCAACAATCAAAATGGAGATAGGCCGTACGGAAGAGGCGAGAATCATCCGGGAGTCTAATAAAAATGTTGTTATTTAATCCCGGGTGACAAAGCATTGTTTCCAACCGTTTTCATTTTGATCATATGCAAACCAAAAGCAAAATACTAACTTAATCAACCAACAAGGCAACAACAGCACATACTAATCATCGTGATACTATGAGTAGCAAAAAGGCTGCAGGGCACACAAATTGCCGTGGATTGGTTCCTCTTCATCAGCTTAGGCATCGGCAAATCTGCATTACAATAATTTTCATGTAAATACCAATTCAGTTCCCCAACCTCAAAAAACCTACAAGGAACTGGGGTCAGAAGAGGAAGTCGAATTATTAGATTACCCCAATTCAGAGAGCTTAAGATGAGCTTCGGAATAATCTTCAAAGAAAGTATCCTCATCCTGCGCATAACAGAACGATCAAAACCATGTCAACAAGCAAGCTTGTTTCGCATAACCATAAACGGAATAGATAAGAATAATGAAACTCCGAGGATAAAGATACCAACCGCAGCATATTTCTCAACAAATGGGCGGAATACAGGGTCAGAAAGAAGAGCCTTATCAGATGGCAACTGCAACAGTCCTTCCTTCTCTCCAGTCAAGAGCTCCCTAACAAATTAAGCACACACCATCAAGCTCCTGAACCCACTCATGCAAGGAAGTTGGGTTTCTATAAACATGACCATCAGAACGTACACAACAAGCAAGAGATGCATCGCACTCACTTAAAGTAGCTGTTATCAAATTGAAGAGGGTTTGTTGTCCACGGACCCTCAAAACCAGAGCGTTCCTTGTGGCAGCGACCCTGAAGTAATCATTTTATGACCAGCTTACAAGAATCAGTAACACATCAAACATGAACAAGAAATGTTCGGTAAGTTGGGTCACTTACCAGAGTGTGGCCACCAGAAAGAGCAACAATGTCCTTGTCACTTAGACCCATGTGGCCAAACACATCTCTCAAATGATCGGAACCTGCAACAGTGGAACAAGGCGTCGTTAAACAATTAATTAAGACAAACACAATTTAATCCAAATTGTCAACCCAACAAAAACAAACATGCAACAACCCACAACCGAACAAACTTACTGACCTTTAGTAGCATCAGGAAGTCGACCTTCAGGAGGTGGCTCGGGCTTGTCCTGAGATCAAAATATCATCGTTAGCACGAGATGATTTCAGGAGATTAAACTATCATCACACCGGCCTCTACCAAAAGCAGATTACACAAACATGAGATTACCCAGCCATTAACACGCACATTTAGAATATGGAATTTAATTATCCTTCTATTTTGGGATAGGGTGTTTATTTGCTTAATATTAAAACACAAAAAGAAGGGGTAAGCGCATTATTTTCAATAACAGAAAAGCCCAAGAAAAGACGACACTAACCTCCCTTCCAGGGTGGAATGGAATTTCAGGTCCACCAGTGACTTCCACAGCGACAACACCAGCAAGCTACCAAAACATGAAACGGAGAAAAAAAAAGGCATTAAGTAAAAGAATCAATAAAAATAAACAAGCCCTTTCCAAAACTTCGAAAAAAGGCGCAAGTAAAATGAGGAACCGTACCTGATAGAAGTCGGCGTAGGAGAGAATAGGGAACTGCTCCTTGATGGGCTCAAGGAGCCTCACAGCAATGTCAAGCCCATTGTTCGCTCCATGAGCCAACTCCGCTGGGTGTCTAATGGTCCCGAATGGTCCACCTGTCTTGGAGTGGACATCGTAGGTCCCAGCTGAGTGCCATCTTAAATCACACAAAACCACCCAATCAATTCTCACTTTAACTTAGACTAAAATATTAAAAAAGATAAGGCAGCACAAAAAGACAAAAGTTAGTCAGTCAAAGAGAGTTCGACAGATCATTACGCTAGACGAAGCATGATCGGAGCGCAGTTCTTCTCAGCGATCAAGCCCCTGAGCTTCTTCTTGGCCTTGTCCACGGCCTTCTTATAGTCTTCGCTCACTGTTGGATAGTTCTTCGTCATTTTCCCTAGTTCTGCGACTATGCTACATCACGAACAACCAAACAACTACTTTTTAGGTCAAATCCCAAAAACATGCAACAAAATATAATCGAACCATAGCTTCTCAAGAAATAACTACAGATCAGATCTACACAGCAGGATCGACAAGTAAAATGATACGAAGATCGCCTCCAAATCATCATATAAAGATAGTGAGTGTGAGAGTGTAGAGATCTAAAAGACAGGGGCGAGAACGTACCTTTCAGAAATGAAGAGTAAAGAATGGGGCTCGAGACTGACACGAGTAAAGCACAAGCCCTACCTCCACTAGGACAAATATAAGGGGTTTGAAGGGTTGGAACGTTCCAGTAAATCGTTATTAGCCGTCTGATTGGGATGAACTTGCGGATGTCATCCGTTCCTGAAATGTAAGGCTGAGATGTGAAGTTACAAATGCGATGGTCGGATATGCCAAGTGGTTAGGTGAAATCAAAACATTAAAGGTCAAAGGAGATATAAGACGAAACACAGTGAAATTTAGCGTAATGTGACCAAACTATCCCTATGTACCTGGACATAATTTAAAAACGATGATGTTAGGGTGCGTTCGAGTGTATTATATTCAAGTGTTGGTATTGGACAAGATGTGCTTCACCGTAGACTTTCTGTGATGTTGAACAGTGTCTTGACTTTTCAAATTGAGGTTGAATTAAAAAACCAATTTTTAAATTTCAACTTTATAATTTAATTAGACTTGAAATAGTTGATTCAAATTAAAATAAAATTATTTTCTTTAATTCGACACTTATTTTTATGTCTTTTTTTAATAGACTTCTTCTTTACATAATTTGGTATATTGCTATTCTATAAGCATGCCTGATATTCATTTCATAACTGACCTCTTTTATACCTTTCATGCTTTTCATTTCATAGATTTCGAATAGTATATCTTCTAATATTATATTAACCTTATCTATGCGTTTATGCGTAAATTAGATGTTAATAATAATGTCTATATTAATGTTATGATGAATAATAATAATGCTCTAATAAGAATTTTACTAATATGCAAAATTTGGAGAGATAAAAAATATGCAATCTTACTTTTAATTAATATTAAAATTATTTTTGATACACTTATAAAAATTGAAAAATGATTATAAGAAAATATTAAAATTATGATATATAACATTATCGTATTCTAGAGTTTCTCTTAATTCAATTTTTTTATGAATTAAATTTTATGTTATTATAATTGAAAATTGTCAACTCTTTTACGTGACATTACATTTTTACCTCAGCAACGACATCACATGAAAGAGCACTTTTAATCTAAAGTTTCAATGAGAAGCAGCTGTAGGGAATAGAAACAAGCGAAAGGACACTATTGTCATTTCCACTTCTTAAAGCTAAGGTAAAGCTTTTAAACCTAGGAAAATATCATTATCCTCAAGTGTGAACGCATTTGGCTTCGGAAGATTCCGTTGCTGAGGTCGCACGTGAAGATGATACATTTTCCATAGCCGGCTTACTTTGATTGGTCTATCAAAGACAGAGCATGGCCCAATTCAAAATTACAAAATCGGAATTCAAGGACTGGCTGGACCAATCAAAACGCGCCGCGTGGAAGTAATTTAAACAACCACCTTTCGACCGTATATTTTCTTAATAATAAATAAATAAAACGATAGAAGACGGGCGCGAGGACTATTTTGTTATTGGAAAGAGAATATGCTTTTATATTCTAAAAATAAAAGAAAAAGGACAAGTTGTTGTTGTTATTATATTAATTTCGTTTTCTATATTATTAAAATTATCCCAAACTTTTGAGGGCGAGTACTGTAACAGTCAGTAACGTAATGCAGTCATAAAAATAATCTTTTTATAAAATATAAAATGAAAGTAGCATATAATTTATTACCTTTTTATATACATTAAATATTTCAATTTCGCCAAACTAATCTTAAGAGCTTTAAAAGAAGTAAATTTGGATCTTAAGGTTTCTCATCTTCTTATATAATCTGTACACTTCTGAGTATAAGAGGTTGTCACATAATGTTTGGTCAACTATTGGTTAATTACTGACCATATTAAGTATCAGGTTCTCATCAATCTCAGGTTTTTTAGAGTTTCAACTCCCACACCACCTCTAAAAACGAGACGTCAGCAATTGATCCGATCAAAGAGCATGCCCAGAATACTAGATAATTATTAACAGGGAAAATTTTTTCTCTCTCTCATTTTGTAATGACTCGAACTCAAGATCTCTTTATAAATAAGTAGGGATGGCAACAAAGAGGGTGGGGGCAGGGAGTACCCTTCCAGCCTAGTCCCTGCCTGGCATCTCCACTCCTAGATCTCTGATTCTCGATTTCTAAAGTTGGGATATTTTTGTTTCATTCCTCATCCCCGAAATTTCCGTGAAGTTTTTACAGGGACCCGAATTTTCGACTTTTTACCCTGCACTCATATAAAGTTAGTTTATATGATTATATTACACTTCTATAAAATATACTATAGTGTAATAAAAGAAGTCATTACGTTGAAAAATTCAACAGGAGTCTTCCTAAACCACAATCTCAAAATCTCAATAATTAGTATATTCTCAAATATAATAAAGAGTATAAAATTAAAAATATATAATATATTTATAAAATTATTGTGAATGGGGATTCCTACAGAATGGGGATTATTTAACCCGTCTTCGTCTTCGACTCTGTCTCGAGGATTATATTTATCTCATCTCCGATTATATGGGGTAATTTTTTTGTTAATTCCCGCCCTGAACGACCCCAAACTCAAATTATTATCCCTATAAATAAGAGCCTTAAGTGAGGAGTTAAAACTAATTAAGTCACACTACTTCTTATAATTGATAACTTTTTCTTGAATCTTTATATAATTGACGACTCTTCTTTAACCTGCGCAAACCGTTTAGCTTTCTATATTAAGGCAGTCCTTTAGATCTATCCTAGACCTTGCGTTTTAGGTCCAAAAAAATACTTACATGTAGGGATAATTGGCCTGACTTATAGGTTGCTTGCCCTGTCTCTTAATGTAATAAGTTATGAGTTGGCCGACTTTATTACAAATAATAATAATAATAACATCATTTTATTTTTTTATTTTTTTGAGTCGAGCAATTTCAGCCGAAGATTAGGTTAACCTACGCTAAAATTAGGACGAGTCGAATGAATCGGCCCACAATTTACCATCCTTACTTACATGGGAATTGGTAAGTTGAAAACTCAAACTAGGAAATATTATTTCGGTTATGTTTTTTAGAATTATGACTAAAATTATGCGACCTTATCTCGAGAAAATATTTTTAAAAGGATAAGTTGGAAGTTTCAATGCGTTTTTTTGGATCTGTCTATCTCAGTTTGGCAAATATGATTATTACTTTCAGGATTGGCAATTAACCGAATTAGTTGATCCATTTATGACTTGGAATCATTCCTAGTATTTTTGCTTTCCCCAGATGGTCAATTTCAAATTTTGTTAGATTTGTCGAGTTTACTTTAATTAATTTAATTATTGAATTTTAAATAAAAATAATATTATTTAATTAATTTAATCGAATTGAATGTAAATAATTATGATCGTATCTAATATGTTGATTAAGTTTATAAGGAAGGAATAATACAAGTTCAAATAAACTATTTGGTAGTTCAAATATCTTATCATTCACGTTTTGAGATTGGTTTAATTATTATCTTAATAATTTTAATGCACATTAATAATTTTGATTAATTAAAAAGATTATTATAATTTGAACAATTATTCAAACTTTAATATTTATTTTACAACTTTATAAAATTACAAAAAATTAAGTTTTTTTTGAGTGAAAATTATCGAAAGTGAGATGAAATTAAAAAGGAGTATTTTTTACTAATAAATAAATTTAATTTACTTATTACACTATATGTAGATTATATCAATAATTTTAAATGGAAAAGAGCACTCAGGATAGCATATACTTAGCAACAAGTTGGGTTGAGCGGGCCAGAGTCAAAGAAATCTGTACTATATTGGCTGAAAAACGGTACAAAATATTAATTTTTGGTACCAAATTTAAATATCAGTCAATGATGACTAGTATTATAAATATCAGTCATATATTTGTCAGTATCGAAAATTTTCAAAAATATAGAGATTAAGTTTCAAATTTTTCAAATTTCTTTTAAATTTTCCCCCCACCCCTTCCCCCTTTCTTTTTTTAAACATTTTTTAATTTGTTATTTAGTTAAACCTTTATCCTTATTTTTTAATTTTTATTTTTAAAATAAAATAAATATTTTATTACTAATAATAATTATAGATTAAATAAAAATTAAAAATAAAATTTTTTATTTAAATTTATTTTAATATTTTATACCATATTTATCAATAAAGTATTAATAAAAAATTAATTTTTAAAAATAAATAATTTACCAATTATTATTTATAAAATAATATTTATTTTATATATTTTTAATTATTAAATCAAATTTTATTTGAAATATATATATTTAAAATATTTTTAAATTTAATTATATTTATTAATAATTATTAAATTAATTTTATAAATTAAATTAAATTAAATTATTTATAATTTTAGTAATAATTAATTTTAATTAATCAAATATATAATATATTTAATTGATAATAAATTAAATAATATATGTCTTTGTTTCATGTTTTAATTCTACCTGGTTGTTTCCTTATCACAAATTTTCGTTGTAAATTATAATAGTTTGAGAGTTAAGGATATTTATTATTCTTTTTATTGGATGTTTTGATGTAATTATTATTTATTATATAATGAAAATTGAAATTGTAATATTTTAAATATTTTATATTGTTCTTAAATTTATATTTGTATGATAATGATTGTCTTTTTTCATATAAATTGTGATTATTATTTATACGTGAAATATCTTAAAATTATTATTATTTCATATTAATTATGATTATTATTTATTATTTTGATTTTTAGAGACATGGTTAAAAATATACAGTACAACTGTACAATATAACAATAAATTATTTTACAATTTTAAAAAAATTCAGAAATTATTTCATAAATTTAAAAAATTATCCTAAATGGTATCCAGTATTAACCGGTATCAATACAG
Source organism: Erythroxylum domingense (assembly GCA_025594535.1). NCBI lineage: Eukaryota > Viridiplantae > Streptophyta > Magnoliopsida > Malpighiales > Erythroxylaceae > Erythroxylum > Erythroxylum domingense. Next base: position 4,163,841 of record JANQBM010000008.1, read on the forward strand.
TACCATACTAGAACCTAATCCGATACCAAATATGATACGGTATTCACAACATTGGCCAGAGCTCTAGTTCAGTTAACTTTTTTAGTTGTTTAAGTTTGAATGGACGGATTAAATATATATATTTTTTAAAAAAATTAAAAATTATTTAATTTTATTTAAAAATTTTGGACTTTAAACCCAAATTTTTTGAATATATCCTAAAATTTGATAAATTCGAAGTAAACTTGTTGATTTCGAGTAATGTCATACAGCTTTTGTCAAACTTAACTGAACAGTTATATATAAAAACAAGGCAAGGGAATATTTAGGGGGCGCTTGGTTCACAGAGGGTAATGGGAATGGGAATAGGAATTAATATAGTGGGGAATAGGAATGAATATAATAATTATAATAAAGATGGTTGGTTAAGATGGCGGAATGATTACCATAATATTTGATGGTGGTTGGTTTGTTAAAAATCTTAAAAAATAAAAAATTGTTAAAATTTTGTTTTATATCAAATTTTTAATATATTTTAATTAATTATATTTTATGCACCCTATTTATAATGAAAAAATGTTTAAAATCAAGTATATTGCGGTATTTCATTTCCAATAGCTCTTGAAAAAAAAAATACTCCAGTATTTTCTTGCATCAATATATCATTAGTTACATAATATCCTCAAAATATAGTTTAATAATTGAAAATATTGTACAATTCATCAACATAACCATAATATCCACCATTCCATTGCTATAGTAAAATCAAGTAATATAGTTTAATACAATTTACATTCCTTTGATAAGGCAAATGATGTAAAATATTTGTCGTATACACAATACTTTAACCAAAAGCCTTTAATTGATGCAAAATAACCAGGTTAACACTATAAACATTGTTCACATAACAATTAAAAAGACCCGACTAATATAAAATAACCTGGTTAGGCAACATCAATTGTATCATAAGTTCATAATACTTACAAAAATATTAATATGCTTCCTCGAATGATTCATAGACTAGAAGATGGATAGAGGAATCCAAGTACAAAAGACTTTTTTAAATGACTTGGCAAAGCGAATAAAACCTGAACTTTGGCAAGATCATTACAAAATAACAGAGCAGCCTTACCAACATCCATTTGAGGTATGCCAATATTAAGAAGCTCAGTCATGAGCTCTTGCATCTTCTCATCAGTTACAGAATCAGATTTAGACTCCGCAATCAAAGCATTTGTAACAGATGCATATTGTGAGGCTATTTGTTCACAAATAGACTCAAACTTAGCAGTGAAATTGTCTAACCTTGACTCAATAGTATTCTGAAGTGTTACTGGTCTTTTTTTCTTGTAAGAATTTTCCTTTCTTGGTGACAGGTTTTTTCGCCTTTTTATTTTATAACTGCTTGAAGGAATGGCCGATGATCCTTGTGTATCAGATATCACAACAAGTTCATCTTCACTGTCTGATGAAGAATAGACTGTCATATTCTTTGGACTATTAGCCTTAACACTTGCTTCAGCTATATCCTCAGCTTTGAGTCTCGTCGCTCTATCTTTTCCCCACACCATATCCAATTTTCGCAAATATGGGAATTTAAAGTTCCACATTCCAATTGCATTCTTGTGATTCTGTAAAATAGAATTACAAGAAGAAGAATATTAAAAACGCAATAACAAGAAAATGTTATAATTATGAAAAAAGAAGCTACTAAAATAAGAATTCAATCAACTTTTAAGTTAGATGTCCTTACCAAGCACCATTCGTCAAACCATTGTTTCTCACAATTGATCTTATACTCAACATCATCCCATTAAAAGTCACTTTGCATACACATTTTAGAAATTGGATTGTACTTATTTCTTAACCATTTAATCTTAGAGTCAATGTGAGGATCGACATCCTTATCAAAATTGGGAATCTTACTCAGCAACATCTTGTGCACTTCAACCATGTAATTATTCTTAAATCCTCCATCTACTTTCCATAAAGGATCACAAGCTAGTTCTTGCAAAACGTCGACCAAAGCTTCATCCTCATCGTCCTTCCAATACTGCTTATTCTTTCCCCTCCCACGGGCTGCCATAGCCATTCCTAATAAAAGAACAACAAAGTAACAGTTATCAAAGAAATAACATATAACAAAAATAACTTTGCTGAAAAATTTAAAGCATGCACATGTGATCTAATAAGTCACGAACACGTAGTTAACCAAACAAAGATGTTCACATAGGTGCATTTCAAAAGTAATCCAATAACTGAAAGTTATATATTACTGATATTAAACAAACATAAATGTTCAACATTCAGGTACATTAATCGAAATCAAAACATTTCAACAATAACAATAAGCATATGAAACAAACATATCT
>JANQBM010000008.1:4173604-4189998 GCA_025594535.1 Erythroxylum domingense
GTTGTCCTCGATATGGAGCAAGAAATCCATTTGCATTGCAATATCCAGAGTCAACCAAGTAATAACATCCTTCATAAGTAAACAATAAGTTATGATTGAGCAACATAACTCAAAGAGAAACAAAATTGGATATTGTAATAGAAATTTACCTCGAGAGACTCGTAGACTATGAGGTCTTGAGATCGCATCTCGAAGCATACGACCATCGTGTGCAGAGCCCTCCCAACCAGGCAATACATATATAAATTGCATGTTTGGGCAACAAACTCCTAAAACATTTGTTGAAATACATCCTTTTCTTGTCCGATATCGAGGCTTATCTTCATTAGGAGGTGTAACCTTAATTAGTGTCTCATCTAAGGCTCCTAGGCAACCCTACAAATTAAAACTAAAAGATGATTTAGCATATAAAAGTTATGATATTAATGTTATAGGTTAATTATAATGTTCAACTACCTAAAAACATTTCTATCTCTCATCTTGACAATCTTGAGTAATGGGCTCCGGCTTCTTGAGCAAAATATGATGTAATCTTATAATTGTATAAAGAACTTGATGGAATTTCCGACTTACAGTTTCTTTACTAAGGAGAAAAAGTAGGCTTATTGTCCTACTCTTTTTATGGTGAGCTAAGGTCTATATGAATATTGCTACAACCTCTTTTACGGATGTGTTCCTAGTGTCTTTTAAACCCCCGACATCTCTTACGATATCACACAATATCCTAAAAGTTGCTTTATCCATACGAAGTTCACTAATGCAGGCATTATCACAATCCATGGTCAATCTAAACATCCATCTCATTTTATCAATCCTTTTTTCTTCCTTTGTTTTAATTTCACGGATCTTATATTGAAGGTACAAACAATAGATAACATAATGGATAGCAAATAAGAAAACCATCATATTATTTGTTTGTTGAAGTATGAAAAGTTGCTTTAGCTTGTGCCGTCGTTTGCGAATAGGGGAGCGAGCAGTGTTGATCTACATTAAAAAAATTCAGAAATTAATTGTCCAACATATAGACAGGGCATGTTTAAAAGTTAGGCAATAGCAGTGGAAAAGAGATAAAACAAGAAGCGAAGGTAATGGGGAAAGAATATCAAGAAGAAGAGCAGTTCCTATGCCTACTTTAAACCAGATAGCTGATGTACTTCCAGTTCCCAACTTTGATAAAAATAAATCAAGTTTAGGTCAATTGATTAATAAAGGATATAAATGAACTTTGCTAGTGGTGAATGAGTGATAATTGATATTAAAAGAGCTCAAATTGATGAGAATTTGCATGAAGAACAAAAACTTTTTTTGTTGATTAGAATGTTAAGAAAAGCCTTTTGAAGAGAATACTTTTATAAATGTTGCTAAGTTGCCTATGTATGGTAACAAATTAGTAATATGACATAACATAATAGGAAATGTTTGTTTTAATGTTTTTAAAATTGTGAATGACAATGATATTGTGCAAGATCTTTCCTAAGTGATTAAAACTAAAGAAATTTGTTAATCACATCAGCTTGGTAAGCAAGTAAGATTTTATTTTATAAACATCTTGGAGAGCAAAGTAAAGGTTGGAACTACTTCACTCTGATGTATGTTAACCTATGAGTGAAGTTTCACTAAATAAGAGTAGATTGTTCATGTTATTTATGTATGACTATAGTAGATATAGTTGGATAGTGTATTAACACCATATTTGATAGTGTAGTTATACCATATTTGATAGTGTAGTAACACTATATTCAATAAGGCAACAACTAAGAAGGGATGCGTTGCATTTATGAAATGGGAAATTTTCATGATGAATAAGAGTGAAACAATACTAATAGCAGTAAAACATCATCAGCCCAAAGACAAAACACAACTTAAAATTGAAAGACACCGCATTGAGTTGTCCTATCCTTTTCCTTCCATGTTCAATCATATGGTATAAACAAATTATGTTTCTTTATGTAGAGACATTTATATTGTGCATAAAATAGGAGCTCCGAAATCTAAGAAATGCAAGTGCATAAATGAAGAACTTACAGGAACTCGATCTCGGTATTTCTTAATGATCTTGTTAGATTCTTGAGGTCGTTCACCTACATCATAACCACAGACATCATTTAATGTAAACAAATATATATGATTATAGGTATTGTCAAAGATATTAGCATAAAGTAATAAAAGCAACAAACTTGTAAATGTAAGACTAAGAAGGAATAAGGAAACAACAAAGTAATCAAGAAGATGTATATATTCAGAGTATAATGTTTGAAATTATAAGACAAAGATGGCTAAAGGATTCAACTAATTCTTTATACAGTAATTACATTTATTGACAAGATGATATCACATTTGCAATTAATCAATATATATATATATACACGTATTATATATATATACAAGTACGTGTATATGTATAAGTATATGTATATGTATATATCATGTTCTCTGTTGGCTTTCTTTCTTATTATTGTAATCTATTTTCTGCAATGCCTTTTCTTTAGGACTGATCACAGATTGGCCTCTTTTTCAAGCAAATTCATATTATGTTCTTGCAAAGTTTACTCATCATGTTTGGAGCTAAGCTTTTTTGTATCAGTGCTAGACTTGGGCAATTCCAAGACTTCAAGTTAAAAAGAAAATGAGGGGCATCTAATTAAGAAACATCACAAGCAACAGCTTCACCTTTATTCTTAGGACCTATGTAATATACAAGTACGTATATTATATGTATATTCCATATATATATAATATACGTACTTGTATATATTTTAGCTCCTCACTTGCAAGTGGAGAACTTTAATCTTATATATATATATATGGAATAGCTGCTAGTGCTTATGCTGCTAAATATGCCATCCAGGCATGCCAGGCATTCAAAGCAAGACCTCTAATTGCTAGATTGCACAGATTTTACAAAGGTGAGTTTCAACCAATCATGACAAGGAGAGAAGCTGCTTTAATACTTGGGGTCAGGGAAAGTACTGCAGTAGACAGGGTTAAGGAAGCACATAGAAGAGTGATGGTTGCAAACCATCCGGATGCAGAGGAAGTGATTATCTAGCATCCAAAATAAATGAAGCAAAAGATATCTTACTTGGAAAAAAGGGTGGCGGTTCTGCATTTTAGTGCAGACTTGACTATCCTAAATCATTCAAACAATCAAGAATCTGAAAGTGCTTAGTGCCTTAAAAGATGATTCTTGAAATTAGTTTTTAAAGAAAAACAGATGTACTTGCCTGTTGCTTTTTCTAGTCCTAATTGGTGTACAAAATTTGTAAAACTCTGATATGATTAGTCCGCATTTAGGATACAGGATGGGATCTCTAATCAGTTTCTTCAAAATGCTCCTACACTGTTATACGTGAGAGGCAATAACAGAACTAGAATTTTCATCTTCCAAAAAAAAAATCACTCAAACTCTACATTGGTTCTTGTGTTCCATTACGATTTGTTTTCAATAAAGGCTATGCATGGTTTCTACAGCTGTTTATGAATTCATTCCATTAGGCAATCCTCTTTGGCATATATCAGCATCACAATCTTTGACTACTATCTTTAAAGACCTCAACTTTGTAGTTTATAAATTAGCCACCAACTAAACCATTATAGTGTTTCACGATGAAGCATAAATAACTACCATAACATATTGATTGGAAAATCGACTCCTTATAACAAGCGAGGCATCTATAACAAACTAAAGAGCAGAGGAAAAATTTATTGGTAAGGAAAATTACCTTTCTTCTCCTACGATCAACAGACCCAAGAGCATAATGCAGTTTAGAAACCTGGGTTGTATCTCCTGCTTCCTCCATGGCTAATGTTCAAGCAATATCCTGATAAAAATAAAAACAACAGTACAAAGAAAAATCAAACATGCTTAAAATCTCAAAACAAATTCTGATGAATGTATTAAAAAAAATTTCAATACCCAAAACGAGAAATGAAATGGAGGAGGAATGACGTTGATAGAGATTGAAAAGAGAAAGTACATAAGAAAATAGATTTATAGAATTGAAAACCTTAACCCAGTAGAATCGAAAACCTTAACCCAGTAGAAAAGAAACCTAGTAGAAAAGAAGAGAGAAATATGCTATATCGACAAAAACAAAATTGAAGAAGAAAGAAAGGAAGAACATTACCAGTGCTATTCTTGGTTTCAGGTGTGTCCATGGTGGGCTATAGGGATAGTTTGTGGAGAGATTTCCCAAGGTAGACAATTATGGGTTAAGAGGAAAACAATATCTGTTACAAAGTGAATTCGGAGGAGTAAACGTTATGGCTCCAGAACGCGCGGCAAATTAACAAAGTAATGACTCCCATTCTTCTCGATTACGAGAGGAATGGAGTATTATCTTAAACTTAGGAATGAAAACGTTACCTATTCAATGATAGCATCTTACCAAATAACACTTTTCATTCCATATCTATACCTATTTTTACAAACCCCCTAAACAAGCACCCCCTTAATTTCTTTTTCAATTAGAATTATTTAATTATTAATAAATATTGTTGTTACATTTTCATTATTAAATATAAATATAGAGATGAAATAATTTTAAGCTTCAATTATAGAATTAATTTTATTTTAATTTTTATATAAAATTTTTAATAAACATTAATGATAAACTCATCATATTATATTAAAAACAAAGATTTATTAATTATAACTTTGCGAAAATATTTTTAAACTAATATTTATTAATCAAAATATGTTTTAAATTCAATGTTTTCATCTAATTAAATATTTAATTTTTATGTAATAAATAAATTAGTTATAAAATATATTAAATTATTTAATTACGTTAGTTATATTTTTATTAATAATTAGTATTAACTAATAAAATAATATTTGTTTAGTTAATAATAAATTAATACATAATAAATTTAAAAATTAAAATAAATTTAAAAATTATAAAATTTTAGGAACTAAAACTAAAAATAGAAATAGAAACTCAACAAAACCTAATGGAATCAATCAAGCAGTAAGAAAATATTTGATGATGTTTTATTTTTTAAAAAATTTTAAACCCGAAATGAAAATATCTGAAAAAGAAATATTTCGATTGGTACGGGTAGGTTATAAAATAGGAGATCGAGTCATTTCCTTAAACAGGATTCTCCCCTCATTTGTGTTTGGGCTGCCATGAACCCAAGTGAAACGAGCTAAAAATTTCCTAGAGGAATCAACCTAACGGAGCCTCTAACCCCAATTCCATTTCCACCGTATCTCCTCCTTCGATTTTTTCTCGACTTTGCTACTAGTGCCTCTTCTTGGTTTTTCTTCTGTAAATACCTATACCTGTTGGGTTTTCTACTGCCATTTGATTCCAAGAGTACGCATAGGAATGAGGAGAGTTCGTGCATTTTTGTGTTCTTTTAGAAGGTGCCTTCTCTCTTCTTCTTCATCCCTATCCTTTTCAAGTAACTATTTATTTACTTCTAGATGTAATACAATCCTCAGTCATGCGGTGAATCCATCATCTCCTTTGATTGGTAGTACTGTTACCACTCATCCATATTGTTCCCAGATAAATGCGTCATCGGGAGAGGGACGAACTCGTGTTAAGGAGAGTGATGTCGATAAGGTGTTTGATAGTGTTTTGGATAATCGGAATCATGATATGGAAGCAGCACTTGATCAACTCGGTTTGGAGCTTACAACTGACTTGGTCCTTGGCATTCTGGGCAAGCTTCATTTTGAGGAAAAACTCGCGTTTAGATTTTTTATGTGGGCGGATCGTCAAGAGAACTATGACCACGAGCCTGTTGCTTATAATGAGATGATTGACATTTTGTCTAGTACTAAGTACAAGGTGAAGCAGTTTAGAATGGTTTGTGATGTGCTTGATTACATGAAAAGGAGTAATAAGAAGGCTGTCCCTGTTGAGGTTTTGTTGAATATATTGAGGAATTATACCCAGAAGTATCTGACCCATGTTCAGAAATTTGCCAAGAAGAAGAGGATAAGAGTGAAGACTCAGCCTGAAATTAATGCCTTTAACTTGCTGTTAGATGCATTATGCAAGTGTAGTCTGGTTGAAGATGCTGAAGCGTTGTTTAGGAGGGTGAAGAAGAGCATTGAGCCTAATGCTAATACATTCAATGTGTTGTTTTTTGGGTGGTGTAGAGTTAGGAACCCAACTAGGGGAATGAGGGTTTTGGAAGAAATGATCCAGCTAGGGCATACCCCTGATAATTTCACTTATAATACTGCCATTGATGCCTATTGTAAATCAGGGATGGTTAAAGAAGCGGTTGAGCTTTTTGAGTTCATGAAAACAAAAGGGTCCACTGTGTCTTCGCCCACTTCAAAGACTTATGCTATCTTAATTGCAGCTCTGGCTCAGGATGGTAGAATGGAGGATTGTTTTAAGCTTCTGGGGCAAATGATAAACGGTGGCTGTCTCCCTGACGTTTCAACTTATAAAGAATTGATTGAAGGGATGTGTTCGAGTGGGAAGATTGAGGAAGCTTATAGACTTTTGGAAGAGATGGGAAACAAAGGCTATCCTCCTGACATAGTCACTTATAACTGTTTTCTTAAGGTCCTTTGTGAGACTAGAGAGAGTGATGAAGCCCTAAGACTTTACAAAAAAATGATTGAGGTGGGTTGTTTGCCTAGTGTCCAGACCTATAATATGTTGATTTCAATGTTCTTTAGAATGGATGATACTAATGGGGCATTTGAGACTTGGCGGGAGATGGAAGATAGAGGCTGTGCACCAGATGTTGATACTTATTGTGTGATGATTGATGGCCTTTTTGGCTGCAATAAACCAGAGGAAGCATGTTGCCTGATAGAAGATGTTGTGAACATGGGAATGAAATTGCCATATCAGAAGTTTGATTCCATTTTGATGCAGCTGTCATTGATAGGAAATCTCCAAATCATCAACAAACTCTCAGAGCACATGAGAAGGTTCTACAATGTTGCTATGGCAAGACGTTTTGCTTTAAATCAAAAGCGTAAGAGGATAAGCTTCAGAGGGAAGTGAGAAGATATTAAAGGGATTGTTTGGTTGCAAAATATGCTGCGATGGGTATGAGTTTTTCACCATCACCAGCTATTGTGATAATGGTATTTGCCAACAAAATTGCTTCTTGCTGTATGGTTGTGACTGCTCTGTTCTCTGAAGGACGGGGATGTCTTCCTCGAAGATTCTGTTGAACCGCACCTTAAGCTTCCAGAATGGTGATAAGTTAACTAGTTCAACGCTCTGACTCCATTTATTTGTGAAATTGTTGACTTCTGAGAACTAATTTGTTTTCTTCTCTTGTCATTCTTGTAATGCATCCTATGCAGGTTTTCTGATGCGTTAAGCCGATGAAAGGATGAAGCCAGCAATTTTTTTACACCTCAGCATTTGTGATATTCATATTCTCATAAGATCTGGGTGTCCATTGATGTCGGCAAGAAAAACCAAATGGTCCGTTGTGGTGGCTTAGTTTTCTCTATGAAGGGATCTTTCATTTTCGTCAGCTTAAAGGAAGCCTGCAAAATCCTTCCATCTGGTACGACAAAAAGGATGGTTGCAAAGACTATAGTACAAGGCTTATAAATAGTCGCCATTAATGGAGCTATGACATTCCTCTGTGACACGAACGGTGATATTTCTTTTACCAAAGAAGCTTGCAGAGGTTCATCTTCATCATGGGGCATGGCCTCTGTGTGGACCACTATGTAGCTCGTGATCTTTTTTCGAGTTTCCGAGGATGACTTTCTTTGATAATGAACTGATAGGTGAAGGAGTATCAAAGCTTCCAGAGAGATGTATATCTTCAACTAAAGACCTGCGTGTTCTAACTAGGCCAAAAGATGCAATTTGCACCCTCACCTTAAACTTAAATCAGGTTTAAATTCATTCCTATATTATTTTGTGGTACCCAATTAGGTTTTAACTTAACAAAGTAATACCTAAAATTATTATAAACTTTTAACTTTATTAGAATTTTATTAAATTTGATCGACCTTTTCAATCTGATCTCATCCAGAAGACCGGGAATGTCATCATCAGAAGACACTGTTTTGTTTGATTGATCGTACTCACATGTCTAGTAAAATACGTATTTTCTAAAGTAGAAATGAGAACTCTGCAAGCAACACTTTCTCTTCCTAAACGCTAATTCGAGGTAACCCTAATCCTATTGGTACCTGAAACTGCTAGCCTGTCATGTATTAGATGCTGTCAGGTCATTAATTTACTTAAAAAATTATTTAATGATAAAATAGGACTATTTGGATTGTTTTCCAAGTTATTTACTACGTTCCTCAACAAGTTTCTTGGACAAATTTCAATTCACAAACCACAATTGGCAGCAAATGAAAAAAAAGGTTTTTCTTTCACCTAATTATAAACATTTCTATGAGTATGTCGAGTACTGTAACATCTTGTTGGCAATATATGTGTAAGGAGCAGCTTGCTGCTCCTCTGTCGGTCAAGAACAGCAGACATGGAGGAATCACTCTCTAGAGACGCGGAAGCGTCTAATGCTGGTAGCAAAAGAGGCAATTGGGTCACCTTCCCTTTTATTATAGGCACCTCTCACAGATCTCTCTCTCTACATATATATCTCTTTATATATATAGATATATAGTATATATGTCCATCATTTTCGTGTATATGATGCAGAAATGCTGTGTTTCTTCTCACCTTCAGGGACATTAACGGGCTTGACACTTGCTAGTGGAGGTTGGACGGCAAACTTGATTGTGTATCTTATCAAAGAATTCAATGTAAAGAGCATAGATGCTACGCAGATATCCAATGTCGTAAATGGCTTCTTCAATCTATTACCGATCATTGGAGCAATCATTGCCACTCTTTCTTGGGCTCCTTTTTTGTTATCCTTGTATCTTCTTGCGTGTCTTTGTTGGTAATGCTCTAGTTCTTCTACGTCCACATATATATATATATGTGTGTGTGTGGTGTGTGCTGTTTGTGCTAATTCAACCCTGTCAAAGGAAAGCCAAGGTGATTCCCTCCTCAGGATTTCATACTATATTCTTGCATTTATTGGTACCAGAACTTTACTAGGATTGCTAGAATTTAAATGTCAGATAAAGTCTTTAGACCTTCTCAAGTGCAGGGTGTGGTGCTTTTAGCCTTAAACTGTTTTGCTCCATTCCTTGAGACCTGACAAATGTGAAGATGGATCAGGATTTTGTCAGACCCCAACAAAATTCCAGATTGCTGTCCTATTCGTAGCCATAGCTATTGCAGCTACAGGGTCGGGAGGTAGAAGGTTTACTATAGCCACAATGGGGGCAGACCAACTTGATAGACCTGAAGATCAAGGCCGTTTCTTAGATTGGTACTTCTTTACAATTTACACATCTTCTGTGATTAGTGCCACTGCAATTGTATACATAGAGAAAAGTGTTAGCTGGGGACTGGGTTTTGGGCAGTGTGTTGCTGCCAATTTTATTGGATTGGTCATTTTCCTGTCGGGAACTCATTTCTATCGACGAGATAAGCCACGAGAAAACCCTTTCTTGGGCTTAGCTACTGTTGTTATTGCTTCCATACGAAAGAGGAAAGCCATTCTGTCATTAAGGAACGAAGACTACCACCATCAGGCTGAGACTGGAATGAGAAGTGCCTGTCAAAATGACGAATAGTTTCAGGTATGGAAGTAGGAATTTTTACCATGTGCATTGTCCTACCACGTTTTGATGTTGGGTTAGTATTGCTGTCTGATTCTATTAGATAAAAGTTACAGATGATCTGTGCTATTACAACACTTACAGATTCCTAAACCGCGCAGCTTTGAAAACTGAAGGAGACGTGAAACCAGATGGATATATCAGAAGTATATGGAGATTATGCACCGTACATCAAGTAGAAGATCTCAAAACACTCCTCAGAAGTATATGGAGATTATGCACCGTACATCAAGTAGAAGATCTCAAAACACTCCTCAGGATTTTCCCCCTCTTGTCATCAAGCATCTTTCTAAGCACCCCAATAGCCATTCAAGGAAGCCTAACCGTCCTCCAAGCTTTAACCCTGGATCGTCAACTAGGACCAAATTTCACAATCCCAGTTGGCTTTTTTCTTGTGCTGGCATTGATCTCCGCAGGCTTATATATATCTCTTCATAATCGACCAAATAATCTGTCCCTTATTTCACAAACTAATCCGTCGATCTCTAAGACCCCTCCAAAGAATAGGAGTAGGTCATGTGTTAAACTTCCTCAGCATGGCCGTGTTAGCGTTGGTGGAGGCGAGGAGGCTGAACGCGGCTCATGCTGATCAGCACCGCAGCCTTGAACCGGCGGTGCCCATGTCGGCTTTATGGCTATTTCCTCAGATAGTATTGGTTGGTATCGGATAGGCGTTTCAGCTTCCTGGGCAAGCTGAACTTTATTACCAAGAATTTCCACTGTCGTTGCGAGGGACAGCAACTGGAATTATTTCATTGATTTTTGGGATTGCTTTCTACTTGAGCACAGCTTTTACTGATCTTCTTAGAAGGGGAACTAAATGGTTACCGAACAATATAAACAATGGAAGGATACATATTGTCTATTGGATACTGAGCGCTGTGGGGTTGCTCAACTTCGTTTACTATTTAGGTTGTGCCCAAAGGTACAAGTATCAGAATTTGCAGAAACTAGAAGATGAAAGTACTCCAACCAGTTGTGAGTGAAGCTAGAGTTGGTAGACATTGGACAAGCAAGATGATTGAGCACAAGAATAATGGTTCCTATAATATTGGTGCTCTTCAATTATGGTTTAATCTTAGAATTCCAAACGGTTTAATTACGGTTACTTGCAATGAAGAGAACGCTTACAACCTTGTACTAATCTTTACATTGTCAAATAATAATCATGTGTTCTTTAAGCGTTGTCTTAAGACTTTTGCGTCCACATCTAATCGAGGGAACATAACGCTTCAATTGTAACTTTTCATTAAAACTTTTCTTCTAGAGCAATTACAACCCAGATGAAGTTTGGACTTCTACTTCTAAACGACGGTTCATTTGGCTTCATTATTAAATCAATATTTCTTTCAATAAATTCATTTCCCCAGCAACTTCAGTAGAAATAAGAATCTAAAGTACCCAGAAACTCATTTTGGAACTTCAAAACTATCTTAAGCTTGTCGAATTTAAATGATAACAACTCATCTTCCTAATACCTCTATTGTAATATCATCTGATCATCTTATACCTAATCATGTAGTTTAAATTGCATCAAAATTAAATTCATTCATGTTATCTCAAACTATATATAAATACAGTAGAAGTTGTCAAACAATATACTTCAAAAAATCAATACTTCCAACTTTCTTTCATTAAAAGTTATGAATTGCCAACACAAGATTAAGATGGTACGATGGACAAATAGTGTAAGGAAGTTATTCTCTATGTAATTCTCTAAATCACTGGTAATTCTCTAAATCACTGGTTTACAAAAATTGGAAGGAATCCTCTTATTGTCATTGATCATTACATTAAAATGCTACAGCAACTGGCAAGACCCCCAAAATCACATCTCTGTGTGTGTGACATTCTACACACCTACCCCAGAAAAAACCACTACATAATCCAGGTAAAAGCTACAAGGTATACAAAACATTCTTCAGCTCCGTCTTTACAATGGTTGTAACCTCCAACCTCTCTTTTTCCCCTCATTTTTCCCCAATTAATACTCGAAATATCAAAGAAAGGATGAAAAGGAAAGAATCAGAAAACATCTATCTATCTAACCATGGTTACCATTGTGCAAAAACCAGTATACCAGCAAACTTGAAGATTGTGAATCTAGGTTATACATTTGTGTCAAATGTCAGAGCGAAAAAGGTTTTGATTCCCTGCCAGCCAATACGATGTCCCATCAACTCCACTTTGAGCAGTTTTGATCACTGAAAAATCTATAGCTTCTCTTCATAGTATCTTTTTCACCTTTAAAAAATGGTATGATATATTATTTAGTCATCATCATCGGTTAACGAGGCAAAGGAGAAAGGTCGGAACTTGTAACCATCACCAAAGTAGAATTTATTTTGGAATTCCACCCAGTGAAGACGCAAGGCGTGTAAGAAAGCACTTAGTGTTTCCATCATCAGTAGTATGAACGCAGTGGCAAATGCAAAAACTGCGAGTCCCACCAATCGGACCACAATGTTGTCATACCTATGATATTATACAATTATGAGGCATAAGCAACAGCGCACAAAGATGTGTCAAAACTAAGATAAGAAGAATTATTCTATTCCATTAGACGTAAAGAGATATTTTTGGCTTCATTAGTTTGTGCGCGAGCTTTCAGATTATATTATGGAAATGATCTGGATGTTGTTATACCTCAAAACTTAGCAACAATATGGTTAAACCATCTTGATGATTATACTAAAAGTAGTCCTCTATAAACCGGAACAGATCAGTTTGTCAGCTCCGTATTAAAAAAGAGAAACAAGTGTAGCAAATAAGAACATTTGCAGATGAAATAAATGTCCGTATAAGATGCACGTGGATATTCAAGACCACCAACTGCAACCTTATGTACTGCCAAACCAATGCCAAAACAGATCCAAATTATTTTTTCTCATTCATTTATCTACGATATCATGAAGAATTATCTGCCTAATTGATTGACTACCACAGCACCCGGTTAACAACTTGGATTTGATCATTTGACAGGTTTAAAGGCAGTTCAGATTGTTTAATTGAAGTTTCATGTATGCATCCAGTGAAGGAGAACAGAAAAAGATAAAAGCAGTGAAGAGTTAAATAATACAAAGGCATGTGTATTCATGCATGCGTATATGTGATGAAAAGAGAGGAAGAGAAAGAGAGAGAGAGGAATAGCATATAGGCAAATAAAGCATTCATGGCTGACATAAAATTACTCACCCCCAAGCAAGGAGGAGAACTTTCTCATAGAAAACAGTTGACAACTCGGAGTGCGCCAAGCTGCAACAGAAGTAATGAACATAAGCAAATTGTGAAACAAACAAAAACTTTAACTGAAAATTTCTAAATTAAAAGACATGTCTTGCCTCAAAGCCCAAAGCCGAAGATATGATGCCGTATTTGAGACTGCACCAAGAACAAACTCTATAGAGTGTATCATTTGGTGTACAAACACCTCACTGAAATTAAAATCTTCATGATGTCCCCGGGCAGAATCAGGTTCTGCATCAAGATCAATCTCAGCATTGCGAAGAATCCCATATGTACGGCCTTGAAATCTCTGCATACGCCAGGAGCAAACATGAGAAACTTTCCAAGCATTTCATTGTTTAGAAAGAGAACACTTCGCATGTTGGAGAAAAGGAAATTTTGTGATGAAATCAGATCAAAGGTCAGATATTTTGTATTACCTCTTTTTACAGCTGCATTTATGTTAATGCACTTGAACTTTTAAAGAAAATTTAAAAACAAGCTTCAGTTGATTAAAGTAACCAACTAAGCATTTATCGAAAGAAAACAACTGATGTTAGAACAAAAACCTAGGACATGACATGCCAATGAACTACATCCACTCTGAAATTAACATTTCTGAACCCTTTATACACCAAAAATATTAACATTTATGGTCAAAATAATAATAAGAAGATGAGTCGCACCTCTGAATGAACTTTTTTCAATATGAAGGGTTTAGGAAACAGCATCCAAGGAACCGCAATAAGGGCGAAAAGCAACAATACTATCTGCAAAAACTCAAGGATCAATTAGCCAATCAATATTTGAAATAGAAAGATGGTCAAATGCTGGACTCAGAATGTAGAGGACCATACCTGAAGTGGTCTCTGGCCCCAAAACAGCTCATTTTCACCAAGATCATCAGTAGGACTCAAAAACATGTAGATCATCACATGATAGAGATCAGCCTGAGAACCAGTGCACCACTTGATGATAATGAGAAGTGAAAGATACCCAAAGAGGCAGTTGAGGAAGATCATTTGGGGCACAAACTGAAACCTATTGACAAGATGCATAATAAGTGATCTGTTAAAATACAAAGCTAAAAGGGGAGGCAGAAAAATATACCTAATGTCAATTGAGCTGCCAAAAAAGCGTGCATTGAAGTAACTTAATATAATTCCTAGATTCATTTGAGCCACACCAAGTAAAATTGACATCTTCATCTTTAGAGAGTTCAAAAAGGGCAGCTCTGAACGACTTCCACGCCAACTAGGATCCACGCCAAATGGGTATGGATCTTGGTATTTGATTAAACCAACTGTTTGTGCATCACTGATTAAGAAAAGAATAAAAATAACATTAATTAACTATGTTCTTTCAAGGCAAAACTGGGTAAGAATATTGTTTTTGGAATCTATGACAGCATAAAGTACTGAGGCATTAGTGAACTTGTAAGCAAGTAGAGATGAAATGCATCAACAGACATAAATTCCAACATTAAATAGAGGTTCATAGTTTATCACAATCTAGAAAAAAGGCTGATTGACAGAGTGTACATTGATTCCCGTCCACATTAACAACCCAACAGAGACTATATAAAAAGCACTCCTCGAAAATGAATTGTTTGCCTTGAATTTAATTAAGATCACTTGTTAACCCCACTCAAGTCTATGAGCACGAATCTGGCCATGTTAAGAGGAGGTGGAGTTTTGCATTTCAACTCAGCAGAGCAACTCCTAGAACATTTGAGGCATCATATAAAGTTCTAGACAATCGAAATTGTTTCAAGCTGACATATAGAATTGCAAAAAGTGTACAAACCTGCAACTAGGGTCCCTACATTTGTAGGCAGACCCACCAAATATGTGGAATGGAACAGAGAAGAATTCGTTGTAAATCAGGCCACAGTAAATTGAAAAAATTGACATTAGAAGGAGCACATATCGCCCACCAAAAAGCATCTCCATAAAGCTTCCAAGTCTCTGCAAGAATTAAATATAAAATTCAGTCCGTTAAAAAGATGCTGGAATAAATCTTCCAATTTTAGCATTTGCATAAATGTTAGTACGTAAATAATGATAACAAGTTTGATATTGCTACAGCTACATAGGAATCGAGTATATCTTTCTGAAGTTGCACAAAAGATGAAGGAAGCATTTATTTAGTAAAAAGCATAAACCTAATTTGCCTTGTACAGTTCCATTATTACAAATGAGAAGACAAGTTTATTTTTTTGTTGTGCACCACCTTACCTTCTCCCATATCACTTTCAAGACATCAAATCAAGCTCAAAAGGACAAGAATTTGTTAAAGTAATTATTCTTGCAATTCTAAAAGTTTATACCCTCAATTCCTCAATAGAATGCCTTTTAATGACTTAATATTAGCATGTGCGTATCTTGATAAGAAAGAGGAAAAGAGAAAGAAACATAAATATCTGAACACAGTTCAAACAAGGAACAAAATCCACATCAGTAGAAGTACTTGTTCTGATAAAACCTTGTCTCAAAATTGTCTTACAACAATTTGACAAACTGCATACCTGATTACTAAGTTTACTTTCACGTGCAATAAGAAGTAGTGCTCCCAAAAGTAAGCATATTCCGTGGCCCCAATCCCCAAACATCACCGCAAAAAGAAATGGAAATGTAACGACAGTGTAAACTGCAGGATTCGCTTCTTGATATCTAGCAACACTGCCAAATAAGCAAATGTATTAGCGTTTTGATCAGTTTAATGGGTAGAAAACATGGCAGATCATATCTGCTAAAGGTCTATCCAATAGCTTAGCAATATACAACATCAAACAGACAAGACCAAAAAGAAATCATTATGCACCAGTGCTCTCAAAAATTGATGCCTTTGCAATTGCAGATATATAGTGATTTCAAAGAACAAATGCACAGATATCTAATTGTTAGTTGAAAACTCTAATAGAACAAATGGATTAGTTAAAGGATGTGAAGCTAAATCGTAGAGATCTTTAATGAACCAAAATCATAATTACTTTCTTATAAGGAAATAAGTCAAAATTTGAAATTTTCTCTTTTTTTTCAAGAAATATAGAATTTGATGGCAATTTGTTAAAGAACTAACCCATATGCATCAACAATTTCCTGAAATGCGTTTGTAAAGCGATTGGTTCTAAAATAAGTAGGAGGTGACTCCAAAGTATCCATCACATGGAATATAATGCCCACTTGTGAACTGCTGTCAAATGTTGCACGTTGAAGTGCCTCCTGAATCTGTCAATCATAAAACATGTTTACTTGAAAATTCATCAAAACTTTTAACCAAGTACCACAGTTCAATAACAAATGAACAATATTCGGAAAGAAATCATATAAGATACCTGCGATCTTGCAGATATAGGGCACCAGCCCTCTCCAACAAGACATTTTTTTGTTACATCAAAATTCAGCATATTCAATGTGTCATATACAGCTTTCTCCCGTCTTACCTGGAAAGAAGAGGCATTCAATATAATGATGAACAACACACCTTCTATTCATGGTTATCATCTTCAATTTGT
>JANQBM010000008.1:4190098-4225624 GCA_025594535.1 Erythroxylum domingense
TTTCAATTTCAATTAACACCATATGCTTCCAAAATTAATCTCAATTTCTCCTTTTTAATCCTTCAATCTAAAAAAAATTCTATCCCTCAAAAACATTAAAATTAAAGCCTAATCACAACAAAATAATAAAATTAAACCCCAACATATAGTAAGAAGAAAATCGGGGTCCAACACATAACAATAACAAAACTATTAAAATTTTTAACCTTGAGTGAAAAGAGGAGGAGAAAATCATTAAGAAAAAGGAATATTTGGTAGATCTAGTTTAAATTGTTATCATCATTTGATAAGTGCTAAATAAATTATATTCTTAGCAATTTGTTATTGTCTTTTGATAAGTACTAAATATACATTAAGGAATTATATTTTCAAAATTTATGAGGTCAAGAAAAGAGAAACATGAAAAGCATTGTCAAGTGTTCAAGGATGAATTGCTTTAAAAACGAACATGTGAACAGTTGATAACCACCAGAAGGGTTACATGACAATGACGGTATATTATATTGATAATGATTGGAAGTTATGCAATAGACTTTTGAGGAAATTTATATTCTTTAATATTATTATCATTTACTTTTTTTCATTATTTTATGAATTCATGATTCATATTGGTATGCTTTTTCATAATAGGTTCATTTATTTGCTGACACTGTATACAAGTGAAAATTTGGCAAATGTGTTGAAAGACTGTTTGATGAATTTGAACCTTGACAATAAAATATCCTCTATCACAATTGATAATTGTAGCACAAATGATGTTATGATTGAGAAGTTGAAGAGTAAGATCTAGGTTGGGAGTTTATTGGCTAGATGTAAGTTATTTCATATGCATTGTTTTGCGTATATTCTTAAACAGAGCTGCCTGGGCCCAACCCAGCATTTCCTCTGGTGGCCGGCAGACCGCCATTTATTTTTTAAAGAAAAATTCAAAACGAAGTCGTTTTCAGAAAAATGGACCGTGGCCCGCACGATGGACCGACCATGGTCAGCCTGTGGCCCATGCAACCCGAGTCAAAAATGGGCTGGGCGTGGCCAAAATTGCCATCCCTATATATTCTTAACTTAATTGTGAAGGTTGGGTTGGAGACGATAAAGGAAGCAATAGAGTGTATGGAATGGTGTTTTATATTGGAGTGCAACTCCTAAAAGAGTTGAAACTTTTAAAGATGTTGCACAAATTTTATGCATTCTTTGCACAAAGAAGTTGGTTTTGGATTATCTTACCAAATGGAACTCAACCTTTAAAACGTTGGAGTCTGTAATCTCATATGCTCAGTTATTTATTAGACTAGCCGAAAAGAATTCTCAGTATACTTGCATACCATCAGAGGATCAATGGGACTTGACTAGGAAACTTTGTATGAAGTTGAAATTATTTAATATTGGACTTAATTATTCTCACGAACAAAATATCCAACTTTGCACCGTATCTTTAACACTATGTCCACCATAAAGCATGTTTTATCATTGTGGATGTTTGACTTCAATGCAGTGATTCGGACTATAGCAAAGCGGATGACGGAGAAGTTTAATTCTTATTGGTCTATGGTTGGAGATATTGTTGTAGTCTTATATGCGTTAGACCCGAGATACAAGATGGACGAGGTTGATTATATTTATAATGCATTGTACAGTGGTGAAGTTCAAGAGCGCTTCATACCATGAAACAATTATGGTATCAATTGTTTCATGATTATGAAGTCAGAATGCAACAAATTCATGATCAGGATACAAACAGTTCAACTCAGACTTTAGTTTCAAGTTCGATCTCTTCTTCTAACCCATTGTTGAAGATTTTCTTTCAAATTTTTTAAAAGAGAAAAGGACTAAGATATCTTATAATACGATGGAGTTAGATAAATATGTTTCTGAAGATTGCGTTCCTGAAACTGAAGGTGAGTCGTTCGATATATTATTATGGTGAAAGACACCTGCACATAATTATTCGATCTTGCAAGCCATTACATGGGACTTGTTAGCTATTCCATCATCAACTGTTGTTTCAGAGTCTGCATTTAGTACTAGTAGTCGGGTCATTACTTCTCATCATGTTTGACTTCATTATCGCACTGTGGAAGCTCTTATATGTGCTCAAAGTTGGTTAAATAATGAAGACATTAATGGAGCTATGTACCGAAGAGCCATGCGATAGACTTGTTTGATTAAGTTTTGAGTGTTTTCCTTTGTAAACAAAAAAAAAGGTAAATTCTTTTCTTTTTAATATATTTATTTTATCTACCTTTATATTATCTTACTTAATGTTGTGTTTTTTATTTTCCTATAGCCACAAGTATTAATACAGAGGGGACTAGTGACGATGAAGGTATTTTTAAATTTCTTTTTATATAATATTACATTACTAAATATTGTTTTATTTTAATATTATATTACTAAATATAATGTTTGTACATACAAATGATTAGATCCAAACTGTTGTCGATCTTACCAACAAGTACAATTAATCAATTAGAATTAGATGATGCTCTCTCAGTCTCCACTCTCTAATCTAACCAGCTACTGATTTTGTAAATTGTATATTTTTTGTAAAATGATTTACATAATCATTCGTGTACAGCAAAATTTTCTATACTTAATGAATTTGGTTTTATCAATTCTCTCTTATAATAATTAATAAATAATTTAAGTAAATTAAAAATTCGTAATTAATTGATTTAAAATTCTTAACTATAACTATTAACTTAGTGACTTTTCATATAAATTTCTAATTAATTGATTTAAATTTCCTAATTAGTCATATCATTACATACATATCAAGATTTTAATTTTAAAATGTATTTTCTCAATAATGATACGTAAATGTATGTACTACCCTTCAATATAAACCTCACTTAATGATTTTTAACATAAATTGTGTTAATATTTAGCTTATTAGTCATTATACCTAAAATATTAATTAAACCATTAAGAAGTTAGTGATGTTACGCTTTCATTTAGTGACTTATAGTTTTACTCAAATGAAATATTAAGTAGTTTAAATAAACCAAACCAAATCAAACCAAACATACCCAAATTTCCGCCTAAGCAGGGTATGAGGAGGGTAAGATGTATGCAGTCATGCCCGCATCTCCGATAGAGATACAGAGACTGTTTCTTTAAAGACCCCCGGCGAAGATAAGAGCAAAACAAATAACACCAAACAAACAGACACAAACCAACAAACACCGACAACAAAAACAGACACACAAAACAAACAGACCAAACCAATGCAAAAACAATCCCTGTATACTTCTAGCAATATATGTAAATGCATGAAGACTATAACCGATAGAAAGCATATGAAAATGAAATTATATACATACATAAATACATGCAGATGTAGATAGGTGAGCAGGCATAAGCAAGGATAGAAAAAGGATATAGATAGGAAAGTAACTTGATAAATAATAATAATACTAATAATACTATAAAAAAAAGAAGTTCACTAGGGAAATATTATCTCTAATTACACACATATTTATGTACATATACAATTCCTAAATGACCTGTTCCTGATCTACCGTCTGCTAGCTATTAGAGCCGAGGTAAAACTGAATCATCTCTTATATGAGACTCTAGTCCTACCCGAAACTTTTTCTGCTTATCCTAGACAGAGGTCGTATCCTCATGGGGCTTCAGTAGGAGGGCAAGCAGTTGTTTAGGGGTAAGGCGCCCAGCAGACAGGCTATCCGCCGCCCCAGGAGTCTATAGCCAATATGGAGCCCTGTAGAGCTTTGTCCCCCCCCACTACAGATCACAAGTCAAGTCCTTAGAGCAGTCTAAAGTTCGTTGCACCCTGCGCGCCCTATACGTCTAAGATTGAGATTCTGCGTCGCCAACTGTTTCTATCTGATGTCATATCCTCAGATAGATTGAGCGCCTGTAGGTCCAGTCTGATTTGCTCCTCCCATGCCCCCCTTGGCCTCCCTCTACCTCGCTTTCCTTCGACTTGGATCCTTTCAACTCGCCTGACTGGTGCCGTCACACTTCTCCTGCTCACGTGTTCGAACCATCTCAATCTCCACTCCCTTAGCTTGTCACCGATAGTCGCGATGCCTAACTTCTCTCTATACACCCTATTTGATATTCTATCTAACATCGTACAACCACACATCCATCTCAACAGTCTCATCTCCGCTACTTCAAACTTTTGCACTTGCGCCACCCTCATAGGCTGACATTCAGCGCCATAGAGCATAGACGATCGTATTTGTAATTTAATATTCGATAAATTAATAACTTTATTATATCATAATTATATGATGTTATAATTTAAAGTTGTATATGTATATAAAAACAAAAAGATGAAAATTTTATAAAATTTGTGAAACATGATATGTTTATAACACTCTAAGAACGAGAAGGACTTAAAGCAATACTTATATTTTATATTAAGGTTTCGAATAAGGATCTATAGAATTACTCTTAACAAACTTTTAATTAGAGTAACTTAGGAATGAATCTTCTAATATTAGAATTTAGATAGGAGAAAAAATTATGAATCTAAATTTAGATTAATTAGAATATAATGATTTTAGAAAAAAAGTGAAAGAATTATTTTCAAAAGTAATAAAATAAATAATTTATAAAAACATATCAAAAGTATTTATAAAATGTATTCTAGTATTAATAAAATAATAGTTATTTTCAATATAATATACTATACTTATTTGTTTTTATAAGTCAATTACTTATATTTTATTTTATAATTGATTGATTAGGATTAATAAGTGATTAATTCATTTTAAGATTAATATAAATATATATATGCATAATGTATATATTGTCTAAATATGAAAAATAAAATAAAAAGTTTAAATTTACTTGTTTGTACAAGGAATAATTATGACAACATTATCATTGTTATATATTTTTAATAAATATAATTGGTTCGTATTTTATATCTTTTATTTTATATAAATATTTTTGTATAATTTATAGGTAATTTTATCTTACATTTTACTGTAAATGATTATATTATAATTTATAATTTATGAATTTTAAAAAATGCAACTACAACTTTTTGAAATTGTCTTACGATTGAGGCCTGACGAGTTGCCCGAGCTGGGCCATGGGTCTGCCCACAAGTTAGTTGGCCTCAGTCCGCCCATGAGTTATGGGTCATTTTTGGCCTGCCCGAAATTTTCTTAGGGCCCGGGCCTAGCCCGATTCATTGACAAGCCTGGTGAAAAGATTTCTCTGTAAAGATAGCAAGCACTCATATTATAGCCAAAGTAAAATGAAAAGAGGTATGCAAGTGGTCTAAGCATTCAATCCTTGAAACTGAGTAATATACAAGTCTTGTATTTTATGAGTTAATATGAATTTGAATTTGGTCTAAGCTTTTTGAATGAATTTAAATTTTATAAAAATTGAATCTAACCCGGGTAAATTTGGTTTCGTTGTGAAACCGACATCAACAGAACTGGACAACGTGGTGAGTGATGACCTGCTTCAAGGGGCATATATAATTAGACGCTTGGCTTAAAAGAAAAGTTTCCACGTATCTCACCAGCAACATCATTTTCTTCCACATCCCTACTCCAGTTGTCGTTTTAATTGAAGTCAAAGTAAGAAAGAATCTACCAATGCTTGGGTGTCCAGATTTGAAACGAAACTGACAGCTAGCAAAGTTCCATGTCTCTCCAAATAATTTTATTCAATTTCAAAAAAATCAAATTTTGATAAAATTTAAGTGAATATATTCATGTTTATATTTTTGATAATTAGTAAAAAGCATTAATCTTTTACCATCAAAATTTTTAAAAAAATCTTATATTTTGTAAAAATTCAAAATCAATCCTTAAATTATGTCATTAATTTCAACTTACATGATCATTTCTAAACGCGTGATTACGTAGAGAAGATAATTCAGAATTAGTAAACTACATGTGTCAAGTAGATTGATTTGTTGATTTTATTAGTTTTTATATTTAAATATTATTACTTATATTAATATTAATTTATTTGTTAAAATAAAAATAGTTGTATTAATAACTGTTCATAACATGTTCGTTAACTTTAGTATAAAAGTAAATTAAGCATATTTATTTTTTATTATATAATAGTACTAATAAATAAAACAATCAATTTCTTATTCTTATTTAAAGTACATATTTTATAAATAATTGATATTTAACTTGATTCATTTTAGTATTAGTAACTGAAATAATAATAATATGATTTATTATATTTACATATCATTACTGTAAATAGTTTTTCCTCGTTAGTTTTAGCATCAAGAAAGTTTTGGATGTTGTATACACATATTTCAAAGAATTTTTTCAATCATTTGAGCATCATTTTAAAATATTTATGTAAGTGAGTTATTTTAAAATTATCAAGTGATAACGTGAGATATTTTGAGTGGCAATATTTAGTTGGAGTAATGTATTTTTGTATTTAGGGGGTGATATAAGTGAAATTGAGGTTTTTCTTCACTTTGAAAGAATGTTGAAAGAAAGATTTTTCTTTACCAAAAAAGATTGTACAATAGTTATTCTTTTTCTTAAAAGATGAATTATAGTGGAGTTCTAAAAAGAGTCTTAGGAGTGCACATAAGTAAGGGTTGTTTGTCGGATTACTATAAATCGGCTTGCCTTCACTCCTTCCTACCCTCTTTAAATCATTGTTCAAATGTTTGGTTAATTTATATTAAACAATTTTCTCATACTTATTTATATTAATTGTTGTTAATAGAGTAAATTGGTTAGAATAAGTAAATTTTGCGTCCATGTTAAGTTGACTAATAAAATTAATTAACATTCCATATTAATTTTTTATAATTTTTGCATAAGTAAAAACAATGTAAATATGATAAATCAATAAAATAATAAGAAGCTTATAGATTGATTTAATAATAGAATGTTTAATTAATTTTATTATTAATCATTTATAAAATATCTCATTGACTCCCTTTTTGTTTGCAATAGTAATGGATGAGCTCACTAATAATATCTAAGGATATATAACTTGTATATGTTATTGCTGATGACATTTAGAGGAATAATTATTTGCTTATTTTACCATTTATTTATATTCTTTACCATTTATTTTATTTTTTATTTTTCTTCTTACTTGTTTACTTATTTTACCATTTATTTCTATTCTTTACCTTTTATTTTATTTTTTATTTTTGTTAATTATTAATTAATTAATTTTGATTTTGATTTTAAATTTCCTTACTCTTATCTTATTATAGTGTTTCTTTTTTTATACAAGTATTTGTTTATATTTTGGCCTTTTCTTTTTTCAAACAATTTTCAAAACTTTTTTCTTTTTTTCTTCAAACACGTGACACTCTACGTAGGGAATCATATTATATAAGATAATGTTATCATATTCAATATAATATATTAATTAGTTTAAAAAGTAGTAAATTAAGTCCTCCATTAAAATTATATTTTATTATATAATAAATAAGATGATAGATATATATGTTATAATAATTTTTGAACCAAAAGGAGGCTCCAATTAATGTTTTAATCATAAAAAATCATAATTACTACTAATGTTTCTATTATCTTGATAAAAAGAAATATTATAATAAAATGAAATCATAAACTAAAAAAGATAATGTATGAAGCTAGAAAAGAGAAGTTGAAGTTTCCCGTTGACAAAATGTAGATCAAAATAAAAACAAAAGATAATCAAGGCTCATCAAGGTCGTCTTACATTTTTATTATTATTTGTAATCTTATTTTGTTAATTTGATGATATAAAAGGCTCACCATGTGTAAACATTTTATTTAACTTCATTACATGAGTCTTTTCATTCATTAAGAGGTATTAAAGCTTTTAGATTTTATATAAAAGCCTCTTGATCTTTAAAACAAGCTTTGGCAAACATTTTAGGACGTGTTTAATTCATATTTGCATTAATCAAATTGAGTTTCAGCATTTGAAGGTATTAAAATCATGTTTTTAGGATGATTGGTTGGCCAATATAAGTTAAAGTTGTTAAATTTGAAGTAATGTGAGCTTGTAGCAACATTGTTTGATGTATTAGTCTAACAATATGTGTATTGGTAGATCAATGTCCAACAATTAGTAAATTTGGTGTTGTAAATACATATTGGTCAACTAGTGTACTGCATATAGTCTCTATAACAGCTAGTTCATAGCTCCAATGTCTATTTTAGGTCCTAAAACACTATAAATAGGTTTTTTCTCATTAGTTTTAGCATCAAGATGGTTTTGGATATTGTATACACACATTTCAAAAAGTTCTATTAACCATTTGAGCATCATTATGGCATATTTATGTGCGAGCCATTTTAAAATTATCAAGTGATAATGTGAGATATTTTGAGTTGTAATATTTGGTTGTAGCAATATATTATTTTATTTAAAGGTGATAAAAATGACATTGAGGTTCCTCTTCATTTTGGAAGAATATTGTAAAAAATATTTCTCTTTACCGAGAAAGATTATACAATAGTTATTCTTTCTCTTGAAGGGCGAATTATAGTGGAGTTCCAAGAAGAGTCTTAGGAGTGGACTTAGGCAAGGGTTGTTTGTCGGATTACTATAAATCAGTTTGCATTCTCTCCTCCCTATCCTCTTTAAATTATCGTTCAATTGTTTGAATAATTTATATTAAGCAATTTTCTCATACTTATTTATATTGATAGTTGTTAATTGAGTACATTGGTTAGAAAAAATTGAATTCTATGAACACCCAATTGCCCCCTCCCCTCTTAGGTGCCATTAGGGAGTAACAATAATTTATAATTATATAATAATTATTGTATTTATTATTTGTACTTATTTTTAAATAATTACTTTATATATTTGTAGAAATATGAATTTATAAATAATTTTTTAATAATAGTAGTTGTTCAACACTAACATTGAGTCCCATGGATTGATAAGAGATGAAGAATTACTTAATATTGTTCTCATGGACATATATGATAGCCCAACAAACCAATATAACTATAAAAAAAAAATTAACATCAATACCAAGTATAACAATTGATAATATAAGAAAAAGTTAATCAATAATCATTGATTAATAATATTTATTTTTGTATATTTAAAAATATGAATTATAACAGAATATAAGAAATTTATCATCTTACTTATCAGTACTATTAAATAATAAAAATTTAATAATATATAAAGCTAATAAATATAATATAAATTATTACTAGATATGATGAGTAAGGTTAATTAAATGCAATAAAATGAATTGGTATTAAATACTAAATAATATTATATTATTTAATATAAGTAAATAATATACAATATAATAAATCGCATTATTGTTAATTGCTTAATAAGTAAAAACGAGAAATTAATAATCTTATTTGTCAATATTATTACATCATATAATTAAAAATTAATGAAAGATTTAATTAATTATCATGTTAAATTGAATAATAAAAATAATTAAAATTCCATATTAATTTTTTATAATTTTTGTATAAGTAAAAAATTTAAATATGATAAATCAATAAAATAATAAAAGTTTATAGATTTATTTAATAATAGAAATTTATTCAATTTAATTATTAATCATTTATAAAATATACTTGTTGAGCCCCTTCTAGTTTGCAATAGTAATGGATGAGCCCACCAAAAATATCCAAGGGAATGTACAATATGTTGTTTGTTGATGACATTATTTTAGTGGATGAAATAAAAGAGGTTGTCAATATTAAAATAGAACTTTGGAGGAATACGTTAGTTAAAGGGTTTTTAATTGAGCAGGAAAAATACTAAGTATTTAAAGTGTAACTTTTCAGGTCATAGGTTGGCATCAATATAGAGATAAAGATTGATTCAGAAGTTACACCATAGAAAGATTGTTTTAAGTTTCTTTGATCTATCATCTAAAGCAATAGTGAGATAGATGAAGATATAGTTCGCTGTATTAAATCAACGTGGCTTAAATGGAAGGGTGCATCAAGAATTTTATGTGACAAGAAAATACAATTCAAGCTAAAAGGTAAAATTTGTTGTTCAACAGTTAGGTCGACCATGCTTTATAAGATGGAGTGTTGACTTATTAAATAGGTGCACAATCATAAATTAATGGTGGCGTGAATGAGGATACTCCTTTGGATATGTAATCTTACATGAAGAGATAAGTTTAGGAATGTAGTGGTAAGAAATGGATAGAGGGTGGCTAACATTGATAGTCAATTAAGGGAGAAAAGACTTTGGTAGTTCAGACATATTAAGAGAAGACATTCTGATGCTCTAGTAAGAAAATGTGAGAAGATTGTACCTAAGGACTGTAAGAGACAAAGAAAACTGGGTGATGATGATCAAGAAGGATATGCTTCCGCTAGAGCTTATTGAGGACTTAGCCTTCAATAAGAAACTTTGGTAAATTAGGATACAGGTAAAAAATCCTACATAGAGAGGTCATTTTATTTTCTTCCAAAGGTCTTATAAACCTTTTCTTGGATTCTTGTGTCTTGTGTTTTAGCATAAACACCTTTATCTATAGTACTTTTTATTTTTCTTATTTTTCTTCTTATTTGTTTGCTTACTTATTTGCTTATTTTAACGATTATTTCTATTCTTTACCTTTTATTTTATTTTATTTTTATTTATTATTAATTAATTTATTTTGATTTTGATTTTAAATTTTCTTATTCTTATCATATTATATTGTTTCTTTGTTGATACAAGTATTTATTTACATTTTTGGCTTTTGCTTTTTTCAAACAATTCTCAAAACCTTTTCTTTCTTTTTTCCATGGATATTTAGAAAATAACATCTCTATTAATTGAGGGTAAGACTGTGTATTACTTGATCTTCCTAGACCCCTCTTTCAGAGAAATTTTTACTAGAATATAATTATTGTTATAGTTGTTATTAATTATTATTCTTATTCTTCTTCTTCTTCTTCTTGATTATTATTATTATTATTATTATTATTATTATTATTATTATTATTATTATTATTATTATTATTATTATTATTAAATTGAAAATAAAAAGAAATTGATAACATATTTTTTATTTATTTATATTGAAAAGTAAGTAATAAATCCATTCAAAAGGTAGAAACTATATAGTGATTCAAGTTACATCTCTTAAAGGTGGAGTTTGTACAAAATTCAGCTAACTACAATGTAGAGATACCCAATAACAACAATTTATATATCCTCAGTTGCATCTTAATATGATTGGAAATAAATTATTGATTAGAAGTGATCATGATTATCCTTCTTAGTCTGAGGCGAAATTCCGTCCAACTATACTCCTTGTATTTTTCTACTTCTCCAAAGATTTTTATGTTTCACATCCCCAAATATAATACACCAATATAGCAAAACTAGTTTTAAGAACCTTTTGGTACTCTCTACCAGCCCAACTTAGTTTGCTAGCCCAATCCAAGCAATTCATCCAGTTTAGATTTCTATCTTGCAGACTAAAGATGCTGAGGAATGCTCTCCATAACTGCCTAGTAAGATAACACTTGAAAAATATGTGATCTAATGTTTCAGTCTCTTTATAACTTAGAGGACAATTTGTGTCTGGAATTTGAAACACTATTCTTTCTCTGGTTCCCAACTTCTGTAATGCCACTGACCATAAGATGAAAGAGTGGGCTTGAGAATCACTTGATCCCTATATCAGTTTATAAAGAGGAAACTTGATAAGAGGACCGAACAACAATTGTTTACAAGATAGAGCCATAAATTTGTGAGACTTATACTGCTCCCGTCTGATTTCATTTTCTTACACTTGATTTGGAAAGTATGCTGGCCATTGCTTAACAACTGATCTGGTTCCTTTACTCATATGGAAAGGCCAATGCCAATTGTTGTTTCAAATTAGAATTTGCACCTTAGCTTCTTCAGGGATTGATCCTCTCAAAGATAAAAAGAGTTAAGTATTACATAAAGGCCCTAAATCATGCCAATTATTGAACCAAAATTTTTTATTCTATCTTATTTTATATGTAAAGATTGATATAAGAGTACATGAAGGATCTTGTGTGCAAATTTTTTTGAAAGGTGTAGGATTGAGAAGTTTTCTGAGAAATAGAACATATGTTATTCTGTTTAACATGAAACATGTAAACCTATCTCACCTACAAGCTTTCTTTATCCTAGCAAATTCTCAATAGTCTTTTTGCCAGTAAAATCTTATTCATTATGCTAGCTGAATTGATCCTCAAACCTCCATACTGTTTAGGAAGACATATCACACTCCATTTGACTTTGGATATCCTCTACCTACTAGAATTCTGTCTATGCCAAATGACGTCATGAATGCTCCTATCAATTTTCTTTAGTACACCTTTGGGGATAGCTAAATGTGATAACTAATAAATGTGTAGATTAATAAGTATGGAAATAAACAACTACAATCTACCTCTATAAGGTAAGAATTTGTTTCTCCATTCAGAGATTCTTCTGTGAATTTTATCTATGAGAACTCTGCATTCAAATTCCTTAAGCTTCTTTATAGATATTAACATTATTTATTTTTATTATATAATAAATACAATTTTAATAAAATAAGTATTTTGTCACTAATAATTAGACATTGTCTAGTTTTTAATAACCACTAAGTCAACATTGTCTCTAGCAATTCTAGCTTGCTATATGCTAAACAACTAACAAAAGATCTAGCATACATCAATCTATATTAATCAACTAATATTCCTATAACATAACAAGTATAAAAAAATAATAAAACAAATTTCTTTAAGTGATAGCTTGCAAACTCCGTTATATCATTACATTCTGGATGAATATGGTGAGTCAAGGTTGCATTCTTTTAATATTGATAAGATCTTGCAAAAGTGCATTCTCTAAGACAATTTATCCTTGAAATAACATCTGGTTCTTTTTTTTTTCCCATATTACACAAACTATGTTTCTTAATGCAATCTTACTAACCAGTAAGTCCCTTTTACTTATCAGATGGTCCTGAGTAAACCAATTAGCAATTTCCTATATGGAGGAAGCAAATGCAAGCAAATTGTAGAGCAATTGAATCTAATTCCAAATACATAATGAAAATCTACATCTAAAGAAGAGACGTGTAATTGATTATGCTTCCTATTTGCAAAGAACACAGATGGTAGGGTTATTTAAAAAGTTGTTTGATATGTTTATAGTATTGAGTTTTCCTTTAAAGGCCGGCCATAAAGTATTGGATGCGCTAGTTGTGGCTTATTTCATCTATACCATACTATACTAGTTCATCTTTGAGTAGTGATTCCTCAACAAGTCCTTGTAAGATGCATTTGTAAATATTCCTGATGAGTCTTTAAACCTTTGTAAGATGTCATCAAAGTTATGAAGACTGAGGATGGGGACTTAGTCCATATTACTTTTAATTGGCAGTTGCTCTAGTAAGGACAAGGCATTATTTAATACTTGGTATAGAACTTATAATGAAATTGAGTTCAATCACTCTACTTAATGGCCCTAAACTTATTTGGTTGTCATTATTAAAGGATGTAGAGTTTCCATCACCTTTCTTAATGGAAAACTCCAATCGTACTTTCTCCTTTAATCTGAGAATGTTAATCATTGTCTATGAAGAGTTATACTTCTGTTGGATGCTCTAGAAACTTTTCTTAACCAAGTAATAAGCATGAATCCACCTAATCCACAAAGATTGCTTATCAAAGTTGATTCTCTAAATCTTCTTGATCATTAGAACTCCATTTATAACTATAATGGGTATTATATCAAGCCCCTTTCTTCCTTTGGTAAATAAATTGCACTCCATTTTGCATTTGCGAAAGCTTGCGATGTGCTTTCTCCATACCAGAGAAAATTCCTTGTTAGTTGTCCAATTATTTTTACAATATTTTAGGGAAGTACTATATGTGAAGACCAATAAACAAAAAGTCCATTTACTACTAAAGTAATCACCTATGCTTTTCCAGCAATGGACTTTTTGTTACGCTAACAAGAAGAATTTCTTTAGATTTTTTTTAATAATGGTTGAAAATCTTCCATATATGAGCATATTTTCTAGTTTGTTCCTAACTATTAAGTTTCTTCTACGTTCAAAATTTTTTTTCATTAACAATTAGGCATTATCTAATAGACATTTGGGCATTATTTAAAATTTTAATTTTCTTTATTGGAAATTAGTAATTATCCAACTTATTTTAGACAATTAGGTGTTATTTAACATTTTAATTTGTTTCCTTGAAAAATTAGGCATTGTCGACTTTAATAAAAACAATTAGGAATTAGTAAACATTTTAATTTTGTTCTTAGCAATTATACATAGTTCATTTTATTTCTAATAGTTAGACATTATTCAATGTTTTAATCTTTGATATTGTTAATTAGGAATTATCCAATTTATTGCTAACGATTAGTTATTTTCCAATACTTTAAATTTTCTTAACTGGCAATAGACATTATTTAATTGTTTCTATCAACTAGTTCTTATTTAATTTTTTTCAATTTTGTCTCTAGCAATTAAACATTATACAATTTGTTAATATTAACTAGGCATTATTTAGCGTTTTAATTTTCTATCACTAGCAATTAGACATTCTTCGATTTGTTACCGAAAATTAGGAATTAATCAACATTTTAATTTTCCATTATCGTAATTAGGCACATTCTAACTTGTTATTGATAATTAGGTATTGTTCAACATTTTAAATTTACATTATTTACAATTTCAAATTGTCCACTTTCTTGGTAAAAATTACACATTTGAATATTTTTAATTCTCATCATTGGCAATGAGGTATTTTTCAAATTTTTAATTTTCATTAAAATTACAAATTGTTTAGATTGTTACTGAAAATTTTGCATTATTCATCATTTTTATTTCAGTCACTAACAATTAAACACTATACTTTTTTTATGACAATTATGCATTGTTCAACATTCTAATTTTGTTTAGTCTTATTATTGCTCATCTTAGTTATAATGTGTATCCTATCAAAAGTATGATAAGATTGCTAGGTAAGTGTATGTATCATTCTTATAGTATATAGTCTAGGTGAATATTAGTGTCAATCCTACAAGAATTACAAATTCTAGTACTAATTATCTTTATATTATCTAATTTAACTAAACGAATGGTTGATTTTAAAGATATAATTAAATAAAATAATTTAAAATGCCAAAGCAATATATAAGAACAAAGCAACCAAAGATAAATAAGATTCATATAAGAATTTCTATAAAACCTTTCTATACTTGAATTTATCTTAATTTGATGATTAACTCTAGTTTTTTGAACAGAATTTTAAAGGTACAATTATATTATTTTTTCAAGATATACAACCCATATTTTAAAGCTAATTGATTGAAATCTCTTTCTAATTAAAACCTTTAAAATGCATTAACTTATTCTTTGATTGTTTATAATAGATTTGACTCTAATATAAAAGACTTATGCAGTCCTATCTCTAGGATTCTTACAACTCTTATTATTTATGTCATAATCTATTCATACATAAGATTTATCAATCCCTATATATGAAATATGAAATTGAATAAAAAGCTAGCATATTTCAATTCACTATAGTAAGTAATTATAAATAATTCGTAGTAAAGCTTATGACTTTCACTAAGCTAAGAAATATATCCAAAGAGTTTATCCCCCCTAAATATATCCCAATTTAATTCATGTGAAGATAAAGAAACCAAAAAAATAAAGAAAGAAAATAAGAAATAAGAAATCATTCTTATGGATCTTGAAATCTTAAAGTTTTTGGTTGAATCTTGAATCTTGATGGGATCCTCTTCATTTATCTAAAGTTGCTTCATTTTTGGGTTAAGATGCCTAATTCAGTCCATTTGACTAGTCTCTAGTGTCCTGCTCTTACTTAAAAACTCTTTTATTCTCCCAAAATTTTTAAAAAATCAAAGTGTCAACCAATATGGAACTATGTTAGTTCTATGTTCTTCATAACCACATAAAATTCTAATTTATGTAAAAGATATTATCAATTTTAGTCACAAATATGGATCTATATTACACTCCTATTGACTTAATTATTCCTCTATTATATATTTGAGGGTCTATTTTTAGGATATAGGTCTAAAGACAATGAACTTTTTCATATTTAGGCTATATTGTTTTATGTAAGAATATAATCACAAAGATTATAGTATCTAATTATCATCATCATCATCATTATGATGATGATGATGATTTTTTTTTTTATTATTATTATTATTATTATATATATATATATATAAATATATATATATATATATATATATGCATAATCGTGCATAATATCACTTATTTGGATATTATTTTGAATTCATAGGTTAGAGGATTTGCGTGCAGATTCGTTTCCCAATCTAAAATTTTTAGAATGATCAAATAACCAAGAATAACTAACATTTTTTAAAAGTTTTTAAAGGTTATCTTATATTTTAAAATTTAAACATACAAGTGCTTCTTTGACGGTTATTAACGGATAACACTAAACCCAAATTCAAGGTTGTTTAGTAATTATCATCTCCCATTTACACATGAGTGGATTTAATTGAATAGAACTCTACATTTCTTATACTTATCCAATAACCCACACGGCTAACATACAACTAGAGCTTATTGTCATAAATTTGTTAGGAGTATATGATATCTCGATTAATGAATCAATGATGGGACTAATATATCCTTGAGTAGATATTATATGATGTATCCTAGGTCATATCTCACATTTCAATCTCCTTTGATCTCATTTATTTTATTGTGCCATAAATATATTAATTCTCTTACTCAGAGTTGGCGGCCACCTTTGAATACCAAATTTTTTTTATGAGTTAACAATCAAAAAATGACCTTCCCCTGTTCTCAATTTTTTTGAATTAAATTTATTTTCTTTCCAAGAATTGTCCTGTAAGATTGTATCATGCACAATCTTTTAGTAACATTCTAAAGTAGCAAACCTTAAATTTAATTCATAAGTACTAGATAAGAGTTTTAAGTGTGTATTAAGAGATTCACTTAATATTGGGAATCTCACATAATGTAAGTTGAGATCTTTGGACTTACATTAATCCCTTGTATGGTCATTTCATTATGATAGTTTCCCTCATATTTTGTATATCCTTTCACTACAAGGCGTGATTTATATCTTTTGATACTACCATTAACGTTTTGTTTTATTTTGATTTGCACCCATTAGAGAGATCAACTAAGTCTTGCACTTGATTTAAACTTAAATAATTCATTTCTTCTTTCATTACTTTAATCCATTTTTCTTTATGAGGCTCTTAATCCAATTTTCTTTAGTAGGATCATTAAGAGCCTCATATACTTTCCTTAGCTCATCATCTTCTTGTGAGATAATCATGTTAATTTTACCTTCTATTTCAAAACAACATAGGGGAATCATGTCATAATTGCTTCAGTGTCAACACGTATCATAAGAAACAAATTCATCCATATCTTGATTACTCCAACTTGGATTAGATAAGATAGGTAAACTTTTGGTGAGTTGTAATCTTAATTATCCTTGAGTTAATTCTTTAAGTTCTAGATTACTCTTACTAAGATAAAGTCCCTCCTTATTATTCTTAGTAACGGAGTCATTATGATCAAGCTTTTCATATATAAATGAGTCTTTTCCTATCCCAACCTTTTTTAGAAATTCATTCTCTAAGAGCTTGACTTTTTATAATTCAAATTCAGTTACTCCTACATTTCCAAGTTCACTTATGAACATATACCTTTTGAGTGTTCATAGTATCTAATAAAGATATTTTTTCCCTTTTTGGCCTAGTTTGCCATATTTATAAGAGAGATCATGAACGTAGGTAGCACATCCCTATGGTTTTAATTGTTCCATGTTATGTTTTTTTAATGTCGAAAACTCATATGGAGTGTTTGTAACTGATTTTTTAGGCACTCAATTAAGTAAATAAGTGACTATAGGTAATGCATCACCTTAATAGGTGATAGTTAGATGTGCTTTGTTTATCAATTTTTACCTATAATAAAACCCTCCATATTTCAAGTATACAGATCGTAAACTTGTAGTATCAATAGTGTCGATCTCACGAGGAAATAGTTAAAAATATATGAACCTAACTTTGTTTAAGGTATTAGAATATGAATTTCATGAAAGTAAATAACAAAAATTAAAGCAATTAAATAAAATTAAGCAAATAACCAAATAACAATTAGCGATCACAGTTATGTAAGGATGATTAAGGATAAAGCTTAGGATTTATTTTTTGGTGTTTTTTCCCTTAACCACTATTGATTCAATTAGGTGTTGATCCTAGAATTTCTAAGGAATTGATTACTCTCTCTCAAAACCTAATCACTTAACCATAATTGATTACGAAATTCTAGATTTTGCAACCTCTCGATTCATAAAAACTTCCTAACGTTTTCAACTAGCTCTGAAGTGATCTATTAAGTAATTAAGTTCTCACACCAAATCTTTCTTCGACGATTGTCAATATAATGATTGTGTGACTTATTAAATCACCAACTTTTATTGCACAACTTAATCTGATTACTTTTGACTCTCTCTCTCTCAATTTATTGTCAAAGTGTTGACATACTCAAATATCACCACACCATAATATTGTATTGAATTCAATAATATTTAAGTCATAAAATAACTTAAGAACAAATCCTAATCTAGAAATTTAGAACATGATAAATGTAAAAAAGAATCTTCAAATCCAGTTTATATATCAAGTTATTGAAAATAACATAAAGAAAGAAAGAAAAACTTTATTTGGAACTAAATCTGGAAACCTCCAATGCTCTTCTTGATTCTCCTTGTTTGATCCAATGAAGTAAGATAATGGCTGCCTGTTTTGGATTGTTTTATGTTCTTTATTGTATTTTTAGGTATTAGGGTTAATCATAGGGCTTACCTGCTTCATTTTGTTCTAAAATTTCCCCAAACCTCAAAATAGATAAAAAATCTAGCGTCTGGGAAGTGTCTGTCATGATAATGACATTGCAAAAAAACCTTTTGTCATGATTATGACCCTATAGAAAAAAAAAACTTTTGTCACAACCATGAAATTGCATGCATGATCATGACCCTGAAATATAACTCATGCACATTCTAAACTTCATTCTTCACTTATCTGGGTTCCATATTAACAAGCACATTAAACACCTCATGAAACATAAGATTAAGATCCAAACCTTATAACACTTAAAACATAAACAAACAATCACATTAACATAATTCTCAGCCTATATATGCAATAATTATCTAATAGACACCTATAAACACACTAAAACACCTATTAAAACATAGTATAAACTACACCTATCGTGCTTGTGCTATCATGGACCTAACCATCTCTAGTAGTGTTCTATTACATCTTTTGCTATGTCATTTTTTTTTGGGGTTTATGGAATAGTTAACTATCTTTCTATTCCTTTTTCATCAGATAACATCTTGAACTTATTAGATAAGTATTGTTTTACTCAATCAATTTTTAATACTTTTTAGTTTCTTATCTAATTGATTCTATACTAAATTAATATATTTTATGAAACAACTTAATGCTTCCAATTTCTAAGAAGTCAAATATTCTTACAAATAGACTTGACGATATCTAGTATAGTCATCAATAAAAGTGATAAATATATATAGCCCCACTTTATACCCTTAGCTTCATTGGACTACAAATGTCTAAATAAATCAATTACAATGGATATGACGCTTATGTTCTCTTTCCAAATAGCTTTTACGCCATTTTACCAACTAGATAACGTTTACAAATACGTAAATCTACTTGATATAAATTACCTAAGAGGATTTCTTTAGTTAATCAACTTATTCAATTTTGACTAATATGACATAGTCTAGCGTGCATAAAATTGTATCACTATCGTAATTACTAGATGATGTAAACATAAAATAACTTATATTACTATTTGAATAAACAACATCCAGAATAATAAAATCATCAAACAAAAAAGTATGACCATAATAAATATGTCCAAGATACAAATCCACACCACCACTGTGGAAATTTACATCAAAACCAAAAATTATTAAAAACCAATAAGATCATATTCTATCGAATGTTTGGAGCATACAATACTTAAGTAGGATCAAGGATCGACTACCACGCATGTCTAATTTGCAGGTTGCAATCCCTTGTACAGTAACCCTTGAGTTGTCTCCTACATAAATCCATAATATTCCATACAGGAATTTTCAGAATTCCCCAAGGGCATCTCTATCTTTTTTTACATAAGTATTGCTCCCAAATCTACAATCTACAAAGGATGTGATTCAGTTGGTAAAATAGAATAACAGATTTTTTTATATTTTGCTTCTTAAATGGAAATTTTACTTTTTCATTATGGTTTCATCTTGCCTTCTTTGAGCCTTAAGTATAATGGGAATGTTTCTTTCCCATTTAGATCCACTATAATGCTTATGTTTCCAGTTCACAACTCCATGTGAGCTAGAACCAATTGCATATACCTTAAAGGGCACCTTTGAGGCTTCAAGATGTGTTTATTCTACTATAAGATGCCTTGTAGCATCTTCCATAATCTTGATACTCTCATTAGGAGTTAGATGAATCTTCATCTGAACCCAAGTGTAAGGTAATGAATGGATGATAGCTTGAACTTGTTGTTTATATGATAATTCTTAACTAACATCACACAAATCACTTATCATGATTGACATATGCCTCAAATACTTTTGCATTATGTGATCCAACCATTTCTTATATGTGTCAAATATAAAGATAAGTGACCTTACTTTGGTCACTTAGGTGCCTCCAAAACTTGCAACTAAAGTGGATCGCACCCCCTTAGTAGTTTCATATCTAAAGAACTCATGTGTGATATCATTGCTCATTAATATAATTCGAGCCAATAAGTTCTTTTTCTTCCAAATTTCATAACCATCATGGTGTCTTTTGTGTTGAATCATATTGCCTTCCTCAAGAACATTTATGATTATGTTTAATGGCTTGAGAGCCACTCTTCCAGTATATATTGAATTTTCATATTCTAAATTTCATAATTTTCATCCTTTAATTTCTCACTTTTGTTGAGTTGAAAAGAAATATTCATTAATGCAGTAGCCACAATGGAAACACAAAGTTTCCACAGAAAGAAATATTTATACTTGCATGTCCTTGTCAGATCATTTATACATATCTCAATAATTGGATTTCAATTGTCTATGAAATCAAAATAGTATAAATGTTTTCAATCATCATTCATATGACAATTAAATACCAATTATCATACTTAAGAAGATTTTCAAATATAAGCATTCATATAACATATATTTTGATAAAAAAATAAATAATATCCTACTTAATATATATTGAAGAACATAATTTATGTGGTTTATTACAACCTAGTTCAATATATAATAACAATTCCTACATAGCATAAAGTTAATGAATTCATGTGATAAATTATTAAAAGCTCAATATGATGTTGTTATAATAATTTTGAGTGGAAGGCCAGTCGGATATAAAGTTCAAATCAATTCTTTTCTTTGATCTTCTTTCATAAAGTTTATCACCAACCATTATATCACTAAACTTGTTCAATGGGTTTAATGATTATCACTTCATGTGACAAATTCTCAAAGAAGATGTATGGATCTTCTATATCTTTTGCATTTTAAATCATTAGTCTAATATTTTTCCGAAACTAGTCAAGTTGTGCATGTTCTTATTTTCTTTTTTACATAAATAAACTCACAATTTGTTTGATTGAATTTTGCTTTAATTAGCAACTTTTATGCTCCTTTTAAAACTCTTAGGAGTTGTTTAATTCCATTCCTGTTTTTCTGTTGTAGTTTTTAGTTTTTAATTTTTTTTCTACTTTTATTTTTCTTTCAAATAAAAACAAAAAACTTGTTTGATTATTAATGTTATTGTAATTATAATTTTATCATTATAATAATTATATATTAAATAAAAATTTAAGATAAATTATTTTTAATTAAATATATTTATTGTAATCTTTTATACAATAATTATTAACAAATTATTAATAAAATTATTTGACTTTATTAAAATGAATAATTTATAAATTTAAATTTTATTTATAAATTTAAATTTTTTAAACTATATTTTAATTATTAAATCAAAATTTTTTTAAAATTTATATATTTTGAAGATATTTTAATTTAATTATATTTATTAATAATTATTAAATTAAATTTCATTACAAAAATTAAATAAAATTATTAATTAAAGTTATTCATAATTTTTATTCATAATTAATTTTAATTAATTAAACATAATATAAAATTAAATTATTCATAATTTTATTAAAAATTAATATATTAAATAATTAAATAATGTATATTTAGTTGAATAAATCAAATTATAAAAATAGAGATAGAAAAAAACAACTTTTTATGTTTTTTATAATTTTTGAAACCTGAAAGAAACTAATATGAAAAATAGAAATGAAAAACTTAAACAAACAGGTTTTTTAAATAAATTTGAAAACAAAAATAAAAAATAAAATAGAAACAAATATACTTCTTGCCATTGATGTTTTTGCTTGGATAGTTTACGTTTTTAGAATTCTTCTAAGCTCTCAGTTCCAAAATTGATAGTATATAATTTCAGAAGGGAAAAAAGAGCTTAGGGACCCCAAAAATGTACAAGAAGAATATATCATTGGGCTCCTATCAAGCACGTTGACAGTTAACATAAAAACAAGAAATTAATGGCCACTAATTCATAACGTTGGACCATTTATGGGTGGAAAATATCTCGTATTCTCCCATTTAGTCTATGTATTTGACTTGGTATTAAATCCTAATCTAATCTAAGTATATTAGATGAATCATGGTGAGAGGTCTTTTAGTAGTTGAGTATTATCTTTCATGTATTACAATGTACTATATTTTGTACCAACTGAATGTGATAATAATACTTAATACATAAACCTGTGCTTATTTCAGTTCCAAAATAATCAATTTTCTAAAAATTCAATAATTTACACCATAATATGAGAAAATATTATAAGATTTTCACGAAAACAATATTGTTCATACAATAAAAACTATATAATGGAAATTAATCTCATCCTAACAATATGATCCTTGAACTTCATTAGTGGCATATTCTTTTTTAAAGGACTATTATCAATTTAGTGCTAATATGTCACAAGTGGAGTAATCCCATATTGGAAAGAGACATAAGGATGAAGTGAGTTATATATAAATATATGACTCATAACCTATTGCCTTAAAGTTTTAGGTTGAGATATCATATCCTGGTTGTATATAGGTTCATTTAGATTAAGTTCAATTTCTCTCAATGCCCCCTCAAAATCCTGCATTGGTATCAAAGCTAAGTTGGTGAAGTCTAATGAATAAAGACCTTGGATTTAATTCGAATCAATGCATGATTCATGGAGTGATTCAAATGGATTCGAATGAGCTAAGCTAGTTCGATATGGATGGATCCACTTGTAAGGGGGAGATGTTAGAAATTCACAAGTAGAGTAATCCTACAGAAAGATATATAAGGATGAAGTGGGTTATATACAAAGATATGACTCATATCATATTGCCTTAAGGTTTTAGGTTAAGATATGGTGTCCTTCTGGTTGTTACATTTGGTATTAGAGCATAATAAGCTCTGCCTTGTTTTAGTTTTTGGAGAATTTCAAATTTTGGGAAAATTTTGAAATTTAAAATTTTGCATTTTAAAGTTTTTTATAAAGTTTTTCTTTCGATTTAAGGTAGAAATCTTCAATTAAAAGTTTTCGAAGTGTTCTACATTTATTTAAAAAATCAATTTTATGGTGTTTTTTTATTTGCTTTTGTTTGGTATTCAATGGGTCACGAACTGGGTTGTTATGGCCTAAAAAAAGTTAAAGATGGCCCTTCCCACATGGGGCACATGGTGAGCCTTTGCCAAAGGTGATATCTTGATGTATTATGCATTGAAATTATATATGTATAAAATATTCAACATGAATCAGGTAACCAATTTTTATTCACATAATTATTATAGCTAGATATTTTGCATTGTAAATAAAATTTTAGATAAAATGTTTTAGTGATTAATTGTTAGGGTTTAGCTATAACAACCTTAATTACATAAAATTATATTTTTATGTACTAAATCACATAACTAGTTGAGACATTTAATTGTAGTTAATTATTTTAGTATAAGAAATTTTATGCCACAAATTTTTACTATATTTGAATGATTAATTAGTATGAAATATTAAATTATTTTTTCTATTTTTCTTGCAGGTATTAGGAATTGGAATATAATTTGATATTTTATCATAAATTTTAATATAAATATGTTTAAATTAAAAAATTTGCCCATAAGCAATTTTTATATTACGTGATTTATACATTTTAAGATATTTTTTATATTGTTAATAATATATAGTTTATTAGCCTTAATTTATTAATAAGTATGCATCTGTGTTTAAATTATGCAACTATTCAAATAGTTAGTTGTTGTAATACCAAATGTAAGCTAATTCAATATATATTCAACAAGCACTATAAGAAAATATGGAGTTTAAAGACACAAAAGGTAGAGTTTTTATACGCATTTTGCGTCTTAAAAATAATTTTAAACACTTTGTA
Source organism: Erythroxylum domingense (assembly GCA_025594535.1). Taxonomy (NCBI): domain Eukaryota; kingdom Viridiplantae; phylum Streptophyta; class Magnoliopsida; order Malpighiales; family Erythroxylaceae; genus Erythroxylum; species Erythroxylum domingense. Next base: position 4,214,605 of record JANQBM010000008.1, read on the forward strand.
AAGCGTCAAAAAAATAAGTATCACAAAAACTACTTTCGATGGTTTTCTTAAACACATAAATGCGTCGAAAAAATATACATTTTTTATGCATCAAGCATCAAAAATCTATTTCCCGCATTTGTAGTTTTTTGAGGCATTGTTATTTTAGACGCTTTGTGTAAGCTTTTAGATATTTTTCTCTGTCAATATTTTTCACTTTTGGACAATTTTTTACGTCGAAAAACTCAATTTTTGAGTTAAAAAATAAGCTTATAATTTGTTTGATGTATCTTTTTTAAGATCACTAACATTTATATTATTATAATAAATTTTACAAATTAATCAGGCCATAGTAAATTGAAAAAATTGACATTAGAAGGAGCACATATTGACCACCAAAAAGCATCTCCATAAAGCTTCCAAGTCTCCGCAAGAACTAAATATAAAATTCAGGGCATTAAAAAGATGTTAGAATAAATCTTCCAATTTTAGCATTCGCATAAATGTTAGTACGTAAAAAATGATTAAAAGTTTGATATTGATACAACTACATAGCAATCGAGTATATCTTTCTGAAGTTGCATAAAAGATGAAGGAAGCATTTATTTAGTAAAAAGCATAAACCTAATTTGCCTTGTACAGTTTCATTATTATAAATGCGAAGACAAGTTTATTTTTAGGTTGTGCACCACCTTACCTTCTCCCATATCACTTTCAAGACATCAAATCAAGCTCAAAAGGACAAGAATTTGTTAAAGTCATTATTCTTGCAATTATAAAAGTTTATGCCCTTAATTCCTCAAAAGAAGGCTTTCTAATGACTTAATATTAGCAAGGGCATATCTTGATAAGAAAGAAGAAAAGAGAAAGAAACATAAATATCTGAACACAGTTCAAACAATGAACTAAATCCACATCAGTAGAAGTGCTTGTTCTGATAAAAACTTGTCTCAACACTGTATTGCAACAATTTGACAAACTATATACCTGATTACTAAGTTTACTTTCATGTGCAATAAGAAGTAGTGCTCCTAAAAGTAAGCATATTCCGTGGACCCAATCCCCAAACATCTCTGCAAAAAGAAATGAAAATGTAACGACAGTGCAAACTGTAGGATTCGCTTCTTAATATCTAACAACAATGCCAAATAAGCAAAAGTGTTAGCCTTTTGATCAGTTTAATGGGTAGAAAACATTGCAGATCATATCTGCTAAAGGTCTATTCAATAACATAGCAATATACAACATCAAACAAATGAGATAAAAAAGAAATCATTATGCATTAGTGCTTTCAAAATTGATGCCTTTGCAATCACATATATATAATGATTTAAAAGAACAAATGCACAGATATCTAATTGCTAGTTGAAAACTCTATTAGAACAAATGGATTAGTTAAAGGATGTGAAGCTACATCGTAGAGATCTTTAATGAACCAAAATCATAATTACTTTCTTATAAGGAAATAAGTCAAATTTTGAAATTTTTTTCTTATTTTCAAGAAACATATAAGAGAATAGAAATTACCTATATAATTTGATGGCAATTTATTAAAGAACTAACCTATATGGATCAACAATTTCCTGAAATGCATTTGTGAAGCTATTGGTTTTAAAATAAGTAGGAGGTGACTCGAAAGTATCCATCACATAGAATATAATGCCCACTTGTGAACTGCTGTCAAATGTTGCACATTGAAGTGCCTCTTGAATCTGTCAATCATAAAACATGTTTCATTGAAAATTCAGCAAATATTTTAAGCAAGTACCATAGTTCAATAACAAATTAACAATATTAAAAAATAAATCATATAAGGTACTTACAATCTTGCAAATATAGGGCACCAACCCTCTCTAACAAGACTTTTTTTGTTACATCAAAATTTAACCTATTCAATGTGTCAAATACAGCTTTCTCTCGACTTACCTAGAAAGAATAGGCATTCAATATAATGATGAACAACAGGCCTTCTATTCATGGTTATCATCTTCAATTTGTAAGAATAATCAAAACCCGTAACAACAAAAATCAAGAAAATACATCAAAACAGAATCAACACGAAAAGAATGAATCCTACCAGGTTCATCCATTTTGTTAAGTGAAATCCAATGGAAGCCATGGCTTGATTGTAGTGGCGATTTTTAGCATCTAAAGCATATTCTAATTCAGAAAGTCTTGAGAAAACCTAAAACAAAAATCAAACTTTCAACATAAGGCAATCCAAGATTCTTTAAGTAACAAGAATGAGTGAATGACTATTAAAGTAAACTTTGTGGACTGGGAAAGACTAGACCTAGTTTAGTGAACAAAGTAGCATAAACATTGCTTCAATAACATTTTTGGCAACTAAGAAAACTATGGAGAAGAACAAGATTTGTAGAAAAGGCACTCTGAAGAATTAGAAGTGTAACAACACATGGTTAACACAGAAAACATTCCAACATAATAAACTGGGATAGTGTATCATTTTGAAGAATGAAGTTAACAATAGTGTATCTTTATAACAATATGCTTACATCTCAGGTTAATTGCCTCTATTTTGTTACATCTTCAGGAACAAGATAGCAATTTGCCTCAAAAGCTTCACAAATTTTCAAAATCTTTGTTCTTGCCTGTTCACCTGAGAAGAAAACTACAAATACTGTTTTCTCAACCTGTAACAATAAATGCTTTAGGAATCAATTTTAGTGTACAAAACCATTCAATGCATTTTGATAAAAAGCAACACATTAGAGGAAGTGAACATTAGATAGGTGGAAGGGTACACGAATAAAAAAATTAAACATGATAACATCAAAACCAAAGCTTTATTAGAAAGCATGTCACAGATGAGAGGAACAAACCATTTCAATTGACACAAGATCTATGATCTCTTCATCAGCTAGTGCCTGATTGAAAAGCATATTGCCCCTTATAGCACGAAACAACATCCTTTCAAATCTCATAACTTTCACTCTGGGTATAATTCCAGCAATAAATCTCAAACCAGATTGGTTAGATGGTGTGGACCTCAATTCCTGTATAATACAGGTTATTCCATGAATGTAAAAATAGCAATTGGTTTGACAAGAACAACTTCGAGTTTGTAAGGGATAACATATGAACCTGTTCAAGTAGAGAAGTTGAATCCTTATAACTATTATTTAAGAACACACTGTCATTTAACTCTCTTTCATCTTCTACTGCATGACCATTACTTGATACAAGAAAGCCAACGGCCTAAATTAACCACAAAACATAAAAAAATCAACAATTTGGAAAGCAAAAGGTCCATGGATCCAATATTCTCAGAATTTGTAGCTATAAGGAAGTTTTGATCTTCTATTTCTTTTGCAAACTGAAATCCAAATGAAGAACATAAGAATTGAGAAATCATCGCCACTATTAGCAATTTAACTTAGCAAAACAAAAAAAATAGCTTCTGAATAATTAAATTCATCTGAAAAAAAAGCATCAATGAGTCTCCATAAAGGATAGGAAAGCTTAGCCATAAAAAGGGTGTAGAACGGTTAAATGAATCTCCATAAAGGATAGGAAAGCTTCTCGTGTCGATTATGAAGAGGTTGAAGTCATAGTGACCACTGAGATCTGTGCCATTATCAGAATTGGCACAAGTAATAAAATGGTGGCGATGGAACTGGCCCGTGGGAAGAGACCACTTATCGATAGAGAATGGAATTAGGGATTTGGGAAGAGAGAGAAAGGACGAAGAGAAAGGAGTTGTTACAGGAAGCTTCTTGTAGAACAGAGTATGGAGAGTTGGCAGGGTTAAAGACGTAATTTAATTACTTGTTTTTTTAAAAGATTAATGCCAAAAGCAAGTATTTTAGAATTTTTATACCTTTTTTTAGTATAATTTTAGATAAATTTTACTGTTTAAAATAAATGTCTAAAAATTTAACCAATTCTTAGATTATTTAAGACAATTAATAAATGTGTCTAGACATTAGTGTCTAAAACTTCCTTATTTTGGTGTAGTGAAGAATATATGTTATAATAACAAATAAATTAAATGTAGAAGAAATTGATAAACCTCTTGTCATTGTTGTTTTTGCTTGGAAAGTCTACGTTTTTTGGAATTCTTCCAAGCTCTCAATTCCAAAATCAATAGTGTATATTTTCATAAGGGAAAAAGGAGGTTAGGGATGCCAAAAATCTACAAGAAGAATATATTAATGTGCTCCGATCAAGCACATTGACAATTACCACAAAAATAAGAAGTTAATATTTACTAATTAATAATGTTGAACTATTTATGGCTGGAAAATATCTCATAGCACTTTGTTTAAATTTGAGTTTTAAAATAACTTAGGTTTAATTGAAGGACTTTGGAAATAAAAAAATGAAAATCAAGAATTAATAAAATGGGGGACGTATCTACAAATAGGGGATAGGATTGAATCCCATAAATAGGAAAAGTTTGAAAGGTTTTCTGAATAAGTCAAAATCTAAAGATGCTAGTGGATAAAACATAAAATAAAGCTCTAAAACAACCAAGAAATAAAGAAAGCTAAAGAAGAAATATAAAATAATGATGTTCAAGAGACAGTAGGAAAACATAGGCAAGGAGATGAAGAATTAGGAGCATAAAAATGTGGACGACAAGATGAAGAACAACCGAGGTGTTTAGTTGACTGGAATCACCATTTCATTCCTGATCTATTCTTAGTAATAGGTTATTCCTTTATTTGGTTGAAGAAAGTATACATAATATATAATCCAAAATTTTACTTATTCCTTGTATTTGGGAAATAAGTAAACTCATTCTCTCCTTATTTTGATCTATTCCAAATAGGTTCAGAATAAAAATGAGGTCTTGTTGGACAAAAATATCCTTAATGAATTCACATAATTCCTTAGTTATAAAAAATTAATAATAATAATAATAATAATAAGAAGAAGAAGAAGAAGAAGAAGACGAAGAAGAAGAAGAAGAAGAAGAAGAAGAATAATGTAATAAAGCGGCTAAGACATATTGTCTAATACTTTATTTAATTTACAATAGAGTCTAAAGTTTTATTATCAAATTTAGGACCTTATAGTTCCTTTTTTAATATATTTCTCTCTGCCTTTCTTCAATAAGGTAGAGTAGCAACTTTATAGTTATTATTCAAATTTTATTATTGAAATTCATCATTATATTTTTTATGTATAAAAAATATTCATGATAGAATATATTTTATTATAATCGAGAACAAATTTTTTTAATTTAAAGAAAACTTTCTTGGTGCATCAAACTACTTTAAGAAACTTTTGAAATAGTTTTGAAATATTTTTTTTCCGAAAAAATGTTTTTAGTATTTGAAATAACGTAAAATGTTTTTAAAAAGTATTGGAGTTTAAGAGACCTATGTTATTGTTTCAAAGTGATTTGTGAAATTATATATATATATATATAATAGATTAGTGTAACATATTAGTCAACTAATTCAATTGAAAGAGATATTTTATATTTCGAGAGTTTATGTTGGAATATTGGTTGCTACAATAATGACCACTATTATTGGAACTAGTCATCATAGCAACTAGTTTTTGTTTTTAACAACTATTTTAGATTGCTTTAAGTATAAATAAATAACATCTCATTACAAGTAACGGGATCCTCCTTTCTTCGTCAAATGGATCAAAATATGCATCAAATCCACCATTTTAGTATTTTCTTCAATCGATAAATCACTTAATCATTTGAGGAAGGAAAAGGATTAAGGCAGGGGGAACCCCTCTTCCGCTATCTATTTCATAATTTGCATTAAGGTACTCTTGAGGATAATTGATAAGAACATTAGAGAAAGGAGTAGTTTCAATTGTCAATATAAATGCAAAAAGACGATGATTAAATAGCTTTCTTTTGCTAATGGTCTTACCTTATTGTTTTTGTCAATAGATAAATCACTCAATCATTTAAGGAAGGAAGAGGATTAAGGCAGGGGGAACCCCTCTTCCTTTGTCTTTTTCATAATTTGCATTAAGGTACTTTTAAGGAGAAAGTGGTAACTTCAATTTCTTATATGGAGAAAGACTTTGGAGCTTTAAACAGATCTAGAAAGTTCTTGTTAATAAGAAATCCTCATAGGTTAAGTAGATACACACCCATTACTTACATTAAGAAAACTCTGGAGATTCAAACCTCAAGTAAATACCTCATGGACTTTAACTCAAAAATTGAAATTGAGATATATCACGAACTAAAACATCAAAAGCATTGTCAAAAATGAAAAAGGATACCTTTTTTTGGTTTGGTAATTGGCATAACTATGGCCCCTCATACAAATTTCCATGCTTCCAATTGATAGATGTAGTTTATAATATGTTTTGATAGGTGTTTTAGTGTGTTTATCGGTGTTTATTAGAAGATTATTACATGTACAAGCTTAGAATTATGTTAATGTGAGTGTTTGTTTATATTCTAAGTATTTTTATGGTTTAGAGCATGATTTCAATCTTAATTTTCTTGAGGTGTTTGATGTGTTTGTTAGTATTAAAAATTAGATAATTAAAGAACAAATGTGTTGGAAGTGTATGAAGCTACAAGGGAAAGGTTACAATCATGACTCCCATGTCACGATCGTGATAGAGAGCAATTTTCTATAGTCACGATGTGACATATCATGACAAAGACTTCCCATATGCAGCTTTTTCCATATGTTTTATTGGGGCCATTTTCAGAACCGATCAAAGGGAGAAAACCCTAGTTACATCCCTAAGACACTATTTAAGAATATTAAAAAGCTTAAAAATACAGCAGTCATCATACAAAAGTGGATTAAATGTAGGAGGTTAAGAGAATGTCGAGGAATTCTAGTTTTCCAGATCATGCTCCAAACTAAAATTTTCTTTTTTTCCTCTTGATATTTTCATCAAACTTGATATGTAAAATGAATTCCTAGATGTTTATTACATTTATGAGTTTCCAATTTCTAGATTAGGGTTTATTCTGGATTTATGTTGTGACTTTGATCTTTATTTATTCAATACAAAATTTTGGCGTTGTGATAATTATGCATGTTCATACTTTGACAACAATCCAAATAGTGAGTTAAAAGTAATCAGAATAGGTTGTGCAACAAGAGCTAGTGATTTAATAAGTCACGTAATTATTAAATTGATAATCATTTGAAGACAGATCCTGTGTGAGAACTTGATTATCTAATAGATAACTTCATATTTAATTGAAAATTTTAGGAAGATTCGTGAATCGAGAGCTTACAAAATTTGTAATTTCATATTCAATTAGGGTTAATCAATTAGGGTTCATTGAATAGGTCTTGAGAGAGAGTAATCAATCCCTTAGGAAATATAGGATCAACATATAATTGGATCAATAATAGTTTAAGGGAATAAAATAATGAAATAATTAATCCTAAGCATTCATCCTTGATCAATGTTAATTCAATTTGGCAACTCATTTGTTATTTGCTTAGTTTATTTAATTATTTTAATTTCTATTATTATTTTCATTCAAATCACCATTCTAATACCTTAAACATAGTTAGGTTCAAATAGTTTTATCTATTTCCTCATGGGATTGATACCTTTCGATACTACAAGATACGTTTCTTATACTTGCAAGTATTGAGAGTTTTATTAGATATAAAACTTGCTTATCACCAATATCTTAAGAACTTAAGGCCCATCACTATTAAGGTCTAGGAAGTAGTAAGAGGAAAGGACTAAAGCTATCAATTAAGAGGTTTCATAGGTGTCTTATCCAATATACCAGATTCCTATCGAGCAGAGAACCCTAATAGATTTCATGACCCTAGGGACATTGCAAATTAAGGCATCACTAGATTATCGGTGCAAGCAACGCCATTTGAGATCAAGCTAGCATTGCTAATATGTTGCAGAACAACATGTAATTTTATGGGTTAGCTAATGAGGATCCTAAAGCCCATTTAGTAAACTTTCTTGAAATATATAATATCTTCCAATATAATGGAATTTCGGAAGAGGCTGTTAGGATGAGGCTTTTTTCCTTAACACTAAAGGATAGAGTCAAAGCATGGTATCACTCCTTAAACCCAAAAAATATTGCGACATGGGAGTAGTTGGTACATGCAATTTTAGACAAGTACTTCCCTCTAACAAAGACAACAAGGTTGATAAAGGAGATTACAAATTTCTAACAAAATGACAGAAAGCCACTATATGAAGCGTAGGAGTGTTAAAAGGGTTTGCAAAGGAGATATCCTCACTATAACTTACCCAAGGAATTCCTATTGCAAACCTTTTATAATGGAGTTAATCTACCCATAAGGGGCATCATAGATGCAACTCACAAAGGATCTCTAATGAGGAAGACAGTTGAGGAAGTGGAGGATTTGCTAGAAGAGATGGCGAATAATAATTATAATACATACCAATGATATTATAACATCTCATCAAACTCATGCACAAGTTTCCTTTTGAGCTAGTAATTTGATTTAGAATAGCGAATGAATGCTATCTCTTCTATCTATATGTTTGAGTGGCTAGGATGGAACGTAAACTAATAAATACATACATTTATTAATAATATAAAAATATTATTAATTATATACAAGGGATTAGGGTATATACACACATTTAACTAATCCCTTGTATATAATTAATAATAAAATAATAAAATTTTTATTAATGAAAATAGAAAATATATAAAAATTATTCTTTAATTATTTGTATATATTTCTATATAAATAAAAATATAAATAAATAATTTTTAAATATAAATCACATATAATAGAATATAATTTATTAAATAATTAATAATAATATTTTATATAATTAATAATAAATTGCATATAATTAATAATAAAATATTTTTATTTTTATTAATATTTTTATTATTTTAAAGTAGAAAGTGTATAAAAATTAATTTGTCATGGTTGGTGTGACTTTTTAATTGGACATGATTTTTGTTTTAAAATCATAGCGTTAAACCTTTTGTAACAACCATTTTAATATAAGGGATATAATAGTCATTTATTATACATTACATTCCATTCCATCCATCTTTCAAACAATGTTTCACTACGATACATTATGAACCCTTCTATCCCTCCTAAACAACTTTTCACTATATTACATTCCATTCCATTCCATTATAAATTGTTTCCTTCCATTCTCTTCTGTTTCGTTTCGTTCCATTAATTAACATCCAACCAAACAAGGCCTTAGGTAAAGGAATGGATATAACAATAGGAAGTGATCCTAATCCTATACCCCCACCCTCAACTTTAACACAACTTTCCATCCACTCCATCATATTCCTAGGTTCTTGTCTTCATTTGGTCCTTCTGTCTGAAATATAGATTAGAAGATATCATTAGAAAGTCACCTTACCACTATAGATAGCAGTGGGTTGAGCTGGGCCTGAGCCAGTGCTTAACTAGGCCAGAGGCGACTAGAACTTGAGCTTAGCTCGACCAATCTAGATTATTAGCAGTTGAAATAATATGAACCTTTCTTATACCAGTAGGCTCTAACTTATTGTCTCAATTCTTAATAATCTCTAAATCTATTGGTGCTTACATCTAATGCTTCCTAGGAATCTTACCAAAATAATAAATAAAACAATCAAGAATTCCTATCGTTAGGTGTAGCATCTAATAAATCTAAAGCTACAGATAAATAGACAAAAATTTGCACCTAAAAACAAGAGGGATATCTTGGTATAACATTCTCCTAGTGAAGATGTAGATTTTTTAATCATAAACACACTTTAGGTCCAATGGATACATACATACTTCTTTAAAGGAATAATCTTTTGAAAAGTAAAATTTAACATTAAGGGAAATTTTGAATCTACAAATGAAAACACTATAGAAAATGGGCTTCACACATAAAAATAAAATTTAACATTAAGGGAAAATTGAATCTATAAATGAAAACACTATAGAAAATGGGCTTCACACCTAGTTTTGGTATGATAACTAGAGTCACTATGACCGCTTTATCTAGTACTAGACATGTAAAGGTTAAAAAATCATATGCCAAATCAATTAAAAGTTATGAAAATTATTTTAGGTATCCAATTGCATTGTAACATGAAAAGATTTGACTCTCTAATAGCTAATCTTCCCCTTATAATACAAATTCAAGTTCTAAAGACAACACCATATGGTTAAAGTAAATTCCAAGAAATTTATCAATAATTAATGCCTTCATATGTTTAGAAAATCTACTCCCCTACTTCTTGGTACAAGTTAACTTGGTTCAATTATGATATACCTAAAGCCTCCTTCATTCTTTAGCTAGTTATAAAGAATAGGCTAAGAACTTTGGACTTGAATAATACTCAAATAAGTAACCTCAACTACAACTTTTTAATCATGACATTGGATGAGAATAATTAGCTACTTGAGCAAGTTTAACTTCCACAACAAAAGTAATTACTCTTTATATAAGATTGCTATAAGATGTTGGCTATATTCAATTTAGATAGAAACAAACGTACACTACAACAAATAGTGTATTTAGCGACGATTTCAATCGTCGTTAAAGAAGGGAGAATTGTTGCAATATCGTCGTTGGACTCTAGTAGCAAAATAACATTGGAGACATTTACCAGAAGTCGTCGCGAAAACATTTTTGCGACAAACAAATTTCTTCAGAAAAATGTATTACTGACGATTAAAAAAACTTCGGTAATAATTTTGCGTGAAGTTTACGTTTCGTAGATAAAAGTCTTTTCTCACAAAACCTTATGCGTCCGCATTTATTTTTAGTGATGATTTTGTTTTGGTAGCAAAAAACTTTTAGCTACTAATTTATCCTATAGGCAAATGTTTTTAGAGATGTTTTTGAAACATAAGTAAAAAACTTTTGTGACGAATTATTTTTAGTCTCTAAAATGGTTTAGCAACGATTTTTTTGTAGCAAAAAGATTTAGCTAAGAAATGTCTGTTGTTGCAAAAACTTTTTACCGACCTTTTTCATACGTAGTAAATTACTTTTTGTGACGAATTTAATTCGGTAGCTAATAGTAGTGACTAAATGTAATTTTTAATTTAATAATTATTATAATGTTTATACACGAATTTATTTAAATTTATTACAATTT